>JAOTOL010001252.1:227500-322500 GCA_034440575.1 Imbricaverruca yamaguchii | reverse complement strand
GCGGTCGGCCTGGAGTGGAGGGTGGTCTGGAGTGGAGGGTGTGGCGCGGTCGGCCTGGAGTGGAGGGTGGTCTGGAGTGGAGGGTGTGGCGCGGTCGGCCGCTGTCGACTCGCTCCTGCTGGCACGCACCGTGACAAAGGCGGCTGGGTTGGCGAAGACGAACTTGACGCGGTCGTCGGCGGTGACGATGAAGATCCTGACGCCGCAGCTGTCCGCATGGTCCGCCTTGTCGGTGGCCGTCACGTTGAAGTCGAAGTAGCCGCGCATCCCGGCGTCCACGTCGAAGTTCAGCTTCAGCTGGCCCAGCTGCTCGTCGAGGACGAACGGCTCGCTCGCGTTCAGCACCGGCGCCAGCGTCGGGTCGTCAGTAGTGACGGCGCCGTCGATCCGGTATGCGACGGTGTCGTTCAGGTCGCGGTCGGTGGCCACCACCGTCAGGATGACGCTGCTTCTGGCATCGCCGGCCGCGATGCCGCCCATCAGGCCGGCGGCCAGCACCGGCGCGTTGTCGTTCACGTCCTGCACGATCACGTTGACGAGCAGCTGGTGGCCGCCGACCGGGTCGAAGCTGGGCGCGTCGCCCGGGTACTCGTCCGCGCTGGTGGTCTGCACGATCAGCTGGTAGGCGGGCGTCGCCTCGCGGTCCAAAACGGCGGTGGTGCGCAGCTGCGGCGGCGCGCCGCTGGAGACCAGCTCGAACGTCGCCTTGTCGCCGCCCACCAGGAAGTAGAACACGTGCGGCGTGCTGTCGGCGTCGGTGGCCACCGGAAGGGGCAGCACTTCGTCGCCGGCCGGCCGTTCCTCGGTGAAGCGTGAGTAGTTGTGCACCGACTGCGCGAACGTCGGCACGAACTCGTCCACGTCCAGCACGGTTACGTGCACCGATACGGCCGCCGCCAGGCCGCGCACGCTCGCCGCCAGGCCGCCGCCCCGCTCCCGAGCCTCGCCGCTCCGCTCCCGAGCCTCGGTGCCCTGGTCGCGGGCCTCCAGCTGCAGCACGAACTCGTAGCCGGCAGGGCTCTCGCGGTCCAGCTGGCTCTTGAGGTAGAGCGTGCCGTTTTCAGAGTCCACCTGCAGTCACCGCATGATCGACTGGGGTCACGGCATGGTCGACTGGGGTCACGGCATGGTCGACTGGGGTCACGGCATGGTCGACTGGGGTCACGGCATGGTCGACTGGGGTCACGGTATGGTCGACTGGGGTCACGGCATGGTCGACTGGGGTCACGGCATGGTCGACTGGGGTCACGGCATGGTCGACTGGGGTCACGGCATGGTCGACTGGGGTCACGGCATGGTCGACTGGGGTCGCAGATGACGCAGCATGACGGCCTGGGCTGGAGGAGCTCAGGCACGGTGCCGTGCCAGTGAGGATGATACACTGGCAAGCTGGGATTACAGAGATGATACAGACGGTGTGGTAGTCTGAGGTTGTATAGGTCTCGACATGGCAGTCTGGCACCAGTGACTAGTCGGGTGAGGCATCAGTCGGCGCGCGTACAGCCTGCTCTCGCCTGTCGCCGACCAACCTGCCGTCCCGTGTGTACCATGTATGACGAAAACGTCGCCCGGTAGCTCAGTTGGTTAGGGGGCTGGCCCGCACTGGTCTCTCTTGTTCTTGCAACACAGGGTTCGAGTCGCTTCACGAGCGCCATTTAGCCTCCAGCTGAGAGGGTAAGTTGGCATCTGGCCGGCTACCAGTAGAGGTGCGCTATAAAATTCAAACACGGGTGAGCAAAGAGTTTACACCTGCAATCGACTGATTAAAACAAAATAAGTACAAATAAAACAATATAATTCTTCCTGAGACCCGGCAGTAACGCTCAATTTTTGTTTTTCCAGCCAATCACAATGGAGTATGTTGCAAATATTTGTAGATTGGCCCCTATATGAGCTAGAGCCGCGAAGCAAAAACGAGCGTATTGCGCACTATACGAGAAAGCGAAAGGTATCCGGTTTTTACAGTTTTCGGTCAACCTGTGACCTTCTAGGTCAGGCCAATATCCTGAAGTTGGTGAATATCGCGAAACGTTTTGTTTGGGAGGGCCACATAACAAAACGCTTTACAGTTAGAGACACAAGAAAATAAGAACAGGACTCATTGAAGCCCTGTGAATCTGATGATGCCCTTCGTCGTCATTTCCTGTCAATTACACAGGTCAGGTCAAATCAAAACTCGTGACCGGCCGAAACGGCATAGCATATAGAGCCCCTTGGTCATCATGAAATGAACCTGAATTAGTTGGAATGGTGCATGAAATATTAAATGTGTTTCAATAACATTGAACAACATTAGATTCAATAATATTGAATAATATTGAATGAATAATATTGAATAATATTGAATTCAATAATATTTAAACACATTTAATATTTCATACACCATTCCGGCTAAATCAGGTTCATTTCATGATGACCAGGGAGCTCTATATGCTATGCCGTTACGGCCTGTCACGAGTTTTGACTTGACCTGACCTGTGTAATTGACAGGGAGTGACGACGAAGGGCATCATCAGATTCACAGGGCTTAAATGAGCCCTGTTCTTATTTTCCGGTGTCTCTAAAACCTAAACGTTTTGTTATGTGGCCCTCCCAAACAAAAAGTTTCCGATATTCGCCAATTTCAGGTCATTGGCCAGACCTGGAAGGTCACTTGTTGACCGAAAACTGTACAACCGGATACCATTCGTTTTCTCTTATAATTAGCAATACGCTCGATTTTGTTTCGCGGCTCTAGCTCATCTAGGGGCAAATCTACAAATTTTGGCAAAATACTGCATTGTGATTGGCTTGAAAAACAAAAATTGAGCGCCACTAATGGGTTCCGAGAAAATTCATAATTTTTTGTTTGATTTGTACATATTTTGTTCTAATCAATCGATTGCAGCTGGAAACTTTGCTCACACTTGTTTGAATTTCATAGTGCGCCTCTACTACCAGGCGACCATGTTGGTGGATTGATGGCATGTTAAACTTTCGGTAAAAACTATGCCGTTGAACTGGAATTCATGGATCGAGTGGAGGGGACAGGGTTCACGCAACAAGTTCTGCTTAGCAATAGGACAATGGTTCATGCAGTCACTTGAGTAAGAACTCGGATTAAATCTATACAAGAAAGTAAAAAAAAACCAATCGTTTGTCTCACGCTAAGTCTGGTCTTTCTGACTACTCGCTCATCACGAAGACATTGCGCGCGATGCCCGGCGTGGAGGTGGCGATCAGACTCCAGACCTGTTCGCATCATGCACGACGAGAACAAACCATTCGCCTGCCCCTCAGGTGCGGACCTTGCGGCTGTTCGCTCACCACGAAGATGTTGCGCGCGATATCCGGTGTGGAGGAGGCGAGCAGGTCGTACTTGATGCGCGAGTTGGGCGTGAGCGGGTCGTCCGGGTCGGTGGCGACCAGCACCATCGCCGAGCCGTTGGCCAGCAGCACGGTCTGCAGCGCCAGCGACTCGTTGAAGCTGTTCTCGGCGATGTCCAGCTGGAAGCCGTCGGCGGGCCACACGAACCGCGGCGGGTCGTTCACGTCTCGCACGTGAATCTGCGAAAGGATGCGTGGGCAACGAGCAACTAGGGGAACACGGTGAGACGGTGTCACCTAGCTGCATGGCGAGCAAGTGTGCACCTAGTGGAGCGTGGAGAGACGTTGTCACCCTTGGGTGCATGGTGAGCAAGCGTGCACTTAGTGGAGCGTGGAGAGACGTTGTCACCCTTGGGTGCATGGTGAGCAAGTGTGCACCTCGTGGGGGAAGTACACTACATAATGACTGTGCAGCCTAGGGAACATGGTCGGGCGGCAAGGTAAACAATATGTGGGATGGAGGAAAGACCTCGCGGTGCACGAAATTGAGGGAAGCCCACACCGTATGCTAAGCTGAGAAGCTATCACCATACATGAGACAGAGGAAAGCCATCACAGTGCATGCGATTGAGGGAAGTACTCACCATATGCTAAACAGGGGAAAGCCCTCATCAAACATGCAGCAGAGGAAACCATCAGCATGGATGAAGTAGAAAATCCCTACATCATCTGGTAGGCGGGTGAACGTCTCACCATGTTTTCGACTATCACCATGATGAGGCAGATGGAAGCGCTCACCATAGTGAGAAGAGGGAGTAGCTCATCATGATGAGGCAGAGCAAGCCCTCACCATGAGGCAGAGGAAAGCCTTCAGCATGATGAGGCAGAGCAAGAGGACGCGCGAGCCCTCACCATGGTGAGAAAGAACAAGCGCCCACCATGATGAGACAGGGGGCAGTTCCCACCATGATGAGACAGGGGGCAGTTCCCACCATGGTGAGGAAGAGCAAACCCCACCATGCTGAAACAGAAGGAAGCGGAAGGCAGCTCTCACCACAGTGAGAAAAAGGAAATCATGATGAGGAAGAGCGAATCGCTCAGGATGATGAGGAAGAGGGAAGCGCTCATGATGATGAGGAAGAGGGAAGCGCTCATGATGATGAGGAAGATGGAAGCGCTCATGATGATGAGGAAGAGGGAAGCGCTCAGGATGATGAGGAAGAGGGAAGCGCTCAGGATGATGAGGAAGAGGGAAGCGCTCAGGATGATGAGGAAGAGGGAAGAGCTCAGGATGATGAGACAACTCTCACCAAAGTGAGAAGAGGGCGGCGCTCACCATGTAGGAGCCGGTGGCGTTGTTGAAGGGCGGCGCGCCGTCCGTGGCGCGCAGCGTCACGGTGTAGTCGCCCCAGCAGCCGGCCAGCGACACACGGGCCGTCAGCTGCGCCGCGTTCTGGCTCGAGGCGACGGCGAACGGGCTCGGCTCCGAGCAGCCGGAGCGCACCGGCGTCACGTCGGCCAGCGCGAACGTGACGCGAGACGCGTTCGTGTCCACCTGGTCGGCGTCGGTGGCCTGCACGGTGCCCAGGTCGGCGCCGGCCGGCGTTGTCTCGGCCACGTCGGCGATCTGCCGGCCGCTGGGCGGCAGCACCGGCGCGCAGTCGTTCACGTCAGTCACCTGGACACACGTGAACGTGAACGTGAACGTGGACGGACGGGTGGACTGTTTGGGCTTGCGGGCGCGTTGATCATACAGCCCTGTTGGTCATATGACCATCGGCGGATGCGTGACCGGTGTATGATGTATGGTCAACGGATGCATGACCATGGACCGCGTTGGTCATACATCCGTCGGCGCTCTACGATACGGGTAAGCTGAAGGCGGCACCATGATAAAATCGACTTCCCGCCACTCTCAAAAACCCCCACCCCATCCCACCCCCACCCAAAATACAAACTATTTTACAGAGGAGTAACGTAAAATTAAACAACTTGTACCTCTGGGAGATAACCCCAGCCCAGCCCCTCCCCCGTCTTCAGCACCTATAATATTGTACAAACTATAACGCAAAACTCCCTTAACGTAACCGTCCACTTGTCTGCACATAGATTGTAAACACTCGCATTAATGCGCGCCGTCTCGGAGTGTCGGGGGGGGGTCGCTATCCGCTCCCTAAGGTTTTCCGCGGATGGTGAAAGAACAACCCGCGGCAGCACGCCGAAATTTGGCATACATTTATCTACATCAATTTGGCAAGTTTCATCAAGTTTCAAAATATTTTAGTCAAATCTTCTAGGGTCAACGAGTTAGTCAAAGTCAAGTGAGGTCACCTCCAAAAAAGTTCAACCTATCGTCACGCTTGAACGGATGATGATATTTTAGTGAAATTGTCAACGTTTGATTATCGTTAAGAACACAACAAGACGCACCAGATGAATGTTCCATTTTCGCTTTTGATTACTTTTGGTTCTGCATGTTTGCTCACAAGAGTTAAAAGCGAACCTTCTCACTAGAGCAAACAAGGGAGAAGTTGGCTTCGAGAAACGTTTTTCGGTCCTCTACTCATTAGAAAAGGACTATTAGGAAAAAAAAACTTGAAAACACAAACTTTTTTACTTTAAAAAATTGATTTATAGTGGGCATTTTCTTTTGTATATCCCTGGTCAATTTCGCTGTCCTTTTCTGATTTCAAGTAGTTCTTCTCTTTAAATCTGCCCCGAAATGAGCTCCCCACACAGCCAGAAGCATGATGTAACTCGTGAAAATCTAGGCATCCTAATGACGTCACTTTCGAGGAACACATTTTGGGGATGGTGTCTGGACCTACTCGTCGATCACTTTCCGATGATACATCTTTCATTTTCGTGCAACGCTTAGTTTGGATATTAGAGGGGTTCCTATCACTCCACACACACACACCCACTCCCTCCGGAGGCAGGGTGTGAGGATATGACCGGAAAGGCGTGGTTGGTTAATAGACATGCAGTGTTCTCGCTTTGAAGGCGGCGCAAATGACCTTTACGGTCCGGCACGCCTAAAACATATCTCTCCCCCCGCCCACTCGTTGGTCATACAGCGCCCATAACAGTGCTAGATCGACAACTTAAGATATTTCACAAGAACGGTATGCGAGCCTTCCGAACACAGGCAGTCCGAACTTAAAGTGCTGCATATCAGTGAGGTGTCTTAGCTAGTTAGTTATTTGGGCTTTAGGGCGCATCAATCATGTTGATCGCAGAGCGTCCATAACAGTGTCCTGTTCTACCTAGGTTTCAGGTTCTCGCCAGGTTTACTTCCAGTGCAGGGAGTATTTACCATGCCCAAACAAGTGAGGCGTGTACACCGCTCTGAACTCGACATCCGAGAGAAAGCGAGAAAAAAACCTTTTCCCGGAAAACGTAAAAAGGAAAAACGAAAAACGAAAAACGAAAAACGAAAAACTAAAAAGTAAAAAGTAATGGTAAAAAGTAGAAAGTAAAGGTAAAAAGCAAAAAGTAAAGGATAATTTAAAAATCAAGGAGACAATCTGAAAGTAAAGGCAAAAAGTAAAAGTAAAGGAAAAAGTACAAGATAAACGATAAAAAAAAGGAAAAAGTAAAAATGTAAAAACCAAAAAGTAAAATTACCTGGACGGACAGGTAGCTGGCGATCGTATGGCGGCAGTTGCCGCTCGCGTCGCACGCGTCGCCCGCCTGCACGCGCGCTGTCAGCACGTAGTTGGTGTCGGCGAGCAGCTCACGGTCCAGCGCGCAGCGAACGGTGACGTCACCGGTGACAGGGTCGACGCTGAAGTTGCGCGCCGCATCCGCGCTCAGGCTGAACGTGACGTTGCTGGCCGCCGTGCCTGACGTCACGGGGGACTGTTGGTGGCACGTCTTGTGGCACGGGGGACTGTTGGTGGCACGTCTTGCGACACGTCACGGGGGACTGTTGGTGGCACGTCTTGTGACACGGGGGACTGTTGGTGGCACGTCTTGTGGCACGGGGGACTGTTGGTGGCACGTCTTGTGGCACTGGGGACTGTTGGTGGCACGTCTTGTGACACGTCACGGGGGACTGTTGGTGGCACGTCTTGTGACACGGGGGACTGTTGGTGGCACGTCTTGTGGCACGGGGGACTGTTGGTGGCACGTCACGGGGTACTGTTGGTGGCACGTCTTGTGACACGTCACGCGGGACTGTTGGTGGCACGTCTTGTGGCACGTCACGGGGGACTGTTGGTGGCACGTATTGTGACACGTCACGGGGGACTGTTGGTGGCACGTATTGTGACACGTCACGGGGGACTGTTGGTGGCACGTCTTGTGGCACGTCACGGGGGACTGTTGGTGGCACGTCTTGTGGCACGTCACGGGGGACTGTTGGTGGCACGTCTTGCGGCACGTCACGGGGGACTGTTGGTGGCACGTCTTGTGGCACGTCACGGGGGACTGTTGGTGGCACGTCTTGTGACACGGGGGACTGTTGGTGGCACGTCTTGTGGCACGGGGGACTGTTGGTGGCACGTCACGGGGTACTGTTGGTGGCACGTCTTGTGACACGTCACGCGGGACTGTTGGTGGCACGTCTTGTGGCACGTCACGGGGGACTGTTGGTGGCACGTATTGTGACACGTCACGGGGGACTGTTGGTGGCACGTATTGTGACACGTCACGGGGGACTGTTGGTGGCACGTCTTGTGGCCACGTCACGGGGGACTGTTGGTGGCACGTCTTGTGGCACGTCACGGGGGACTGTTGGTGGCACGTCTTGCGGCACGTCACGGGGGACTGTTGGTGGCACGTCTTGTGGCACGTCACGGGGGACTGTTGGTGGCACGTCTTGCGGCACGTCACGGGGACTGTTGGTGGCACGTCTTGCGGCACGTCACGGGGGACTGTTGGTGGCACGTCTTGTGGCACGTCACGGGGGACTGTTGGTGGCACGTCTTGCGGCACGTCACGGGGGACTGTTGGTGGCACGTCTTGCGGCACGTCACGGGGGACTGTTGGTGGCACGTCTTGTGGCACGTCACGGGGGACTGTTGGTGGCACGTCTTGCGGCACGTCACGGGGGACTGTTGGTGGCACGTCTTGCGTCATGGGGTACTGTTGGTGGCACGTCTTGCGTCATGGGGTACTGTTGGTGGCACGTCTTGCGTCATGGGGTACTGTTGGTGGCACGTCTTGCGTCATGGGGTACTGTTGGTGGCACGTCTTGCGTCATGGGGTACTGTTGGTGGCACGTCTTGCGTCATGGGGTACTGTTGGTGGCACGTCTTGCGTCATGGGGTACTGTTGGTGGCACGTCTTGCGTCATGGGGTACTGTTGGTGGCACGTCTTGCGTCATGGGGTACTGTTGGTGGCACGTCTTGCGTCATGGGGTACTGTTGGTGGCACGTCTTGCGTCATGGGGGACTGTTGGTGGCACGTCTTGCGTCATGGGGTACTGTTGGTGGCACGTCTTGCGTCACGGGGTACTGTTGGTGGCACGTCTTGCGTCATGGGGTACTGTTGGTGGCACGTCTTGCGTCATGGGGTACTGTTGGTGGCACGTCTTGCGTCATGGGGTACTGTTGGTGGCACGTCTTGCGTCATGGGGTACTGTTGGTGGCACGTCTTGCGTCATGGGCTACTGTGAGCGTCAAGTCATCGTGCACTTTTGACATAGGGTCTGACGTTGAAAACTATAGGCCAGTAAGTCTCACATCCCTAGTCTGCAAGGTACTCGAATCACTTACCAATGATAGAATAGTTAGCTATCTTAAAGGAAACAGATTAATTCAAGATTCAAGGCCACTACTGTTCATTATATTTGTAAATAACATTGAAAGTAGCCTAAGCAGTAAGGTTTTGAAATTTACAGATGATTTGAAGGTCTTTAGGGCAACAACAGGTCACAATGAGCATATCTCGCTGCAGAAAGACATAGACAATCTTGTGAAATGGTCCAATGAATGGCAAATTAAATTTAATTTCGATAAGTGCAAAATCATACATGTAGGTAGGCAGGATATGAAGGTTCCATACTTGATGGGTGGCCAAGTACTAACAGTGAGTCAACAGGAGAAGGATTTAGGTGTTATTTTAAACACCAAATTTGGGCATCAGAACAGACGAAGGAAGCCAGGAAGAAGGCACTGAGAATGCTTGGGGAAATAAATAGGAATGTACCATACAAAAGTGAAGAAGCCGCCAGGAAGCTTTACTGCGCATATGTCAGGCCACATTTGAAATACTGTATCCAAGCTTGCTCTCCTAGCTATGAAAAAGATTGTTGGATTTTAGAGAGAGTACAAAAGAGGGCTACAAAGATGATCAATGGTATAAGCAACCTGGCATATGAGGAAAGATTGAAGACATTTAATATGTTTTCGCTTAGACATAGAAGACTGAGAGGAGGTTTTATTGAGGTCTTTAAATTTGTCCATGGTCTGGAGAAGGGATATCTTGAGGAAATGTTTGAATTTAAGAGAAATTATGCAATTAGTGGTCATCAATTCACAATTAAAGTTAGCCACATCAGGACAGTGTTAAGACAGTCTTTCTTCACAAACAAGGTAGTAGAACACTCGAACCAACTGCCAGAAACCATTGTCAGTAGCAGTACATTGAACATCCTTAAAAGCGACATAAGCAATGATAGGAATAGACGGCTTGCTTTTCAATATTCCAGGGAGAGCTGGTCGACGGATTTGGTGGGCAACTGGTTGAGTGTACAGAGTGCAACCAAGAATGGCCCCTATGACTCGTAGTTGCACTAATCTTTGATGTCTTTATGTCTGTATGACGTTATGGCGGAATGTTGGCGGCACGTATGACGTCATGATGAACTTTTGACGTCACGCCTGAAGTTATAGCGGACTGCTGATGGCACGTCTGACGTTACGGTGCACTGTTGGCGGCACGTCTGACGTTATGGCTGACGGTCGATGGCACAGCTGACGTCATAGTGGGCAGATATGACGTCATAGTGAGCAGACACGGCGTGCGAATACGCGGATACGGCTCACTTTGCCGCCCAATACAATAAGCAGATAGCACCATCCACAAATATCGCCGAGATATCTGTGCATGGTGGAATGGAATGGAATGGAACTCATCGCATTGAAACATGCAGAAGCGATTGTGGGCCAATCGTTGCGAAATAATGCAGCTGTAGTAAAAAAGGAAGCTGTTTGTGTCATGCCAGGCGCGTTAAACGGCCTCTTATGATGTCATTCACCTTCTAGGTCATCGTCTGTGGCGGCCAGGGTGGCGATGACGTCACCCGAGCTGCCCTCCTTCACGCTGGGTTGCATGGTGGACGGGTCGGTCACCCAGACGGGCGGGCAGTCGTTCTGGTCCTCCACCTCGATGGATATCTGACGCGCAATGTTTGTGACGTCACCATACAGGGACGTGCGTAAGTGACGTCATAGCGAGCCGTGTCGACAACGACTTGGGCGCACACGTGCGTGCCGCCTCCAGAGGCCGACACACGTGGGAATATACGAGAAACGACAGGTTTTCGAAGCCACTGGAGTTCGCAAACAAAACAAACCGTCACACGCAAAAGCAATTGCTAGCTGATCAAATCACAAACTGAGTGCTTACTCGGCAGTTTTGCATCGCTGTTTTTGTCTTTTTGTCGTGTACGTCCCGCCTGTGCTTTCACGCTGTGTTTTAATCACTGCAATAGCTGAGCGTGCTGGCTTTGTGTACACCGTCCTACTAGAGTGCCTTGAGCCATACGATTTTTTAAAAGCTAATTAATGTGTTACATGAATAACACAGTCGATGGAGGCTATGGCGTCCTATGCTCAATGCTGGTTCTGCCATATCTGAGCTGTTCATTCTCCAGTGAGTATCACTTCAGAGAAGAATTCTCGTGAACTGACCGCTGAATAGCAGGTCGGCAACTTGCCACCCAACATGGCTGCCGTCTATTCCCACATCGTATCCAAGAAAGACCAAAGTTGGAGAACAAAACGCAGCTGATTCGGGAGGTGATGCGATGGCCCCTAATGCTTTTACGTACGGTATGCCATGGCTCTTCCTCCCGACCCCATGGCAGGTCAAGGGTGAACATTTCCAGAAACGTTGGGAATCGGCAGCTTCTGATGAATTGGCCGGGTGCTCCACCGGATCTGACGTTGAACTATCGAGCTCGACCCCACCAATGATCTCGATTTGCGATCACGGGAGGCGACGCATGGCGCGAATGACCTGCCGTGTACAGTACTCACGACCTGCAACCCGACCTGACCTAGACCTGTAAGTTTGATCTAAGAGCTGAGGCAAACCAGGTTTTGTCGATTTGAGTGTTGATCCCGACCCAGCTCCCACCTACGTCAAGCTGCCACCATGAACCTGTGTTCTGCGACCCATGACCTCCGACCTGTGACATCCGGCCAGTGACCTGTGACCTGCGCTCTGCACCATGTGACCAGTTCTGACCGAGACTGACGAACACAGAACGAGCCGTTTGATCTGTAGTCTCTGGCCAAGCCATGTGACCTGCAATGACACTCTTTCTGGACTAGTTACCTGTGCCGTGATGGTGGTTATCGGCTTTTGTGACGTGTCGACTGTTTGGCCACATAGCGTCGCCAATCGCTCGCGCCGATTGGTCGCGGAGGAAGGGTGGCGATGAGCGAGACTCGAACCCACAACCTTTCGGTTGGGAGACGCTTACCCCTAGATTACTCGCATTCTGTCCTACCATGTGACCTGGCTCTGACCCAGACGTGTGACCTGTCCAGTAATCCGACACTGACCTGGCTCTGATCCTTACCTGTCGCCTGTGCCGTGACCCTACCCTGTGACCTGACCCTGTGACCTGACCCGGTGACCTAGCTCTGACCTGTACCCGTGGCCTGTGCCGTTGCCCGGCCCTGTGACCTGGTTGTGACCTGGCCCTGTGACCTGGCTCCGACCTGACCCTGTGACCTGGCTCCGATCTGTACCTGTGACCTGTGCCGTGACCCGACCCTGTGACCTGGCTCCCACCTGACCCTGTGACCTGGCTCTGACCTGTACCTGTGACCTGTACCGTGGCCTGACCCTGTGACCTGGCTCCGACCTGACCCTGTGACCTGGCTTTGACCTGTACCTGTGGCCTGTGCCGTTGCCCGGCCCTGTGACCTGGCCCTGTGACCTGGCTCCGACCTGACCCTGTGACCTGGCTCCGATCTGTACCTGTGACCTGTGCCGTGACCCGACCCTGTGACCTGGCTCCGACCTGACCCTGTGACCTGGCTCTGACCTGTACCTGTGACCTGTGCCGTGGCCTGACCCTGTGACCTGGCTCCGACCTGACCCTGTGACCTGGATCTGACCTGTACCTGTGACCTGTGCCGTGGCCTGACCCTGTGACCTGGCTCCGACCTGACCCTGTGACCTGGCTCTGACCTGTACCTGTGACCTGTGCCGTGACCTGACCCTGTGACCTGGCTCCGACCTGTACTGACACGTCCAGCGGCGGTACCCCGGCGTCTGTCGCCGTGATGGTGAGGTTGATGCGCGGCTGCGCCTCGCGGTCGATGTTGGCGGCCACCCTCAGCTGGCCGGTGCCGGCGTCCAGCTCCACCAGGTCAGTGAACACCGAGTCCCCGCTGACGGTCACGTGGTGAGACGTCAGGCCACGGCGGGTTATGTGATGCACAGCTCAGAGCACCACAGGTCATGCATTACGCTGCTCAGATGGCGACCGATAGCATGCTACGCTGTCCAGGTCAAGATGAGTCGCGTGATGCACTGTCCAGGTCATGACAGGTCACGTGACGCACTGTCCAGGTCATGACAGGTCACGTGATGCACTTTCCAACTCATGACAGGCCACGTGATGTACTGTACAGGTCATGTCAGGCCACGTGATGTACTGTACAAGTCACGACAGTTCATGCACTACACTGTCCAGATCCGGGCAGCTGACGTGTTGCACTGTCCAGGTCACGACAGGTTACGTGATGCACCGCTCGGGGAATATCAAGTCATGCAATGCACTATACAGGTCACGATAGGCCGCATGGTGCACCGCTCAGGGCACGACGGGTCAGTCAGTAGTCACCACGCTCAGCCAGTACCTGCAGGTGTAGGTGATGGTGTTGTTCTGGTCAGGAGTACCCACGCTCAGCCAGTACCTGCAGGTGTAGGTGATGGTGTTGTTCTGGTCAGTGGTGACCACGCTCAGCCAGTACCTGCAGGTGTAGGTGATGGTGTTGTTCTGGTCAGTAGTACCCACGCTCAGCCAGTACCTGCAGGTGTAGGCGATGGTGTTGTTCTGGTCAGTAGTCACCACGCTCAGCCAGTACCTGCAGGTGTAGGTGATGGTGTTGTTCTGGTCAGTAGTACCCACGCTCAGCCAGTACCTGCAGGTGTAGGCGATGGTGTTGTTCTGGTCAGTAGTCACCACGCTCAGCCAGTACCTGCAGGTGTAGGTGATGGTGTTGTTCTGGTCAGTAGTACCCACGCTCAGCCAGTACCTGCAGGTGTAGGCGATGGTGTTGTTCTGGTCAGTAGTCACCACGCTCAGCCAGTACCTGCAGGTGTAGGTGATGGTGTTGTTCTGGTCAGTAGTACCCACGCTCAGCCAGTACCTGCAGGTGTAGGCGATGGTGTTGTTCTGGTCAGTAGTCACCACGCTCAGCCAGTACCTGCAGGTGTAGGCGATGGTGTTGTTCTGGTCAGTAGTCACCACGCTCAGCCAGTACCTGCAGGTGTAGGTGATGGTGTTGTTCTGGTCAGTAGTACCCACGCTCAGCCAGTACCTGCAGGTGTAGGCGATGGTGTTGTTCTGGTCAGTAGTCACCACGCTCAGCCAGTACCTGCAGGTGTAGGTGATGGTGTTGTTCTGGTCAGTAGTACCCACGTTCAGCCAGTACCTGCAGGTGTAGGTGATGGTGTTGTTCTGGTCAGTAGTCACCACGCTCAGCCAGTACCTGCAGGTGTAGGTGATGGTGTTGTTCTGGTCAGTAGTACCCACGCTCAGCCAGTACCTGCAGGTGTAGGCGATGGTGTTGTTCTGGTCAGTAGTCACCACGCTCAGCCAGTACCTGCAGGTGTAGGTGATGGTGTTGTTCTGGTCAGTAGTCACCACGCTCAGCCAGTACCTGCAGGTGTAGGTGATGGTGTTGTTCTGGTGAGTAGTCACCACGCTCAGCCAGTACCTGCAGGTGTAGGTGATGGTGTTGTTCTGGTCGCTGTCCTCGGCCAGCACAGTGAAGATGGGCGCCCTCTCTGGCATGTTCTCCGAGACACTGATGGCGGTGCTCGAGTTGAGGTTGGTGAAGGCGGGCGCGTTGTCGTTCACGTCCAGAATTGTGATCGTCACCGTGGCTACCGCGACAGACAAATAAAGAGACAACTCACGGACAAACAGCGTCAAACAACCCACACAATCACAAACAAACAACAGCTGAAAACTCACTCACGGCTCGCAACAAACGGCAGCGCAGAAGCAGACAAACAACTCAGAGATGACTTACGAGGAACAGCTAAAAACACGACCAGACAAATAACTCACTGCTGAAGCGGTTCACACCCCCCCCCCGCCTCCTGCTGAAGCTCGTGATGTTCTACTCTTGCCCGCGTCTTATCCTTGGCGCTGCTGGGCACGTGACCTCCCTGCTGGGCACGTAACCTCCCTGCTGGACACGTGACCTGCCTATTGGGCACGTAACCTCCCTGCTGGACGTGACCTCCCTGCTGGGCACGTGACCTCCCTGCTGGACACGTGACCTCCCTGCTGGGCACGTGACCTCCCTGCTGGGCACGTGACCTCCCTGCTGGACACGTGACCTTCCTGCTGGACACGTGACCTCCCTGCTGAACACGTGACCTCCCTGCTGGGCACGTGACCTGCCTACTGGGCACGTAACCTCCCTGCTGGACGTGACCTCCCTGCTGGACACGTGACCTCCCTGCTGGGCACGTGACCTCCCTGCTGGGCACGTGACCTCCCTGCTGGACACGTGACCTCCATGCCGGACATATGACCCCCTGATGGGGCTCGTGACCCCCTGTTGGGGCACGTGACCCTCTGCTTGGGATCGTGACCCTCTGCTGGGGCTGGTGACCCCCTGCTGGGGCTCGTGACCCTCTGCTGGGGCTCGTGACCCTCTGCTGGTGCTCGTGACCCCCGCTGGTGCTCTTGACCCACTGGTACAGCCCCCACGACTCACTCTCGGCGCTACTGACGCCAGTCTCTGTGGCCGTGTCCTGCACGACCAGCCTCAGGCTAAGCGCGTCCATCCGCTCCCGGTCCACGATCTCATCCGTAGTGACCAGCCGGGCACTGTGGCTCGACTCAGCTGACGGCTCGTCGTCAGCTGACCACTCGTCGTCGGTTAGCTGCAGCGTGGCTGGACCGCTTCGACCTTGAACCGGCGCCGACACGGCTTCGACCTTGAAACGGCTGCGGAAGACAGGCGCGTCACGCCGGCGGCAACGGGAATTGCCGCGGGGGATTGACGTGGGGGAAGGGGAAATCATCGGCGGATTGACATGGGGAATTAACACGGGGAAGGGGAAATCATCGGCGGAATTGACATGGGGAATCCTCGGCGTGGAGCTTTCGGCGGAAACATTCAGTTCAGCGGGGAGGAGGGATAGGGTGCACTCATGCACGCTGAATATGGAGGGGGAGGAGACGCCTTTGCAACTGAAAGTGAGTGCGACTGCGAAGTGTTTGCGACTGACCGCGAATCCGTTCAGAAGAGGTGTACTGCTCGAGACTTGCTGAAAGGGCGCCTTTCCCGATCGGAAGGGCGGTATCACTTTATGAGGTGAAAGAGCGCAAGGTCTCCCACCATCCCGGCATATCCAAACCCATCCACAACGGGCGAAGCATTACATCGTTTAGATGCAGCGAGGCACACTGAGGTGTTGTTGGGCACAACTGCTGACGTGGCAATTCACATCTGAGCTCTATCACGTCACTGAGGTGCCGCTGCGCATCTCTGGTCATACGGTAGTGCGATGGGGAGGGGCAATTCGTCGTGGCAATTCACATCTGAGCTCTATCACGTCACTGAGGTGCCGCTGAGCATCTCTGGTTATACAGTAGTGCGATGGGGAGGGGTAATTCGTCCCCCTCTCCTGTTTTCTTCGGGGGTAGGTTGGACTTCATTCAGATACATTTGCCCCCACCCGGACGCAAATCCTAAGTACGCCACTGATTCTTGGAGTTAATGTCGCGTGATTAGTGTACATTTGAGACACATCTGCATGACTAGGCATGCATGTTATGGTGGCTTAAAGTTTGCATACAATGGCCCCGCTCAGCGAAACTTGTGACGTCGCGTGTGACGTCATCGCTCCTTGCACGCGCCCATCAGCTGGTGGTAAGTCGAGCAGTTGTGGCCACCTTTAGCGCTGACCTTTAGGAACTGCTTCAACTTCGCAGAACCGGATGCGCGCAGTCTGGTCGTGATTCGACCAGCTTCAAAATTGTTTCTCCACTTACAAGTATGAATACTGTAATTAGGCTATGATCTCTGGAGGCTGTGACATACCTACAAGAGGACACATTTGTACTGACACACAGCGAGAACTGAACGTTGGACTTACGCGGATTACTTTTCGATGGAGTCGGTTTTTGGTAGACACCTGGCCCTTGACACTACTCCTACCACTCTGAAGCCATCCCCAGTATGCACCCACTTTTGGTAGACATCCCGCGCCACCGGATGTCCGTCCTTGGTGGCCGTGGTGGCGTCCCAGTCGATGGAGAACACCAGGCGCGCGCCGGTGTCAAGGTCAACGGCGCTGATGTTGCTGGTCACCAGCGTCTGCTGCATGTTCTCCCGCACGGAGCAGGCAGGCACCGCCTGTAGCCGCCCACGGTGTCACGCGCAGTAGGTCAGGTCAGGTCACAAACCAAACGGTAGGTCGCACACCACAGGGCAGCAGGTCAGGTCACACACCAAACGGTAGGTCACACACAAAACGGTAGGTCACACACCAAATGTTAGGTGGCACACCAAACGGTAGGTGACACACCAAACGGTAGGTGACACACCAAACGGTAGGTGACACACCACAGGGCAGCAGGTCAGGTCACACACCAAATGGTAGGTCACACATCAAACGGTAGGTCACACATCCAGGGCAGACGGTAGGTGGCACATCACAGGGCAGACTGTAGGCCACACACCACAGGATAGACGGTAAGTAGTATACCACAGGGCAGACTGTAGGTCATACACCACAGGACAGACTAGGTCGTATATCATAGGTCAGACTAACGCACACACCACTGAACAGATTGTAGCTGACACTACAGAGCATAATGTAGGCTACACATCACTGGACCGACTGTAGGCTACACATCACCAGGCTGGCTGTAGGCTACACATCACTATGCCGGCTGTAGGTCACGTCATACACGGTCGATTGTAGCTCAGGAAAGGCAGCTCACATAGGCGATCGTTAGCAGCTCACATAGCATCGTCGTTGACATGCTTAAGAAACGCCACTAATGCGGCACGAATGGTTATCCACACATTTTGCTAAGATCGTGTCCGCTGGGGCCTAGCCTATCTCCATTGATGGAGAAGTGTCCGTTAGCCTACCTCGATGGACTGAGGAGTGTCCGCTGGCCTACCTCGATGGACGGGGGAGTGTCAGCTGGCCTACCTCGATGGACGGGGGAGTGTCAGCTGGCCTACCTCGATGGACGGGGGAGTGTCAGCTGCCTACCTCGATGGACGGGGGAGTGTCAGCTGGCCTACCTCGATGGACGGGGGAGTATCCGCTGCCTACCTGGATGGACGAGGGAGTGTCGCTGGCCTGCCTCGATGGACGGGGGAGTGTCCGCTGGCCTGCCTCGATGGACGGGGGCGTGTCAGCTGGCCTACCTCGATGGACGGGGCGTGTCAGCTGGCCTACCTCGATGGACGGGGGAGTGTCAGCTGGCCTGCCTCGATGGACGGGGGCGTGTCTGCTGGCATACCTGGATGGACGGGGGAGTGTCAGCTGGCCTACCTCGATGGACGGGGGAGTGTCCGCTGGCCTACCTCGATGGACGGGGGAGTGTCAGCTGGCCTACCTCGATGGACGGGGGCGTGTCAGCTGGCCTGCCTGGATGGACGGGGGAGTGTCAGCTGCCTACCTCGATGGACGGGGGAGTGTCAGCTGGCCTACCTCGATGGACGGGGAGTATCCGCTGCCTACCTGGATGGACGAGGGAGTGTCGCTGGCCTGCCTCGATGGACTGAGGAGTGTCCGCTGGCCTACCTCGATGGACGGGGGGTGTCAGCTGGCCTACCTCGATGGACGGGGGCGTGTCCGCTGGCATACCTCGATGGACGGGGGCGTGTCAGCTGGCCTACCTGGATGGACGGGGGAGTGTCCGCTGGCCTACCTCGATGGACGGGGGAGTGTCAGCTGGCCTACCTCGATGGACGGGGGCAGTGTCAGCTGGCCTACCTCGATGGACGGCTGGCCTACCTCGATGGACGGGGGAGTGTCAGCTGGCCTACCTCGATGGACGGGGGAGTGTCAGCTGGCCTACCTGTGGACGGGGGCGTGTCAGCTGGCCTACCTCGATGGACGGGGGAGTGTCGCCCCGGGGGGGAGTGTCCGCTGGCTACCTCGATGGACGGGGGTGTCAGCTGGCCTACCTCGATGGACGGGGCGTGTCAGCTGGCCTACCTATGGACGGGGAGTGTCCGCTGGCCTACCTGGATGGACGGGGGAGTGTCAGCTGGCCTGCCTCGATGGACGGGGGAGTGTCAGCTGGCCTACCTCGATGGACGGGGCGTGTCAGCTGGCCTGCCTCGATGGACGGTGGAGTATCCGCTGGCCTACCTCGATGGACGGGGGAGTGTCAGCTGGCCTACCTCGATGGACGGGGAGTGTCAGCTGGCCTACCTGGATGGACGGGGAGTGTCCGCTGGCCTACCTCGATGGACGGGGGAGTGTCAGCTGGCCTACCTCGATGGACGGGGGCGTGTCAGCTGGCCTGCCTCGATGGACGGGGGCGTGTCAGCTGGCCTGCCTCGATGGACGGTGGAGTGTCCGCTGGCCTACCTCGATGGACGGGGGCGTGTCCGCTGGCCTACCTCGATGGACGGGGGCGTGTCCGCTGGCCTACCTCGATGGACGGGGGAGTGTCAGCTGGCCTACCTCGATGGACGGGGGCGTGTCAGCTGGCCTACCTCGATGGACGGGGGCGTGTCCGCTGGCCTACCTGGATGGACGGGGGCGTGTCCACCACGTCGCCGATGGTGATGGTCAGCTGGGCAGTCTCCGACTTCCCGTTGCCCTCACTGTCTGCCACGTGGATGGTGTAGTTCACGATTATGTCCCCTGCGAATCGTTCCGACGTCAGCTGTCGCTTTGATAGGGTAGTTTGGCTGTGTCGCCTCAACACACTTCTAGCGTAGTTCAGCCGTTTCGACTTCACACCCTTCTGGAGTAGTTGGGTAATTCGGTCTAACACCCTTCTGGAGTAGTTGGGTAGTTCGGTCTAACACCCTTCTGGAGTAGTTGGGTAGTTCGGTCTAACACCCTTCTGGAGTAGTTGGGTAGTTCGGTCTAACACCCTTCTGGAGTAGTTGGGTAGTTCGGTCTAACACCCTTCTGGAGTAGTTGGGTAGTTCGGTCTAACACCCTTCTGGAGTAGTTGGGTAGTTCGGTCTAACACTGCTCTGCCCCACGTGATGCCATGGACGTGATGCGCTGCCACATCCTAGCGACTGCCCGGCTGTTCCCGTTCCTCGTTGCTTGCAAGTCAGCGTGTATATTGTTTGTTAAGCTCAAGTGCGATTCCTGACAGACACACAAGGGTACACGGCTAAATAGCAGGCTGATTTTTGTCCTGGCGCACATAGATTTCCGAGACTGCCTGACAAAATTACCGTACCCCGACACCACCCCCCCTCCCTGGCTGCAATGAGCAGGCGCGTCTTACGTCAAGAAAATGTCTGTCAACGTTTGTCTGTTGGAAGAAGAAAGCAATGAACCTCAGCTGCTTGAAATTTAGAAGAAAAATGCAGGAATGAGTACTAACATTATAATTATTATTATCATTAGCATTATTTTGTTTTGTTTAATCATTTGTATTCTTCTTAGTATTATTTCTATACGTATTAATCTTCTGATAATAATAATAATAATGCTTATTATTATTAGGATAATTATTATTATTATCATCATCAACATCATCATCATTATTGTTGTAACATTATATTATTATTCCAAACTTAGACTCAGCCTTGGAACCTTCCAGACACGCACAGGGCGCCATAGTTCCAATTTTCCCTGCATTTCACAGTTGACGTGTTGCATGCTCCCCGCGACAGGAACAATCAATCGTAAACAAGTTTGATCGTACCCATCTCGTAGTCGAACGGCGGCTGGCTGCCGGCGGCCATTTTCACTTGGCCCGAGACGGGGTCAATGACCAGCGCGGACGGCTTGCCACCGCTCAGTGAGTACCTGTCAGCGTGACAGACTGTCAGCGTGACAGACTGTCAGCTTGACGGCTGTCCAGCCGTCATCGCGGTATAACACTTGGCTCGGTCAGTCGGCAGCGTGTGTCTCAGTCTACTGGATGTCTCAATATACTGGATGTATCGGTCTTCTGGATGTCTCAGTCTCAAAATGTTTCAGTCTACTGTATGTCTCAGTCTCAAAATGTTTCAGTCTCAGGATGTATCAGTCTACTGGATGCTTCAGTCTCAAGACGCATCAGTCTACTGAATATCTCAATCTCAGGATGTCTCAGTCTCAGGATGTGTCAGTCTACTGGATGTCAGTCTACTGGATGTACCGGTCCTCTAGATGTGTCAGTCTACTGGATGTCTCAGTCTTCTGGATGTATCAGTCTACTGGATGTCTCAGTCTCTGGATGTTTCAGTCTCAGGCTGTTTCAGTCTACTGGATGTCTCAGTGTTCAGGATGTTTTATTGTCAGGATGTCTCAGTCTCAGGATGTTTTAATCTACTGGATGCGTTTACACTGCTGACCGTATTTATATGATTTCGGGCTTGAGAACGCCTGAATTGCTAGTGGTTACCATGGTTACCACTAGCATCTAGATGATTTGCGCTCCGGAACGAATTATCCTTTTAAGCAGATTGATACCCATCACTACCACATGCTAAGCACAACATTATACCGAACGGGAATTTCGTGATAAATCATCGTATTACCCTCCATAGTGGGCACAGACAGGCTCGTCCATACATTGTTGTAAAGTGTACGTGTACATGTTGTCTTAGTGTATCTACATTGAGTCAGCATGTCTACCCAGTAACACTGGTGTCCATTCCACATGCCATATTATTAGTCGTTGAACAGTCGCAATACGCAGAAGAGCAAACGAAATACAGCTGGTGCCTAGACGGCGTTGAAGGGTGGGTTCCACCATGAGGAGAGAATTAGAGGAAAGTTGTGGGAGTAAAGGCAAATACCCACCTCAAGCTTTTGTTGCCAAACTGCGGAGATATGTCGGCATCAGTGGCGGAAACGAGGATGACGTTCCGGCTATTGGCGTAGTCTTCGGTAATATTTTGAGCATATGACGTAGCTGAGGAACGTGGAACAGTGGTGAAACATCTGAACCAGAGGTTGACAAACATGGCGCCAGGTGTCGGGTGCGTCGCAAGCCGCACCCAGGATTGATCTCGTCTTCTCTCTATGCAATGATACCCAGTGACGGGGATGGCCGATGGTTAAGGTGTTGAGCTCTGGGCACCAAAGGTCCCGGTTCAACACTAGCACCACCCGGGAAATTTCGCAATTCCGCGGCCCACCGGCGATCAGTGTGGGCGGCGCCATCAGCCGTGAATGTGCATAAAGTGCGTCGACAACCACCCAATAAACAAACAGCAACGATGCCCAATGCATCCATTTTGTATTCTACATGGTTGCACTTGTATTCCCATTCGTGTCGGAGAGGGGCGTCCTACTCCTTGTGAGATGGTACCATGGGGTGTACCTACTGACGTTCAACGTCCTGCACATCAACGTGATGAGCATCTGCGTAAGTAATTCCACGCTAGATCTCATAAAATGGTAATAATGTAGCATGAAGTGTCGCTAACAAGGTAGCGGAAAACAATGGAAACTAAATCGACAACAAAGACACGAGCTTGCACAACATGGATTATCTAACAAAACGTATAACCTCCATCAGAACTGAAATGCAATGCCGATATCCATAACACCAGCACCGAAATAATAGAGGTAAATAAGGAATACGCATTACCTCCAGCAACGTGAGCGTGTGGCACATCGGCTTCATTTGTCATTGCGGAGAAAACAAACAAACAAAACAAACAGAATAGATGAAAACGTTTACGTGAACATCCAACACAAAACGTGTATTCGGTGTTAGCATGCAGAAACGTGCGGCGTGCAGATAATTGTACGGAAAACTTGGGATGATTATTTGCACTTGATAATCGCATGCCAGGTGCAGGCAACAGAAGAGATCTACACATAGTCGCTGCATCTCATGGAGAAGCGCGTTGTTCGACTTTCCAAAAAAAGGAGACATCTTGTTTATATTAACAGCAGCGACTCTAACACACTATGCCGCTTCTCCCATCGTGCCCATTCGAATAACGAGTGCGTATTTGACTTTCTTGTGAGATTTCAATTGTGTTTTCAGCTTCCCGCGTGTTTCAGTTTTTACCTTTTAACACTACCTCAGAGACCGGCGTATGGTATGAAAGCGCCTGTAAATGTCACTCAGTTTCTTTTACATGGGTGGTTCACGACGCACTTTGTGCTCACGGTTAATGGTGCCGGCCGCACTGTTTCGTCGGTGACCGGCGAGATTGGGAAATGTCACAGTGGCGCGAGTGTTGAACCCGGGACCTTTGTATCCAGAGCCCAACACCTTAACCACTCAGCCATCCCTGAGCCGATCTACCCCGTCCATTGGGCTCGCACCCGAGATGGTGGCGTTTACACCGAGCCGATCTACCCTGACCATGGCGCTCCCGAGATGGTGGCGTTTGCACCGAGCCGATCTACCCCGTCCATTGGGCTCGCACCCGAGATGGTGGCGTTTACACCGAGCCGATCTACCCTGTCCATGGCGCTCCCGAGATGGCGGGGTTTGCACCGAGCCGATCTACCCTGTCCATGGCGCTCCCGAGATGGTGGCGTTTACACCGAGCCGATCTACCCTGACCATGGCGCTCCCGAGATGGTGGCGTTTTCACCGAGCCGATCTACCCTGTCCATGGCGCTCCCGAGATGGTGGCGTTTACACCGAGCCGATCTACCCTGTCCATGGCGCTCCCGAGATGGTGGCGTTTACACCGAGCCGATCTACCCTGTCCATGGCGCTCCCGAGATGGTGGCGTTTACACCGAGCCGATCTACCCTGTCCATGGCGCTCCCGAGATGGTGGCGTTTACACCGAGCCGATCTACCCTGTCCATGGCGCTCCCGCCCCGGTGAACCGCGTTTGTGTTCAACAACTCCGATCTAATCCCCACTTTCAACACTATCTCTGATCTATCTCTGAGCTGACCCGACCTCCAGCTCCCGCCGACATGTCAGGTCAGCGCGCGACTCACCTCCGAACAGGGGAGCGTTGTCGTTTGTGTCGCGCAGCAGGACGGTCACCAGCGCGCTGGCGGTGCGCGCGAGCGGGTTGTCACCGGTGGCGATCACCTGTCAAGAATCACTGGTGAGATGGCGAGATGATGTGATGCTGTGATGACGTGTTGATGTGATGATGAGATGAGTAAATGATGATATGATGCGATGATGAGATGATGAGACGATGAGACGATGATATGATGAGATGATGTGATGATGGATGATGAGATGAGATGAGATGATGAGATGATGAGATGATGAGATGATGAGATGGTGTGATGCGATGATGTGATGATGTGTGATGATGTGATGAGATGATGTGATGAGATGATGTGATGAGATGAGGTGATGATGATGTGATGATGTGATGATGTGATGATGATATGACGAAATGACGAAATGACGAAATGATGAGATGATGAGATGATGATATGATGAGATGATGAGATGAGATAATGAGATCATGAAATGATGAGATGATGAAATGATGTGATGAGATGATGTGATGGGATGATGTGAAGTGATGACGTGATGAGATGATGTGATGAGATGATAGATGATGTGATGAGATGACGTGATGAATGTGATGATGATATGACGAAATGACGAGATGATGAGATGATAAGATATGATTAGATGATGAGATAATGAGATGATGAGGTGATGAAATGATGAGATGGTATGATGAGATGATGAGATGACGAGATGACGGAGTAGCAACATAAACAATTTCAAGTACGTCAGTGTAGTTGTTCGACGAGGGACATTTTGAGCCCAATGCGTTTCGAAATGTACGGAAATATTCGAAAAGCATTGATGAGTTGTCAGCAATGATTCTTTATCCAGACGCTTGGGCAAACTTCTTTGAAGTTCTCGTGGGAAATATCTGCAAACAGTTTAATGCTGTATTTTATCCGGAACCAGATTGACTACGATCAAATAAGGTCACTAAATACGCAAAAAGAAGCATCACACCAGATATACAACGTACATAAATATAACAGTGAAGCAAGTGTAAACTAAATGGTGAAGACATACACCAATATATGGTCATATGAGTGTGTTGTGGGAGAAGATCTGAAATTCTCACCACATGTTCAAACTGTACGAAATACAATGAGTAAATGCATTCGTTGTATTTCTATGAATATATATTTATTGACACGAACATACAAGTATTTTGCAATACAAGTATTATGCTTCACCCCGTCTCTTCGGTCAGTTCCTCACACCCCGTCTCGGGGGGGGGGGGGGGGTGGCAGATAGTACCCCCACCTCTAAAATCTACATTAAGCGTCACACGAAAACTAAATAGGTGTCATCGGAAGGCACTCGGCGTGTAGGGCCCGGGTCCACCTCCCAAAATATTTTTTCCCCAAAAGTGACGTCACTAGGGGAATAGATTTTCACGACTTTTCACGACTTCCATTATGATTTTGACTCCTGGCAGTTCATTTTGGGGGATATTTAAAAAAAAATCATTTGGAATAAAAAAGGACGACGAAATCGACCAAGGCCATGTATATATATATGTATGCATATACGTATCTATGGATTGATATACAGATATAGATGGATACACAGGGAATGGATAAACAGATACATAGTTGCCGAGGTAGATAGATGGGACAGTGGCTAACCTTGAACGAGATGTTGCGCCGGTCTTCTCTCTCGAAGTCCAGGTAGTCGGGATCGTTGACGTTGATGTCGGTGATAAGGCGGCCCACGCCCTTGGCCGTCGTCATGGCAAAAACACCGGCAGGCGCACCGGTCAAGGTCACCAGGAAAGCGCCGTTCGGGTACATCTGCCGAGGACCGGCCGTCAACAGCTGTCAACATCAGACATCGGCTGTCACAGCAGTCAACATCAGACATCGGCTGTCACAGCTGTCAACATCAGACATCGGCTGTCACAGCTGTCAACATCAGACATCGGCTGTCACAGCTGTCAACATCAGACATCGGCTGTCACAGCTGTCAACATCAGACGACCGTCACAGTTGTCAACATCAGACGACGCCTGTCACAGATGTCAACATCAGACGACGCCTGTCACAGCTGCCAACATCAGACGACGACTGTCACAGCTGCCAACATCAGACGACGACTGTCACAGCTGCCAACATCAGACGACGACTGTCACAGCTGCCAACATCAGACGACTATCGCAGGATGCGTGCTGCCTGACCGATGTAGTCGACGCTCCTCAAAACTCCAACAGCTGACGGACCAGCCGGCTGTGACGGGTCCAGAACTGCAGCACTCAGCGTCAGCGAGCTGCCACAGGTGTCACGAGCTACCGACCGTCAATCTGTCACCCGCAGCAGTCAGCTTGGCACCTGGCAATGGCCGGTGGCCAGCACAGCTGTTAATCAGCTGACGACCGTCACTGCGGCACATGTCAAACCATGCCCTGCCGTGGTCAGCCTACCTTGGATAACTAGAACTGCTGTCCAGCTCTCAGCTCCAGCAATGCAGTTCCGAGCCATGATGGTCTTAAGAGTGATTAAGCACGCTTCGAGTGATGTGATTGGACACAGCTTCGAGTGATTGATCAAGCTTCCGGTGATTAACCCGCGCACGTCCGGGGCAGATATCTGCCCCCCCCCCCTGCGGATTTTACTAATTTGCCGCCATACTAATCGAGTTAACAAGGTCAAACCTCGCATGGTTGCTCATTGGTCTTTTCCGCATATCTTCATACATCTTTAACTTTTGGTCATCTTAGGTCAGGTCACCAGGTCAGGCGAAGTGACCCAACTACACTCTGAGTTCTAGGTGACATAACGTCCACAATACTTGGGCGATTGATTTCAAACTCATAACACGTCATGATCTCATCAGGGACCATAATATGTATATCGTTTTTTTCGTAGCATTGACCTTAGGTCAGGTCGCGACCATGGCTTCCCCATTATAGGGCTATGGTAAAATATACAAATGTTTCCTGGTTACATATTTGCTCTCGGAATGATCTCACAACGGTTGTGGCATGTAGTTGGAGGCTATGCTCAATGTTACCGCTGACATTTTTTATCAGTGACCGCCACCAACGTCATCTGAGGTCACCTGAGATCACTACACATTTCTGCGCGTTATATCGCACTGCATTGAGCTAGAAGGCTGAAATTACCGTCATTGTGCTTGCATCGCCAAGCCGTGTCGATTGATACATTACATGCCCTCACTAGGCTACTTCATGATATTGACCTGAGGTCATAGTTTCGGTCGACCTGACCTTAAATCCTATTGTCGATAGCACATTTCAAGGACTGTCGAATAGCGTTCGCCGTTTGTTTTATGCTTTACAGGTCCTGAGATATGTGTCAATATCTGAGAGTCCCACCCGATCTGGTCGAATTTGACCTATGATGGTCCAGTGACCTGAATATTGACCTGAGCGAAAAATGACAGAAACACTTTCGATAGAGCCTGTCACCAGCTATCCAACGCCGTTTTCGTTTGTCGCTAGCTAGCATAGTTCTAGAGATCTTGGGGGGCAGACGTCTACCCCCCGGACATGCGAAGTTGGCGCGGACCTCCGGACGTGCGAGTGTTAAGCACAGCTTCGGGGACGCGAATGCCCATGATTTTTATCAATATATAGGCGTTTTATCGTCTAGTGACCACTTGGGAAAATAATGAAGATACTGGATGAATGATTTGATAGGGGCAACGATGATGCGCTTGGCGTTGTTAAAATACATAAACTGCTCTTCGATGGCATAGTTGCTAATTTGCGCAATGTAGGTAAAAAACAAACACGTATACTCGCACCACTGCATACTGAACGTGTCGTGCATATTTTCCACGTCAATATACGGACTAATTTGTACGACCAGAAGCTACACCAGTACACTGGCTTATATGTACTGCTATAGACTATGCCGACTATGACACCACATAATGTATACGACACCGTCATTGACTTCACCCCTGAAGCCTTTTCATGGTTCACCTCGATGGCCCACCAGCAACCTGATGGACATCCCTTGTTTACCACCACGAAAAACAGAGCCAGACTCTGCCACCCGACATGTCCAATTGGTCATTGTCTGCCAAACTTTTGTTTGACCCCACCGACTCACCCCGCACACTGACTTCCCGTCACCCCCCCCCACCCCACCACCACACTCCCCTTTCCGACCCATCTCCCCACCCCACCCCCACTCCCCTTTCCCGCCGATCCTTACCATCCATTCCCGCCACCCCTTCCCGCCACCCCTTCTCCGCCTTCCCACCGATCCTTACCGACCCATTCCCGCTATCCCTTCCCGCCACCCCTCGTTCACCACCTTCCCGCCGACCCCCACCGATCCATCCCCCACCCCTCCCCTACGCCTTTCCGGCTAGGCCCGCTGACCGGGTCCGCGTCGGACACGTTGACGGTGAGTCCCAGCGCGCCGGCGTGGCCCTCGTCCACGGTGACCGAGTAGAGCGCGTCGCTCAGCACCGGCGGATTGTCGTCGATGTCGTTGATCTGAATCAGGCCGGTGGTGACCAGCGTCGTCCCGTTCGAGTCTGGCTGACCTGCGGCAGGCGATAGACGCGCAACCGTCAGGGTCACAGGTCACATGTTAAGGTCACGGGTCATACGTCAGGGTCACAGGTCACATGTCAAGGTCACGGGCCATACGTCAGGGTCACAGGTCACACGTCAGGGTCACAGGTCACACGTCAAGGTCGCAGGTCATACGTCAAGGGCACAGGTCATACGTCAGGGTCACAGGGCACATGTTAAGATCACGGGTCATACGTCAGGGTCACAGGTCACGTGTCAGGGTCACAGGTCATACGTCAAGGCACAGGTCACATGTCAAGATCACGGGTCATACGTCAGGGTCACAGGTCACATGTTAAGATCACGGGTCATACGTCAGGGTCACAGGTCACGTGTCAAGGTCACAGGTCATACGTCAAGGCACAGGTCACATGTCAAGATCACGGGTCATACGTCAGGGTCACAGGTCACATGTTAAGATCACGGGTCATACGTCAGGGTCACAGGTCACGTGTCAAGGTCACAGGTCATACGTCAGGGTCACAGGTCACATGTTAAGGTCACGGGTCACACGTCAGGGTCACAGCTCACGTGTCAAGGTCACAGGTCATACGTCAAGGCACAGGTCACATGTCAAGATCACGGGCCATACGTCAGGGGCACAGGTCACACGCCAATGCCAAGGCCACATGTCAAGGCCACAGGTCACATATTACACGGGAAGGTCACGGGTCATACGTCAGGATCACAGGTCACACGTCAAGGTCACAGGTCATACGTGCCCGTGCGCGAGCTGGAGAGTCAGGATCACAGGCCGCACGGCAAGGTCACTTGGCGCAGCGTAATCAAAACAATGACCGCTGTTGTCAGTTTAGTCTGAGAGTTTTTGTTTCTGTGCCGGTCGCCTATTGAAATGTTTAGCTGGGGGTACCAGACAATTTTGAGGATCCCTCAAGGTGAAGCTTTTTGCATGCATGTCCAGCCCGCTGTTCCCGCTTATGTGCATCGCATACGTCATTGCTTAATGCCTGTCCACTTCGACGGCCGCGTGGAGAACATAAGGCCGCCAAATGCTGGATTTTCTACCAGTCCGAACATTGCCGACCATTTTGTAGCAGGCCTTGGTTTCTTCCAAACGAGAGGAACTTCGAACGTGTCCTTTCCCATGGTAAATGACAAAAGTACATCGGAGCCAGTCGGTCTGGCCTGACTATCTGCTGACATGCGACCAACTAACTGTTCTGTCAACGTTCCATGTTCGCATTTTCCAAATTCAAATTAGAACCATTTCATTTTTGATTTTTTTGTCAAGTTCCTATTCCGTCACTCAGTAACATAGGCCAGGTCACAACCGTTTCGCAACTTTCGCCACAACATGTGCGGTCCAGGTGCGCGCATTTTCTTCTGCTTCGGAAAAATACTTCTCAGTACCACCGCTTGGTCAGCGTCCTTCATATGCTTGATGGTGTCCTTGATGTCCAGTGTCCTCGGTCAGTGTCAGTGTCAGTGTCAGTGTCAGTGTCCTACACTGGCTCACACACTGCACTGTTGAACAAAGGCGAGCGGCATTGCACCACCGATGTTCATCTACCGATGTCTTTTTTCGGCAGTGTGAAGCAAGCAACTATGCTTGTTCCAAAGATCTTGCGCGTAGTCATCACATGGGGCTCTGGGAGAACAACCCCGGAATGCTAATGTATGCATAACATAGCATGATATATATATATATATATATATATATATATATATATATATATATATATATATATATATGTATGTATGTATACATACATACATAGGTATATCCATAGATGTGTAAATGCACCGTACAAACTTACCTACTTCTTGAGCCTTCACGTCTACCGACACAAATCCCTGCAGTCTCTCCAGCTCGGGGTCCTCCCGGTCAAGTTCGACGAGCAGCGTTGCAACTCCTGACGTGGAGTCAATTTGCACCGTGTTGTCGGGTGACTCTGGAGAGTGAACAGATGGCGCTGTGTAAGCGCCGGTTCTGCAGCAGCGCGTGCGCGTGTGAGCAGTAGATGAGCAATAGGCGCGCAGCATCCTGACTGAACGAAGCAGTAGGGGGAGAAGTAAAGTTTACACTAAAGAGAAGCGCATGTGGACAGTGCGTTGAGAAGACCAGCCTGGGGACCACCAAGCGGGAGCTGCGCCCATGCAAATGCCGTTCCACAGACACGTTTTGCGGATCAGACATCCCATGTGTACACGATGTAAGCACCTCGCGTTCAAGATGCAAAGATGAAGAAGGTGCAGAATGCAGAGACCTACTCGAAGATGCAGAGCTCGCCACTGACATCTGCATCTTCAAGACTCAGCTATTTTCTTGCCGAAGAAAGCCCTGGGGTGATAATCACGGGTGATAATCACGGGGTGATAATCACGGGGTAATAATCACGGGGTGATAATCACGGGGTGATAATCACGGGGTGATAATCACGGGGTGATAATCACGGGGTAATAATCACGGGGTAATAATCACGTGATGATAATCACGGGGTGATAATCACGGGGTAATAATCACGGGGTAATAATCACGTGATGATAATCACGGGGTGATAATCACGGGGTGATAATCACGGGGTGATAATCACGGGGTGATAATCACGGGGTAATAAGCACGGGGTAATAATCACGTGATGATAATCACGGGGTGATAATCACGGGGTGATAATCACGGGGTAATAATCACGGGGAGATAATCACGGGGTGATAATCACGGGGTGATAATCACGGGGTAATAATCACGGGGTGATAATCACGGGGTAATAATCACGGGGTGATAATCACGGGGTGATAATCACGTGGTGATAATCACGGGGTGATAATCACGGGGTGATAATCACGGGGTGATAATCACGGGGTGATAATCACGGGGTAATAATCACGGGGTGATAATCACGTGATGATAATCACGGGGTGATAATCACGGGGTGATAATCACGGGGTGATAATCACGGGGAGATAATCACGGGGTGATAATCACGGGGTGATAATCACGGGGTGATAATCACGGGGTGATAATCACGGGGTGATAATCACGGGGTGATAATCACGGGGTAATAATCCCGGGGTGATAATCCTTGGGTGATACTCATGGGGTGATAATCTTGGTGCGATATTGCAAGACCATTGAAATACGCCGCACATAAGGAGATGTGGCGCTAACTAGCCGCCACGTCAGCGTATTGAGCGCGCGCGTGCAAGGCGTTCTTGCCACCAGGTCTTGCCACCAACCAGTGCCGCATGTGAGAAGTGCAGGTTCACGTCGAAGTGTTTGAAAATATGTGGGAAGAAAAACAAAGAAAGAGTGGCACAGACAGAGACATAGAGGAAGAAAGAGAGAGGGGAGAGTGAGGGGAGACGAAATGAGACGAGAGGAGAGGAGAGGAGAAGAGAAGAGAAGAGAGGAGAATAGAGGAGAGGAAATGAGAGAAGAGAAGAGAAGAGAAGAGAAGAGAAGAGAAGAGAAGAGAAGAGAAGAGAAGAGAAGAGAAGAGAAGAGAAGAGAAGAGAAGAGAAGAGAAGAGAAGAGAAGAGAAGAGAAGAGAAGAGAAGAGAAGAGAAGAGAAGAGAAGAGAAGAGAAGAGAAGAGAAGAGAAGAAAAGAGAAGAGAAGAGAAGAAAGGAAAGGAGAGGGCAGGAATGATTTCCGAGCACATCACGAGGGATACACCAGTCAAACAACACAGCGTGCCCACGTCAGAGTGTGACGACGTCATTCAGACGTCAGAGTGTGACGTCATTCAGACGTCAGCGTGTGACGACGTCATTCAGACGTCAGAGCGTGACGTCATTCAGACGTCAGAGTGTGACGACGTCATTCAGACGTCAGAGTGTGACGTCATTCAGACGTCAGCGTGTGACGACGTCATTCAGACGTCAGAGCGTGACGTCATTCAGACGTCAGAGTGTGACGACGTCATTCAGACGTCAGAGTGTGACGTCATTCAGACAACACTCGAAGTCGGATCTTACGCTGGACGATTGAGTAGGAGATCTCGTTGTCGACGCCGGTGTCCCCATCGATGGCACGGACGGTGAACAGTATGGAGCCCTGAAACGGCGCGGGTGCGGGGGGTCACACAGATCGCAATTGATGAAATGAATGAATGAATGAAATACGCTCATGATGGGCAGTCGGCACAGTGAGGTTAGACAAATCAAGGGTGAAATTATGGGTGTGGGATTGGTTGGAGTCTGAGCGTTTTCTTGCTAGGGTAATGGTAGATTATTGTATATGCCTAACCGGTATGGGTCATGCCATATATATATATATTTCCAATAGAGATATAGCAGGCTGCTCAGAGATGTGCCCTCATATTTCGCCCCACAGCGCTGCTCAGAGATGTGCCCTCATATTTCGCCCCACAGCGCTGCTCAGAGATGTGCCCTCATATTTCGCCCCACAGCGCTGCTCAGAGATGTGCCCTCATATTTCGCCCCACAGCGCTGCTCAGAGATGTGCCCTCATATTTCGCCCCACAGCGCTGCTCAGAGATGTGCCCTCATATTTCGCCCCACAGCGCTGCTCAGAGATGTGCCCTCATATTTCGCCCCACAGCGCTGCTCAGAGATGTGCCCTCATATTTCGCCCCACAGCGCTGCTCAGAGATGTGCCCTCATATTTCGCCCCACAGCGCTGCTCAGAGATGTGCCCTCATATTTCGCCCCACAGCGCTGCTCAGAGCTTTCACAAACCGGCGAAAAAGTACCCGAGTTGTCCGGGTATGTACGTGGGTGTGATCTACGTAAATCTCCATGGGATCTACGTAGGATTAACCTACGTCCACCTGCTGCGTGGGATCTACCTGTGGTTAACCTCTATACAATTATATAAGATACACGTTTAACTGCATGGGACCTATGCGAGTGTGATCTGTGTCTGTCTACGTCCATCTGTGTGCAAGTGTCCACCAGGAACGGACATTTGTGCTGACGTGATGTTAGTCAGCTATTAGAAGACGTCACGCTGGTCGGCTTCGTTTGCGTCTCCCTGAAATCCAATTCCTACACCACACCCTCGGAGATGTTCCAGATGTTAATATTGATGGCAAAGTTAATGTTGGTGGCAATGTTAATGGTGCAGTTAATGTTGGTGGTAGTGTTGATGGTGCAGTTAATGTTGATGGTAATGTTGATGGTGCAGTTAATGTTGATGGTAATGTTGATGGTGCAGTTAATGTTGATGGCAATGTTAATGGTGCAGTTAATGTTGATAGTAATGTTGGTGGCAATGTTAATGGTGCAGTTAATGTTGATGGTAATGTTGATGGTGCAGTTAATGTTGATGGTAATGTTGATGGTGCAGTTAATGTTGATGGTAATGTTGATGGTGCAGTTAATGTTGATGGTAGTGTTGATGGTGCAGTTAATGTTGATGGTAATGTTGATGGTGCAGTTAATGTTGATGGTAATGTTGATGGTGCAGTTAATGTTGATGGCAATGTTAATGGTGCAGTTAATGTTGATGGTAATGTTGGTGGCAATGTTAATGGTGCAGTTAATGTTGATGGTAATGTTGATGGTGCAGTTAATGTTGATGGTAATGTTGATGGTGCAGTTAATGTTGATGGTAATGTTGGTGGCAATGTTAATGGTACAGTTAATGTTGATGGTAATGTTGATGGTGCAGTTAATGTTTATGGTAATGTTGATGGTAATGTTGGTGGCAATGTTAATGGTGCAGTTAATGTTGATGGTAATGTTGATGGTGCAGTTAATGTTGATGGTAATGTTGATGGTGCAGGTAATGTTGATGGTAATGTTGATGGTGCAGTTAATGTTGATGGTAATGTTGATGGTGCAGGTAATGTTGATGTTCCCCTCCGACACACTGATGAAGAGCGTGAACGTTGGGTCTCGGCTTGTAGATGGGTGCACATTATACTCATCTCCGGAGGATCCAGAGATGATCCGGACACTTTCGAGTCTGTTTTGGGGCCACCCCTGGCCCATGGCCCCTGACCCCTGACTCTTGACTCCTGCATCATGACCCCTGGCCCCCAGCACATGGCTCCTGACCCATGAACCCTGGCCGCTGATCCCTGACCTCTGACTCCTGACCGCTGTCTTCTCCTCCTGACCCCTGACCCCTGACTCCTCCTGACCCCTGACCCCTACCGCCCCTGACACCTCCTGACCCCTGACCCCTGACCTACCCCTACCCCACCCCTGACCAGTGGCCTCTGACACATGACCCCTGACCCCTGATCGACTCGCGCCAGACCCACACCGAGCTCATTGTCGGGTGTGTGCTGGCACCTATGTTGCCACCCCCATGCCCGGGGGCATTGCAGCTGGCAGAGTAGTCTGTTGCCACAACTCTGACCCCACTCTGCCAGCAATGCCACAACTCTGACCCCACTCTGCCAGCAATGCCACAACTCTGACTCCACTCTGCCAGCAATGCCACAACTCTGACCCCACTCTGCCAGCAATGCAGCAGTTAAAATTACACGCATGCGATTCAGTGTGGGAATGTGACATGCCTAAATTCAGCGCCTACAACTTGCCTACATTAAGCACCTACAACTTGTCTAAATTCAGCGCCTACAACTTGCCTAAATGCAACGGCTACAAGTTGCCTGAATTCAACGCCTACAAGTTGCCTGAATTCAGCGTGCGTTCTAGTAGCTTAGAACGCACATAATGCTCATTGGTATAACCATGGCAAACCATTGCCAATGGTTATACCATTGGTATAACCATTGCAAACATATAGCCAGCATTGCACTGATGAAAATAATTAGTACCCACGCTATTGAAGCATTTTATTATTTAATGGAGTGCATTAGAGGAGGCTCTCAGATCGCTTCTAGGTGAGTTATACGTCATACATGGCATAGTACTCTCCTAGAATCGCTCTGGAAGCTTCCATAAATTTACTTGAAGGATGAGCGTGCGTGCATAATATCGACGCGGAGATAGGCCGTCTCGTAAGGAGATGATCCGGATAATTACGAGTCTGTTTTGGGGCCACCACTGGCCACTGGCCATTGACCCTTGAACCCTGACCCCGACACCTGCCCCTGATTCCGACACCTGCCCCTGACCCTGACCCCTGGTACATTCCCTTACTCCTGACCCCTGAGCCCTTGACCACTGACCTCTGACCACTGACCCCCGACCACCGACCCCCGATCCCTATCCCCTTACTTATGCCCCCTACCCCTGATACCTAACCCATGATTCATGTCCCCTGCCCCTGACCCCTGACCCCTGACCTCTGACCCCTGACCCTTGACTACTGACCCCAGACCATTGACCTATTACACCTGACCCATTACCCCTGGCCACTGATCCCTGACCACTGACCCCTGACCCCTGACCCCTGACCCCTAACCATTGACCATTTACCCCCGACCACCGACCCCCGATACATACCTCCTGACCTATTCCCCTACCCCTGACCCCTAGCCCTTGACCCGTGCTCCCTACCCCTGACCGCCGGCCACTGACCTTGGGTACGGGTTCGTCCATGGCGGTGGAGGGCGGCGCCTGCAGCCACCTGGGCGGTGTGTCTCCCTCGTCTATGACGTTGACGAACACGGTGACGGGCGTGGAGTACACGGTGCCGCGGCCGTCAGCGGTGTCCTGTCGGCAACACCGACGGCGATACCAACACAACACAACACAACACTACACAGAGCAGAGTGCAACAACACAACACAACACAACACAACACTACACAGAGCAGAGGGTAACAACACAACACAACACAACACTACACAGAGCAGAGGGTAACAACACAACACAACACAACACTACACAGAGCAGAGGGTAACAACACAGAACTTCACTACACTACACAGAGCAGAGTGCAACAACACAACACAACACAACACAACACAGAACAAAGTGCAACAACACAACACAACACTTCACTACACAGAACAAAGTGCAACAACACAACACAACACTTCACTACACAGAGCAGAGTGCAACAACACAACACAACACAACACTATACAGAGCAGAGGGTAACAACACAACACAACACTTCACTACACAGAGCAGAGTGCAACAACACAACACAACACTATACAGAGCAGAGGGTAACAACACAACACAACACTTCACTACACAGAGCAGAGTGCAACAACACAACACAACACAACACTATACAGAGCAGAGTGCAACAACACAACACAACACTATACAGAGCAGAGGGTAACAACACAACACAACACTTCACTACACAGAGCAGAGTGCAACAACACAACACAACACAACACTATACAGAGCAGAGGGTAACAACACAACACAACACAACACTACACAGAGCAGAGTGCAACAACACAACACAACACAACACTATACAGAGCAGAGGGTAACAACACAACACAACACTTCACTACACAGAGCAGAGTGCAACAACACAACACAACACTATACAGAGCAGAGGGTAACAACACAACACAACACTTCACTACACAGAGCAGAGTGCAACAACACAACACAACACAACACTATACAGAGCAGAGGGTAACAACACAACACAACACTTCACTACACAGAGCAGAGTGCAACAACACAACACAACACTTCACTACACAGAGCAGAGTGCAACAACACAACACAACACAACACTATACAGAGCAGAGGGTAACAACACAACACAACACTTCACTACACAGAGCAGAGTGTAACAACACAACACTAAAATACACAGAACAGAGTGCAACAACACAACACAACACTTCACTACACAGAACAAAGTACAACAACGCAATACAACACTTCCCATAGAAAGAATGCAATAACACAACAAAAGACTTCCACGTGGAACAAAGTGCGACTACACGAAGCTCAAACACACCAGGCAATGCATCGTGCAACAACACATCGCAGCATACAAGCTCTACAGTGCTAGTTTTCAGCAGTGTATTGTGGTGCGCTACAGTGTGCTAAAGTGCGCTACGATGTGCTGTTGTGTGCTACTGTGTGATACATAAAGACATAAAGACATAAAAGATTAGTGCAACTATGAGCCACAAGGGCCCTTCTTGGTTGCACTCTGTACACTGAACCAGTTGCCCACCAAATCTGTCAATCAGCCCTCCCTGTAGTACTGAAAAGCAAGCCATCTATTCTTATAATGATTGTCTATGCTGTTTTTAAAGATGTTCAATGTGCTGCTACTGACGATGTTTTCTGGCAGCTGGTTCCAGTGTTCCACTACCCTGTTGGTGAAGAAAGTTTGCCTTAACCTTGTTCTGCTGTGGTTAACTTTAATTTTGAATTTATGACCTCCAATTGCATCATTTCTGTTAAATTCAAACAGTTCTCCAAGGTATCCCCTCTCCAGACCATTTACAAATTTAAAGACCTCGATGAGATCTCCTCTCAGCCTTCTATATCTAAGTGAAAACATATTCAATTTCTTCAATCTTTCCTCATATGCCAGGTTGCTTATGCCATTAACCATTTTTGTAGCCCTCTTTTGTACTCTCTCTAAAAGCCAACAGTCTTTTTCATAGCTAGGAGACCAAGCTTGGATGCAGTATTCCAAATGTGGCCTGACGTATGCACAGTAAAGCTTCCTGATCACTTCCTCACTTCTGTATGATACATTCCTATTTATTGCCCCGAGCATTCTCAGTGCCTTCTTCCTGGCTTCCTTGGTCTGTTCTGATGCCTCCAGGTTTGTATTTAGAATAACACCTAAATCCTTCTCCTGTTGAGTCACTGATAGCACTTGGCCACCCATCAAGTATGGAGCCTTCATATGCTGCTTACCTACATGCATGATTTTGCACTTATCAAAGTTAAATTTCATTTGCCATTCTTCGGACCACTTCACAAGTTCGTCTAAGTCTTTTTGCAGCGAGATATGCTCATCCTGACCTGTTATTGCCCTAAAGACCTTCTAATCATCCGCAAATTTCAAAACTTTACTGCTTGGGCCACTTTCAATGTTATTTACAAATATAATGAACAGTAATGGCCCTAGGCAAAATAGCCATTTTGCCATGATTTGTACCATTTAGCATCACTCTTTGCTGTCTACCTGAAAGCCACAACTCTATCCATTTTAAGATGCTACCTGCAATACCATGGGACTGAAGCTGTATCATTAACCGTGTATGGGGTGCCTTGTCAAAGGCCTTACTAAAGTCAAGATATGCTACATCAACCTGATTTCCCTGATCAAATTGTTCTGTGGCGAAGTTCAAAAAGTCCAAGAGGTTTGTGAGACACGATCGTCCTTTTCCAAACCCATGTTGAGTATCTTAAATCAATCTGCTACCTTCCAGATAACTAACTATTCTATCCTTGATAATTGATTCGAGTACCTTGCAGACTAGGGATGTGAGACTTACTGGCCTATAGTTTTCAACTTTCCCTCTTTCTCATTTCTTGAAAATAGGAACTACATTTGCCCTTTTCCAATCGTTTGGAATTTAATTTTGTGAAACTGATCTACAAAATATTATACTAAGTGGAAATGCCAGTTCCTTTTCAGTTTCCCGCAACACCCTAGCATAAATTTCATCAGGTCCTGCTGCCTTATTTGGCTTTATTTTCCTGATATGTTTGTAAACAACATCACTATCAATGAAGTCAACATCATTTGTCAGATCCCATGTCACTGAACTATGGTGTACGGTCGGCAGATTAGTCATATCTTCCAATGTAAACACTGATTTAAACTGCTTGCTCAGCTCCTCAGCCATCTCACTATCCTCACCCAATGTAGTCCCGTTTACTTCCAGTGGACCAATTGTGCTAGAAACTTTACTCAGCTTGTAGAAACTAAAGAACTTTTTACTGTCCCCATTACAGTTTGTAGCTAAATCCAGTTCTTTTGCTCGCTTTGCTGCTCTGGTTTTTTGCTTCACAGTGTCTCTAGCTTTTCGATACGCCTTTAGATTAATGACAATTGAGGCTCCTTTAAAGACTCTAAATGCAGTTTTCTTAGCCTTAATTGCTTTTATCAAGTCTGATGTAAGCCATGCTGGCTTTCCTACCCCTACTGGGATACAGTTTGCTATAGTGTGCTACAGTTTGCTACAGTGTGTTACAGCGTGCTACAGTGTGCTGTAATGTGCTACAAAGTGCTGCAATGTGCTATGGTGTGTTAAAGTGTGCTACAGTGTGCTACAGTATGTTACAGTATGCTACAGTGTGCTGCTGTGTGTTATACTGTGCTACAATGTGCTACATTGTGCTACAATGTGCTACAGTGCGCTACAGTGTACTACAGTGTGCTACAGTGCGCTGCAGTATGCAACAAACCTTGACTGTAATGGTCAGCTTGTAGAGTTGGTTTATTTCAAAGTCCATCGCCTTCTTCAGCTGCAGCTGGCACTTGGGCTGCGCCTGGTCGTCAGTGAGGATCTTCAGCCCGAAGACGTCCGGAGCATCCTGCGCATGGTTAATCTGTGCATTACGCCGTCAACTGAATACAAGCTCATATTCCGCATGGGATATATATATATATATATATATATATATATATATATATATATATATATATATATATATATATATATGCATGGGCGTAACCACGGATTCGAAATGGGGGGGGGGGGGAACAAACCCGGGACGCGGGAAGTTTGAACAGGACAGAGGTACACAGCCCCGCATTCCCCCCTCCCCTCTCCCGGAAACAAATCTTTGCATTTCAGCCACTTCTTTTTCAATGCCATTTTCAGACACTTAAATTCAACGTTAAGCGTATTTCAATTTTTCAGACTTATCATTGTTAACATGATATTTTGGGGACTAAATGTTCCAGGAAAATGAATAAGTTTCACTACTTATTGCTACCTACGAACGCCTGGTGTTGTCGTACGCGCTAGACCAAATGTACGATCACTATAGAGCAATGCTGTAAGTATATTAACCTGTCCCGTCTCGGGAAGTTTTCAACCTTCCCCCCCCCCTCAGGTCTTTTCGCGGATAGAGAATGAACGGCGCGCGAAAGCGCGCCAAAATTTTGCATACGTTTTCCCACATCAATTTGGCATGCTGTTTCAAAATTTTGAAGTCAGGTAATCTAGGATCAACGAGATAGTCAAGGTCAAGTGAGGTCACCTCCAAAAAAAGTTCAACCAGTCGTCACGCTTTAACTGATACAGCTATTTGAATGAAACTTTCAGAGTTTGCTTCTCTTTACGGATGCAACAAGACGTACGACAGGATTTTTTCTTCTGTTTTTGACTACTTATGGATTTTGCATATTTGCCTATTGCAGTTTTAATCGAAGATTCCGGCTAAAGTAAGCATCTATTAGGGCACGTTGACTTCCAACAACGTTTCTCGGTCTGTTCTACCCATTAAACAAGGAAAATTGAAGAAGACTTGAAAACTCAGTTTTGAAATTTCCAACAAAATGGGGGGGGTGGAAAAACATTTTATGGCCCTCGTCGATTTCGGTTTCCTTTTCTGATTTCAAATAATTTCTGGTTTCAAATATCCCCCAAAATGAACTCTCCAGAGCCAAAAACATAATGTAAGTCATGAAAAGTCGTGAAAATCTAGCCCTCCTAGTGACGTCACTTTTGGGGCAAATTGTTTTGGGGGTGGATCCTGACCCTACTTGTCGAGCGCTTTCCGATGACACCTCTTTTGTTTTCGTGCGACGCTTAGTTTGGATTTTAGAAGGGGTTACTATCCGCCCCCCCCCCCCGAAACGGGGTGTGAGGATCTGACCAGAGAGACGGCGATGGTTAAACGTTGCTCTCTTATAGCAGGAAAGAACATAAAATGTCGCATGAACATGCAGAAATAAACATCGCATGAAAATCGCCCCCTCGAATTTTGCAGCCAGTGGCGCCACTTCAGGCGCTTTCACAATGGCGCTGATCCAAAGAAACAGCTCCCCTCCGGACAGGTGCCCACCTGGAAATTCCTGGGTTCTACACCTGATTACAGCATTGCTCTCTCGTGGTTACGAACTCGGGCTAGCTATACAATTGTCGGCATTTACGTGTGGCTTTTCTTGCAAATTTGACAACTTCGGTTGAACTATTAGGAAGAAAGCGGGCAAACCGAAAAATCTATATTTTATATGTTCGGAACAGCAATGTGGCAGCGTAAGTGAAAAACCAGCGATGCGGTTATGCGAGCAGGTTATGACGGATTTATTGGGGTCATATAGTCATATAGGATACGAGTGCTTGCTATCACAAAGGCTGCAAACAAACATAGATCTGACTCTTCTATTCCTATTACACTCAATCACTGTAAACATGCCGGATCTTCGACATCTTTGAAATTATTTCGATATTTCAACATTCTGATACCGTACGGCAAGCCACATCGAATGACACCCAAATAATGCAAATTGAAGCCATAGCCAAGAAAAGCGAGGACTCTAAAAATCAAACTAATCTTTGACCTTGAGGCTTAATCTGACATGTCCCGGGTGGAAATGCTACTCCAGAGTTGCGCACGGGTTATCTCTTGATGCCCAGCATGGGTAGCTTTAGGAGAAAATGAAGAAACATGGGGCGACAGAAGAAATGAATTCGTCTTTTGACTTTAAAAATTAATGTGATTTCTGAACAGTTTGATAGAGTACGACACGGCACGTCGAATGATCCCAACTTATGAAAATTGAAGATATAACAACGAGGCGCGAGGACTTCGAACCACTTAACCTAACCTTCGATCTTGTGGTTTGACATTGACATGTTCCGGTTTGAAATGTTACTTGAGGTGCACCACAGGCTATTGCTTGGCATCAGATGTGGGTAGGTTAGGGCGAAGAAAATAATGCAAGGCAACCAAAGAAATCGGCTTAACATTTGACCTTACAAACTAGTTCTATTTGATAGCATCATAACACGGCACAAACCACGTCAAGTGACAACCACTTGGTGGAAATTGAACCCATAGCGACGAATCGCGAGAACTTTAAAAAATTCAAACTAGCCTTTGACCTTTAAATTTAACCTCTACACATCCCGGCTTAAAAATATTTCTCACGGGTTCGACATGGACTGTCGCTTGATAATGGATCTGGGGCGAAGACCACGAAAAAAAAACGTTAGGCGACCGATGGAATTAGCTTGAATTTTGATGCATCAAGTTTATTTCTAAATTTCAACTTTCCGATGCTGCATAACAAGACAACACGAATGACACAACACGAATGGCATCCATTTTCTGCAAATTGAAGCCATAGAGACGATACAAGAGGACATCGAAGAACTCAGTCAAACCTTTGGTCTTCACCTGTCCCTATTTGAAACGTTACTTGAGTGTTCACCACTGATTATTGCTTGATACTAAATTCGGATAGGTTTGAGATAAAACGAAGAAATAGGCAATGGAAGGATCAGCCTGGCCTCTGTCCTTGCAAAAAATCGATTTTTTAGCTTGCTGATACTGCATAGTCGTCGAATGCTGCTCATTTGATCGAACTGGAGGCGAATGCAATCGAATCTCGCGTTCGGTCGACATCGCTTCTATAATATAGTTTCTTCCAGCGTTTTCAATACAGGCACAAGCATTTGTGGTAATTGATTCGAAGGATCATAAACTTTGTTGCATCGCTAAGGATAAGCAAACGCTAGAAGTTTCAATTATATATATATTTACTCGTTATGGCGTGACGACTGGTTGAACTTTTTATGAGTGACCTCACTTGACCTTGACTAACTCGTTGGTCCTAGACGACTTGAGTTAAAAATGTTGGCACAATGTGCTAAATTTATGTGGGGAAAAGGTGTACCGAATTTCGGTGCGTTGTCGTGGTGGTTACTGGTTTTACGACACGTCGACCGTTGAGTCATGTAGCGTCGCCAATCTCTCACGCCGATCGGTCGCGGGCGAAGAGTAGCGACACGTGAGACTCGAACTCACAATCTTTTTCGGTGCGCTGTCACGCGCCGTTCTTTCACTATCCGCGGAAAATTTAGGGAGGATCGTTGCCGAAACCCCTCCGAGATGGCGTGGATCTCTCCGGTCAGATCCTCACACCCCGTCTTTGGGAGGATAGTAACCCCCTCTAAAATCCAAACTAAGCGTCACGAAAACAAAAGAGGTGTCATCGGAAAGCGCTCGACGAGTAGGGCCTGGATGCACCCATAAAACAATTCCCCAAAAGTGACGTCACTAGAGGGCTAGATTTTCACGAGTTTTCACGACATACATTATGCTTTTGGCTCCGGGGAGTTCATTTTGGGGGATATTTGAGAAGAAAAATACACAATAAATTGGAATCAGAAAAGGACAGCGAAATCGCCAGGGTCATACCATTTTTGGGCCCCTCCCCGAAATACATTTCTTTCTCAAACTTTCAAAGAGTTTTCAAGTTTTCTTTTATTTTCCTTTTCTAATGGGTAGATCAGACCGAGAAACGTTGTTGCAAGTCGACTTGCACTAATCAAAAATGGTTACTTTAGCCAGAATCTTCGATTTCAACTGTAATAGGCAAATATGCAAAATTCATAAGTAGTCAAAAACGGAAAAAAATGAAATATTTATATCGTACATTTTGTTGCATCCCTAAAGATAGGCAAACGCTGAAAGTTTCATTAAAATATCTACATCCGTTAAAGTGTGACGACTGGTTGAACTTTTTTGGAGGTGACCTCACTTGACCTTGACTAACTCGTTGACCCTAGATGATCTGACTTCAAAGTTTTGAAACAGCATGCCAAATTGATGTGGAAAAAGGTATGCTAAGTTTTTGCGCGGTGTTGCGCGCCGTTCGTTCACTGTCCGCGAAAATCCTGAGAGGGGTTGAAGACGCCCCGAGACAGCGCCGGTTAATACTCCGCGAAATAAGCCATACCTAATGGTTTCCACACCTGCATACGGTGCATGAAATATAACAGGTTGCCTATCTCTCCTGACTGGGACGCAATCCAAAGTTCTGCAATAACACTGATGAATCAGTCCTAGCACCTACAATATTTCGTGAGAAAATGATGGCGGACTGTACGCGACGAGTGGACACAGATGTCATGTTATAAAAGCGAAGAAGGTCCTGATATTCCAGTCGAGGTGTGTCACTACATTGTTGAGTTAACCAAATTAAAAGGTATGTTCAGCCCAGTCAATCCTGGTCAGATGTGCTGAGGCCCCTCCTGCCCAGATGACAGAGCAATATTCAAGGGGAGACCTGATGTTCGCGTTATGCGTATGCCGCCAACAGAGCAATTTTCGGGAAGTTACTACCGGGTACTCCTGCTTGGATTGATATAATAAACAGTTCGAGAGGTCGGTTCGCAGATGGCAATCGTCACCATATGCTGTGCGAACGTCAACGTAGTATCCATGTACATACCCAGGTCTCGCATCACAATCTCACGCTGCAGCGTTGCATCATATACCTTATATTCGAAGGGCACAGGAGTAAGACGGAGAGTCAATATACATATATATATATATATATATATATATATATATATATATATGTGTATATATATGTATATATTCCAGAACAGACAAACCTGTGTACTGTAAATATGTGTTTAAATTGCGGAGTTCATTCTGTGGATGTTTAGCAAGAATAAACACGTACAAACTGAAGGTGAAGTAGGAATACTTAGCTTAGCTACTAAGCTTAACTTGGCTTAACTTAACTTAACTTAACTTAACTTAGCTACTAAGCAGCAATAGACAATGGGCAGCGAGTGGATAGAACGGACGTCACTGCTCCCAAGCGAAGAGCGACAGATGTGCAGTGGCCGCTTTATTTATCGCTTTATTTATCGTTATATTTATCGCTTTATTTATCCCTATATTTATAGCTATATTTATCTCTACATTTATCCTATATTTAGCACTTTATTTATCGCTTGATTCATCGCTATATTTATCGCTATATTTGTCGCTTTATCGTGGACCGCCCCAGCTCCCACCCCACACTTCATATCCAGCACGTACCACCCGTCACCACTCCCCCCCCCTCGGACCCCCTGACCGGTACCGTGTCCAGGGCGTATGTCCCCCTGACCGGTACCGTGTCCAGGGCGTAGGTCAGTGTCGCCGTGGCGTCTTTGTCGCCGTCGGTGGCCGCCAAGATCAGCAACGAATCGTTCACGTAGTTCTGTGAAACGATCGCAGTCATTGTTAAACACCAGGGAATCGTTCACGTGGTTCTGGGGAACAATCACAGTCATTGTTAGAAGCCAGGAAATCGCTCACGTGGTTCTGGGGAACAATCACAGTCATTGGTTAGACACCAGGGAATCGTTCACCTAGTTCTGGGGAACAATCACAATCGATGTCAGAGAGCAGGGAATAGCTTACGTAGTTCTGTGGAACAGTCACAATCATCGTCAGAGGTGAAGAAAGTACGGCATCTTACCAAACAGTGCCACTGGTTATCCATTTCAAGACTGGCTGGGGCCGGAATTTACGGTGTTTTTCTTTTCTCATCTAAACGAAAATAATATCGCGCGGTGCGGCGCACATATTGATGCATTATACATCAATTCCGCGTGTTTTTCAGATGTCACCTGAGATTATTAAAGTTCATTTAACTAGGGTCGACCAAGTGGGGATGCTTCGGAAAAAAAATATGATACCACACCTTTCCGAATACAGATATTTGCAAGAAAATGTCATAGATTGCTTATCTCAAGAGAACCAACAAAACAGCTATCTCGGATTTGCTAGGGCATGGTTTTGAAGACGTCGTGTTCACCATTGTGCTACTTTTCAAGGCCATAGTCATAAATTCTGACCAAACTGTGTAATTTGTCAAGCCAAATTAACTTACAATACCTCTTCTTGGTGTGCTCAACGTATCCGAGAAAGAAAACACGTTGAAACGCTTGAAAATTTCGCTCGGTACACGCTTCAAAAATGACATTTCGATCTCTTTCATGTCGAATCTTCTAGATAGCACTTCATATCACCTTTTCGTTCTGATTCGAAAACATACATTTGTTTCAATCTCCAGAAAAGATGGTCACGCTGGGCCTACAGGAAGTGACGTTATCCGTAAAGGAACAAGTCCCTCAGTCAGTTCTTTTCTTTCCACAAACTAAAAAAAAAATAGCTGTGTTCGTCCAGTAGCGCCAATAGCTCTTCGACGGTACTTTCTGTGCGTGCCACAAACTCTGAGATCAGAGGAGAGCCTACGGCTCCTCCACGGCCGCGAGAAACGCCATCTGAAGTCTGACCGAGCGCAGACCGTAGTACATCTACGGCTCCTCCACGGCCGCGAGAAACGCCATCTGAAGTCTGACCGAGCGCAGACCGTAGTACATCTACGGCTCCTCCACGGCAGCGAGAAACGCCATCTGAAGTCTGACCGAGCGCAGACCGTAGTACATCTACGGCTCCTCCACGGCCGCGAGACACATCTATGACCAAACGCCATCTGAAGTCTGACCGAGCGCAGACCGTAGTACATCTACGGCTCCTCCACGGCCGCGAGAAACGCCATCTGAAGTCTGACCGAGCGCAGACCGTAGTACATCTACGGTCTGCAACGGTTACCGCGCAACGACACAGGCTCAAGTAGCATGCGTATTTGCTACCTGGTGTAAAAAATCCGAGACATTATTCGCTTCGTGTGTTATCTGATGCGGCACAGGTGATAAGCATTTCGCATTGCTGCTGATGAATATCGCGCAGTTTTCACACTGGTTTTTAGGACATAGTTGTAATTAGTCAGTTATGTCATATTTTTTCCAACTTAGATGCAGGTTCCAGAACTCAAATATAATCCGAGGAAGACTAGCCTTCTGTACGGACATGTGTCATACCCGGCACCGAGATATCCCCGTCAAACGCAGGAAGTATCATGTTCTTAAGTCGTGGATTATGTGTGTGCTTAACGTTGGTTGGTCTGGTTACGCAGTAAATACCTCTCAAGCGGCTGTAAGTGCCCCAATTCAAAATCGCACTCATAATCATCGGTTGAGCATTGCTTGAAGCCACGGCCAGGTCACACAGCCAGCTTCAGGCCAGGTCAGGTCAGGTCAGGTCACGGACTTCCGACCACACCGTGACGCCACTATCAGGTCGCTTGTGGGCTTCTCTCCGGCACGTCCCGGTTGACCTGAGGGCTTGCGCCTGTCAGCACCGACCCGAGGTCGAGTCAGGTAAGATCACGGCCAGATTTAGGTCAGATGTCAGTCTCACCTCGGGCACGTCCAGCTTGACCTGGGAGCTGACGTCTGTGAACACGGGCCTGTTGTCGTTGACGTCCAGCACGTCCAGCACCAGGGTCTGGCCGTGGCCGCCGTCCAAGAGGATCGTGATGATCACATTATGCTGATCGTCCTGATGATTGCACGTTGTACACATGAGTCACATTCTAATGTACAGCAGGACAGCTGCAATGCATGCATGTAATTCCAACCCCTCTCCGTCATAAATGTTTTCGCAAGCAGCTGTCTATGTTCCATGTTGTCGAGTGATGTCAAAAGCGAAGCTGGAGCCTTCGCAATAGGCCAGGGATGAGGTTAGCATTTTTAGGCGATGCTGCCATCGAATCACTTAGTATTGCAGGCAGGAAGAAGCATTTTTGTGCCGAACGCAGTTCGCGCTAAAAACGAATCAGCCTCGGGATACGGGAATAGGAGGCGCACCTGCTATTTTGACTATATGGGCCGTACAGTCATGGCCTCTCTTAGTTATCGGGCCATATGACCTCTGACGGTTATGTAACCCTTGAGAGGTCAGGTCAGTCTGCCGAAGCGATGCGTATCCAAATGGTCGGACACTGTCAATTACAGGCCGTGGAACCAGCGGATTTTCCGAGATTATTGGAAGCATTCAAGAAAACTCATCTCCTTGCCGAAAACGCCCTTAGGCACGGGCTAAATGAACACAGATTTTCCATATGGGAATGCATTATTGGAGGTGGGAACCTTGACACGTAAATAATCAAGAAGCTATCCCTCATGCGACAGAGCGTTCTGCTGATTGGAGGCGTTCGACGCCAGATGTCGGAAGGTGTCAGTCAACCAGAGACGTGCACGAGCGTGGCTGTGCACGGCAACGGATTCCGGATAGCAGCGTTTTCTTCTTTGCGTGAGTGCATAGCCGCGGCACCAGTCCTGCTTTGGCGCCAGTACTGTTTTGGCGCCAGTAGCAAACTATCAGCAGCGGCCAGCAACGGCTACTATCAGCTGACGAGACAGATGCCGGACAGATTACGCTGTAGTTTATTATGTACTGTAGTAATGTACTATAATAATATACGCTAGCTTACATATGCTGCATACTGTACTATGCGCTATGCTATATGCCGTACTATGTAACATACTATATACTTTATTATATACTTTACTATACAAAATACTGCATGATATGCTATATACTCTATTATGCACTATGCTATATTATATGCTATGCACCATCATATTTGCTATACTCTGTACTATGCTATACTATTAACTATGCTATATACTATACTATATGCCCTACTGTATCCTCCACGATTGGTATTCGCCAACTGGCACGAATGAAGCCGGTTTAAGTATCAGCATGCACTTTAACCGTCAATACATCGCATGTACACACACTCGTACCAGCGTTTCATAGTCGAGCTGCCTTGCCATTGTGGCCCGAACATCAGACAGAGAGCCGGAGGAGTTGAACTGCAGCTGGTCAGAGGCAGAAGTGATGTGCACGTCTGGGGAGCACCGTCACGCGCTGTCGTACACTGTCATGCAGGTTATACACTGCCATGCACTGTCATACACTGTCACACACTGTCATGCAGGTTATACACTGCCATGCACTGTCATACACTGTCACACACTGTCATGCAGGTTATGCACTGCCATGCTCTGTCATACACTGTCACACACTGTCATGCAGGTTATACACTGCCATGCACTGCCATACACTGTCACACACTGTCATGCAGGTTATACACTCCCATGCACTGTCATACACTGTCACACACTGTCATGCACTACCGTACACTGTCACACACTGTCATGCAGGTTATACACTGCCATGCACTGTCATACACTGTCACACACTGTCATGCACTATCTTACACTGTCATGCAGGTTATACACTGCCATGCACTGTCATACACTGTCACACACTGTCATGCAGGTTATACACTGCCATGCACTGTCATACACTGTCACACACTGTCATGCAGGTTATACACTGCCATGCACTGTCATACACTGTCACACACTGTCATGCAGGTTATACACTGCCATGCACTTTCATACACTGCCACACACTGTCATGCACTATCGTACACTGTCATACACTGTCATGCAGGTTATACACTGCCATGCACTGTCATACACTGTCACACACTGTCATGCACTATCGTACACTGTCACACACTGTCATGCACTATCGTACACTGTCATGCAGGTTATACACTCCCATGCACTGTCATACACTGTCACACACTGTCATGCACTATCGTACACTGTCATGCAGGTTATACACTCCCATGCACTGTCATACACTGTCACACACTGTCATGCACTATCGTACACTGTCACACACTGTCATGCACTATCTTACACTGTCATGCAGGTTATACACTCCCATGCACTGTCATACACTGTCACACACTGTCATGCAGGTTATACACTGCCATGCACTGTCATACACCGTCACAAATTATTGTACAGTGATGAATGACATCACAAGCTGTTTTGCACCGTGACAGGCAAAAGAAAGTATTCTAGCTACTCATCAAAGCTAGGCTCGTGAAGCCTGAAGTCTAGCGAAGTTCTCACGTTTCCCCTCACATTTAGCTTCAACATTATTTTTCACGTCGCAACGTTTCATTGGGGGTGTCTGAAGTGATTGCAGAGTGCTGCATACAATATCGTAACATACTGCTCAACAAATCCGCTTCGTATCGTCATTTTGTCATGGAGTTGTCATACATTGTCTTATGTCTATTTTTATCCGACACTACTACTACGCGACACCATTGCTAGACGACACTATTGCCGAACGCCACTACTGCTACACAAAAATGTTGATATACAACGTTACTGCTGTATGACAGTACTGCATGACAGTACTGTCGCGTAGCAGTAGTGTCCTGTAGCAATAGTGTTATGTATCAGTAGTGTTGCGCTACAGCAGTGTCGTGTTGCAGTAGAGTCATGTAGCAATGGTGTTATGTATCAGTAGTGTTGCGTTACAGCAGTGTCGTGTAGCAGTAGTGTCCTGTAGCAATGGTGTTATGTATCAGTAGTGTTTCGTTACAGCAGTGTCGTGTTGCAGTAGTGTCCTGTAGCAATGGTGTTATGTATCGGTAGTGTTTCGTTACAGCAGTGTCGTGTAGCAGTAGTGTCCCGTAGCAATTGTGTTATGTATCAGTAGTGCTGCGTTACAGCAGTGTCGTGTAGCAGGAATCCTACGTAGCAGCAGTGCCACTCAGCGAATGCCATTCGCTATGCAGCGACATTTCACCACGCCCGCAATTTTGATAGCGGTGCAGTCAGTAGCAGCGATGAATGCTGGCTATGGTTGTATGTTGGATGAATGTTGTGATGTGTGTTGGACAAGCGGCAAAAATGTTGGAGCAGTTTTTCTTCTGAGCAGTACATTCAGTGGCAACATTGACGGCACATGGTTGGTAACCACCGGCGCGGGATCAAGTACTGTGACGGCACATGGTTGGTAACCACCGGCGCGGGAGCAAGTGCTGTGCTGACACAATCTATGCTTTGGTGACTTAATTTCCGGCTAAGTATGTGACATGGGTCCATGCCACATACCAAGGCGGAAATTAAGCCACCAAAGCACAGATTTGCATGTGGCATTTGCCCATGAACATGACCGATAAGAATCACGGTCGTACGGGAGTTACTATTAATAATCACGGGTGATTTTACGACACGCTTATAATTGTAAATCCAGAACACCACTTCCAATCAGCTTCTGCATGAAATTGTGAACCGATTAATAATATGTCTCCTTAGATTTGGATGTCTAACCTGTGCATGAATATGTCTATTGACTCTTGCGCCTGTGCATCTTTTTGAATTAGTCTTTCCTTCATATTATTCTGCCGCTTTCCTTCTAAATCTGATTTTCTTTCAAAAGAAACAAAACAATAAAGCAAGGCCGCCTGCAATGTGTCACCGGTCCGGGAACGACATCATCGATCACAATGGATCTGGGGCCACCGGAGAGCCGGCAGCTGCGCTGGCAGGGCACCGGCCTCGTGACGGCAAGATCGTGGGTTCGAATCCCACATCCGGCAGTATTTCCGTCAGTCCACCGGCGGCCAGTCGGCGCGAGAGAAATTGCCGACGCCATGCCACTGGGCAGATGAATGCGTCGTAAAAGACGTGAAGGTGAATTAACTAAAAAATAACGGCAATTTGACGTGAAAAGCCGACGTAATCTTGCAAGCGGCTGGATGGATCCGAACTCGAGACCTAACGCTCGCGCGACGAACGCTCGCGTGGCGAACGCTCGCGTGACGAACGCTACACCCGCCATGCACCACTGGGCCCCCGCGGCCTCTCCCGTTTTGCAGTGACCTTACCTTGACCTTGAGTGGCGATGACATGCAGAGTTGCCACTTGGTGTCCGATGGGCACGTCTTCGTATATGGTGATGCTGGTAGCATCAGACTCTGTGATGTAGTCGTCAACGGTGGCGTTAAACCAGGGGTCATCCCAGGACTGACCTGAAACACACCACCACCATCACCAACGTCATCATCATCATCATCATCATCATCATCAGCAGCAGCAGCAGCAGCAGCAGCATCATCATCATCATCATCATCATCATCATCATCATCATCATCATCATCATCATCATCATCATCATCATCATCATCATCATCATCATCATCATCATCATCATCATCATCATCATCATCATCATCATCATCATCATCATCATCATCATCATCATCATCATCATCATCATCATCATCATCATCACCAACATCACCATCGGAACTCATCACTAGCATTGCCGTTATGTTTGATTTGAGTTTTTTTAGTTCAAGGGCGTTTCGACCAAAAATGTGATCGTTTAGCGTCCATGACTTTCGGTTCAGCGTATCAGTAGTGGTGGTTTTTGTGGTGGTTATTGGTTTTGCGACACGTCTACCGTTAAGTCACATAGCGTCGCCAATTTCGCACGCCGAGATTGGCGTTTAGCCTGTCTTCGGCCGCTATTGTCGCGGGCGAGGAGTAGCGACAGGTGAGACTCGAACCCACAACCTTTCTATTGTGAGACGGGCAAGTTGCCCCCAGCCTACTCTTCCCCAGCGTTTCAGTGCACGCCGACACAGTAAGTCCCATATATTCCCTGCGCGTCTCATGTTGTTGCCTATAATTATATCACATTCATCTCTTCAAGCTACTTATCACTGATAGCACTAACCTAAGAGAATTTTGCCTTCCCACTATGCATGAAGCGAAAGTGAATCTGCATCTCAAATAATGCTGCTTGATGGTACACTGCTTGTTGGCAGTGTGTTCCATGTGTTTGTACCGGTTGACTAAGCTGAAAGTGCTTTCAAGCTCAAACACTTTCGTGTAAGCTTGTAAAGTGCTTCAAGTTTGTATTTTAAATAGTTCGAACTGTTGTTAGGGATTGAAAGTAAAATACAATGAAATTGGTTGGCCCAGATTGACAAATAATGTTGTTCTTTCAATACAAAATTAGACATATTAAGGTCTCAAACTTTTCGATCATGAATCATTTTCAAGAGTAACCTTGGCTACTGTAGATCCATGATCCATGATCCATGATCGAAAAGTTTGAAAGCTTAATATATCTATTTGTATTGAAAGCACAGCATTCTTTGTCAATGTGGGCCAAAACGTTTCATCTTATTTTACTTTGAATCATGGTAGGCAAGGAAATCGTCCATTTCCTCTCCCAATTAAATGTTGTTGAGGAGGCTTTACATGATCATGCGCACTGCTTAGCCCAAGCTTGTTCCACTGAGCATCACCCCACCTCCTGCATCGTGAAATTCCGGCTCCACAGCACGATTTTTGCCTGACTGTCACGCGAGGGAGTGTCTCTACAAACTCTTTTCTTGAGACGAGAAACAACAACAACATCAACAACACCACCAACAACAATAACAACAACAATGGCCACGGCGTGTTTTGTGAGTCGCCGGCGTGCCCTCCAGAGCCCCCCCCGGTGTGTTTGGGAGACCGGCGTCCGGCCGCTTTTGCTGTACTCCGGTGCGCCTTCCAGAGCTCCGTTGGCTTGTCGGTGTTCGGGGGTGTTGCTAGGGCCTCGATTTGTGTAGTTGTGGTCCCTGGCGCGAATTTTGGTGGCCGCTAACGCGGATTTTCGATCCTCGGCACCATTTTGTGGAACCAGGCACGGGATTTAGTGCCATGCTGTGCCTGTCTACGTCGACGGACGCTACTTTTGAGGAGGCCTTTTGGATCCTCAGCTTGACTTTTGAGAACTTTTGAGGGGGCACGCTGCAGTTAGTTGTGGACTCCGATGCGATTATGTTTAGTGTGGGAGTGGGGCGAGGCTGAGGCTACAACAGTTTCCGTTGTAGCATCAACGGAGAACTGTTCAGGCTGTTGTCGCCTCGACAATTCCCGTTGAGGCTACAACACGATTTGGTCTTTGCCGATACGGGTTTTCGACAAAACTCCAACGCCTGCAGGTCACCAGTGGGGACGCTGCTCCCCATGGCCGTTCCTGCTAAGAATGCAGTTAAAGCTGTTGGTCGGCACTGGGAATCGCAGTCCTGACCAGCAGGTAATCGCAGGTACATAATCGCACATCAAAGTGTTAAACACCACTGGACTGTGGTTAAAGTAGCTTTTTGACGAAATCCTGCCGCTGACGTACAGCCAGTGAAGCTCCATCCTTCATCTTAAGGAATTTGACTACAAAAAGACAACTGAGCTTAGTCTGAGCATAAACAACTAACCGTCAACTTAGTCTATCAAGGGTACATCTAAGTTCATCTCAGGGCACTTCCACTTCCACGAGAGAGGCGCTGGAAAGTCAGCAGGTTGCACTTTGAGCAGAAACAGTCATATTGAGCTGCGTTTCAGGGCACCTTTAGCTGTAAAGGCATCACTGATATGACTAAGCCACGCCTTGGTCGCCGAATAGGTAGCCTGAACTGGAAAAGGGTCCAGCAAGCTTAAAAGGAATTCGAAGGCGTTGAAGGGCACTTTGACATGGATTATATGCAGCTTAACCCGTCCCTGGGGAGTTTTCAACTCACCTCAAGTTTTTCGCGAATAGCAAACGAACCGCGCGGCAGCGCACACAAATTTGGCATACTTTTTCCCACATGACTTTGGCATGTAGTGTCACAATTTTGAAGTCAGGTCATCTGGGGTCAACGAGTTAGTCAAGGTCAAGTCATCCTCCAAAAAAAGTTCCACCAGTCGTCACGCTTTAACGGATACAGATGATATTTTAATGACACTTTCAGCGTTTGCTTATCTCTAGGGTTGGAACAAAACTTACGAGAGAAATTTTTCATTTTTTTCCGTTTTTGACTAGGGGAGACCGGGGCAAAATGGGTACACATGGCAAAACGAGTCAACCGCATTTACTTTCCTCACAGGCAGCGCAACCTATGTTCTTAATATGGTACTGATGCTTCGTCTATGCCCGCATATCCAGCGTGGCACCACTCCTTTCCGCCACAGCGTATTGAAGAGCAGGAGGTGAGAATCTGTTTTTTGCTTCTTCCTTATTGGTTTTGCAGTCTTTTAGCGGTGATTTATTTCCAGCATATGTGGAAATGATTTGTTTTGCTTGGTGCTCTTCGACTGTGGTTATTTAGCCTTGATATGCAGGCGATAGGAACTTTTTAGGTGCAGCATATATTTTGTGTTGATAATTTTTCGTCATTTAGGTCCAATGGGGCAAAATGGTTGGGGCAAAATGGACCCACGGGGGCAAAATGGCCTACAACTAATCATAGCGTTATCACAACTTCCCCTTACAAAAACGAGCTCGAAAGGGAAATAACAAAAAGAGAAGGCAGGCAGCAGAAAATTAAGAACAATAAGGAAGAGGTGGATCCAAGGAAACCAAGCGTTTCGGTGAAAAGAGGCAAGCATCTGAGCAGAAGAAAACGAAGGGACCACAGGCAAAAAAGCTGCTGTTTGATTCATCGTACGATGATGAAGAGGATCCGGCCTGCCTAAACTGTAATTGTTTTTTTCCCGGTCCAGGTCACGCGAACCGTGGTCCCAATGCGTGCTGTGCGACAGATGGGCTCACGATGCGTGTGGAGGAGTAGATGACAGTGATGATGATGCCTTCCAGTGCGATTTGTGTCATCATAATTAGAGTTTAGTTGTCGGGACAGTTCATATGCACTCGGAAATTTTAGTTCATATTCAGTGCTCAATGTTCACTCCCAAATTCTCAAGGTAATTCCATGTTCACCTACCTAATGGATAATGATACTTAATGTGTGTGGAGGAGGGATATGAAAGATGATCATATGTTTGTGTGTGACTTGTCATGTACCATGACAATCGAGAGTTGTTGTTCCTGAGACAGTGCAGAAGCATTTTGAGTTTGTACTCTAGTATTATCACGAGCTCAGGTTCATAAAAAAAATATTTCAATAATGAAACTGACTTGCAACACGGGCTTTGAATTTCCTTTGTCTGCGTGAAACGATAATGAATTGGAACAAATATTGAGCCCAAAAATGTGCATCAACATATTTTAATGCAACAGAATGTGACTACCACGGACCGTTTTGTATCAACTAGGCAAAAAAGGACAAGGGGGAAAGGCTCTATCCCGGATTTCCGGTATCAGAAGAGCGCCTGTGCTTTCCCCATATGTACGTTTTGGTAATTGTCAGAAACTGCGAATAAAAAAATTGCCAAATTTTATGTAGCTGAAAGATGAGACGCCGGCAGGTGCTCCGTAAAAAAAATTTGGGTGAGACGCACACCTCCCTCTCAGCTACACCCCTGCCAAGGGACCACCCACTCACCCACAATCACTACTGCTACACATTTACCAACATATACGATGGGTCAAAGCAGTATCTGATTTGGTTGGGAGGTGTATCACCATATAAAATTCTAAAATTGACCAGGGACATCCAAATTAAGAACGCCGGAATATTAACCCATTTTTCCCCAGGGGGTGTCTATGCTATGGGGCAAAATGACAAAAAAAACATGGCTTGATTTTTCTCAATGTCATTCTGTTTAATTAAATGTTTTAGACTTTATGCCAGCAGCAGTTCAAGGAGACAGAGTGATAGTTCATCTAGTGATAAAAACTCCTCAGTATGAAAAAGCCAAAGGTTGGAGCATTTGTTAAGTGTATGATGTTTAATGCTCAGAGTATCCGGTCCAAATTTGATGAGTTCAAGTGTTATGTTGCTGAGGAGGAACCAGATTTTGTTTGCATTACGGAGGCATGGGTCAGTGAAGGGTATTTTGGAGATAACTTGCAGGACTATGAGATCCAGGGATACAATATGTTTTCGTGCAATAGGGGTCCAGCAATGGAAGGGGGTGGTGTAATGCTCTATATGAATAGCTTATTCAGTTCTCAAAAAGTAGCAGGTGAGGATACAAATGTGCCTGTGGAGTCCATTTGGCTTGATGTCACTGTGAGAAAAGGCAACAGCAATACTCTGAGGATAGGAGCTTTCTACCGATCTGGAACCCTACCACATTCTCAGCAACTGGAGCTTGACAAGGTGATTTGTGAGGAAATCAGTAGAAACTTTAAGAGGAAGTGCCTTATTCTTCGTGACTTTAATCTAAAAGGTTATGAAAATGCTGGTGTTGGCTCCCCACCATGCAAAATGTTTAGGAAATGCCTTCAATGGAAATGCCAACGTGTAAAGGTCTGAAATTGACCAGGGACATCCAAATTAAGAATGCCGGAACATTGACCCATTTTGCCACAGGAGGGTGTCCATTTTGCCCCAGCTATGGGGCAAAATGACAAAAAAACATGGCTTGACTTTTCTCAATGTCATTTTGTTTAATTAAATGTTTTAGACTTCATGCCTGTATCATTGATTCCCGAAAGGATGGCCTTCAAAATCATCCTAATTTGGATTATCTAGAATAATAGACTGGCGTTCAATATGAGAAAACCACCATGTGGGCCGTTTTGTCCCGGTCTCCCCTACATATTTTTGTTGCATATTTGAATAGTGCAGTTCAAATCGAAGATTCTGGCTAAAGTAAGCATTTTTTTATGAGGGCAAGTGACTTCCAACAACGTTTCTCGGTATGCTCTACCCATTCGAAAAGGAAAATTAAAGAAAACCTGAAAACTTACAATTTTGAAATTTAGAAATAATTCATTTTGTGGGGGGGGGGGGGGGCAATACTTGTATGGCCCTGGTCGACTTCGCTGTCCTTTTCTGATTTCTTTTTTTCTTCAAATATCGCCCAAAATTAACTCGCCAGAGCCAAAAACATAATGTAAGTCATGAAAAGTCGCGAAAATCTAGTCCTAGTGATGTCACTTTTCGGGAAAATTGTTTTCGAGGATAGATCCGGACCCTACGCGTCGAGCACTTGCCGATGACACCTCTTTCGTTTTTGTGCGATGCTTAGTTTGGATTTCAGAGGGGGTTACTCTCCGCCCCCGTCCCCCGAGACAGGGTGTGAGGATCTGACCGAAAAGACGGCGCGGGTTAACCCGTCCCATCTCGGGGGGTCTTAAACTGCCCACCGTCAGATTTTTTCGCGGATAGCGGACGAACGGCGCAAGGCAGCGTGCCCAAATTTGGCATACCTTTTTCCACATCAATTTGACATGCTGATTCAAAACCTTTAGGTCAGGTCATCCAGGGTCAACGAGTTAGTCAAGGTCAAGTGAGGTCACCTCCAAAAATGTTCAACCAGTAGTCACGCTTTAATGGATACAGATATTTTACTGAAACTTTCAGCGTTTGCTTATTCTTACGGATGCAACAAAACGTAGGAGTGGAATTTTTCATTTTTGTCGTTTTTGACTACATATAAAATTTTGCGTATTTCCAAAATTGAAGTTCAAATACAGGATTCTGGCTAAAGTAAGCATTTTTATTAGGGCAAGTTGACTTCCAGCAACGTTTCTCGGTCTGCTCTAACCATTTCAAAAGGAAGATTAAAGAAAACTTGAAAACTCAAAATGTTGAAATCTAAAAAAATATTTTGGGGGGGCTAAACAAAATATTGCCCTGGTGGATTTCGCTGTCCTTTCCTCATTCCAAATGATTATATAAAAAAACATTTTTTTCACATATCCCAAAATGAACTCCGAAAGTCAAAAACATAATGTAAGTCGTGAAAAGTCGTGAAAATCTAGCCCCCTGGTGACGTCACTTTTGGGGAGAAGTTGTTTTGGAGTGGGCACCGGGACCCCACTCGTCGAACGCTTTCCGATGACACCTCTTTCGTTTTCGTGCGATGCTTAGTTTGTATTTTAGAAGGGGGTCTTCAACCGCCCCCCCCCCCAAGACATAGAATTTAGAATTTGATTTGATTGATATAATTTAGAATTCAAAATAGTTAGAATTTGACCGGAAAGACGGTGCGGGTTAATCTGCTAAGGGCATACCTAGGTATATCCGAGGGCACTTCGACTTAAGAGAGCCGCTGTAAAATCGGAAAGGTGTAATTCGAACAACAACACTGGTACCACACTTTGTTTCAAGCCACTCTGAGATTTGAATAATGTCCTTGATGTCCCTAATCCACGTCTAGGCAGCCCAAGAGAACTGACCAAAATTCTGAACTTGGACAGTAGCACAAGCCGATAAGCAGGAATTCGAGAGCTTTGGCAGGACACATTGGCCTGATTAACCCGCGCCGTCTTTCCTGTCAAATCCTCCCACCCCGTCTCGGGGGGGGGAGGGGCGGTTGAAGACTCCCTCTAAAATCCAAACTAAGCATCGCACGAAAACGAAAGAGGTGTCATCGGAAAGCGCTCGACGAGTAGGGTCCGGGTCCACCCCATAAAACACTTCCTCCCAAAAGTGACGTCATCAGGGGGATAGATTTTCACGACTTTTCACGACTTACATTATGTTTTTGATTCTGGGGGGTTCATTTTTGGGGATATATGGAAAAACAAAATGTATTTGGAATGAGAAAAGGACAGCGAAATCGACAAGTGCTATATTTTTTTGGGCCCCCAAGAATATAGATGTTATTTTTTTGAAATTTCAAAATTTTGAGTTTTCAAGTTTTCTTTAATTTTCCTTTTCCAATGGGTAGAGCAGACAGAGAACGTTGTTGGAAGTCAACTTTCCCTCATAAAAATGCTTACTTTAGCCAGAATCCTGTATTTGGACCGCAATTTGGCAAATACGCAAAATTTATAGGTAGTCAAAACGAAAAAAGGAGAAATATTTAACTCATACGTTTTGTTGCATCCGTAAGGATAAGCAAACGCTGAAAGTTTCATTAAAATATCTGTATCCGTTAAAGCGTGACGACTTGTTGAACATTTTTGGAGGTGACCACACTTGACCTTGACTAACTCGTTGACCTTAGACGACCTGACCTAAACACTTTGAATCAGCATGTCAAATTGATGTGGGAAAAGGTATGTCCAATTTGGGCGCGCTGCCGTGCGCCGTTCGTCCGCTATCCGCGAAAAAACCTGAGGGGGTGGTTGAAGACCCACCCCGAGAATGGAACGGATTAAATGAGCAGTTATGGGCGGATCTAGGTTTGTCTTACGGCACTTCCACTTACGAGAGAGACATTATAAAGCCAGCGAGGGGAACTTTGACTAGAGGCAGGGACATTCCACTGTGTTTGGGGCTTAGGGTGGTTTGATCTGTGAAGGGCATACTTTATATTCCCAAGCATCGCCCAAGCCGGTCAATGGGCAATCTGATGCGCATTATGCCAAAATATACCAAAATATAGCAAAATGTACCAAAAAGGCGCAACAAGTCGTCAAACGGGCTTTCGATGATAATATGACAGCAGGCGATCGGTGTGCTTCCTATGACCACTTTTGCTCGTTTGTCGGCTGTTCTATTCCGGTGTCTTATTTTGTTTCCGATTGTGCAGGCCACAATCCTGGCGATCGCCCGAAAACATCCGTCTGAAGCCAGCGTCAGTTCCCGGCTAACACAGCTGACGGATGGGTTGGATGCTGGCACGGGCTGTGCTGGCGGGGTTCGGGTGTGGCGCGTGGTGCATTGTGTATTTTTCATTGCACACTGCGTATTGCGTATTGCGCATTGCGGTATTGCGTGCATATTGGCGCCAGCCATTCGTACAGGGGCATCTCAGCGCATTGCCCTTGACCGAGTCCTGCTGAGGCGTTCAGGGAGGCATACCGCTTCTTTCTTCACAGTGGAGGATCCCAAATTGCCAACTGCGCACGACTCCGTGGTAAGCTACATAATCCCGTTGTTGAAGGCGTAGCGGGAGGCCCAGTGAGCTCCCCGTGGACTTTGGAGTACTTCAGTTTGATTGGCTCTGATCCGTCTCTGAACAGGTCCGACTCAGTGCATCTGGTCTAGTGACAGTGGCTGGTGTAGTGTGGTGACATCTGGTCTAGTGACAGTGGCTATTGTAGTGTCGGATGACATCTGGTCTAGTGACAGTGGCTATTGTAGTGTCGGATGACATCTGGTCTAGTGACAGTGGCTATTGTAGTGTCGGATGACATCTGGTCTAGTGACAGTGGCTATTGTAGTGTCGGATGACATCTGGACTAGTGACAGTGGCTGGTGTAGTGTGGTGACATCTGGTCTAGTGACAGTGGCTGGCATAGTGTCGGATGACATCTGGTCTAGTGACAGTGGCTGGTGTAGTGTCGGATGACATCTGGTCTAGTGACAGTGGCTATTGTAGTGTCGGATGACATCTGGTCTAGTGACAGTGGCTATTGTAGTGTCGGATGACATCTGGTCTAGTGACAGTGGCTATTGTAGTGTCGGATGACATCTGGACTAGTGACAGTGGCTGGTGTAGTGTGGTGACATCTGGTCTAGTGACAGTGGCTGGCATAGTGTCCGATGACATCTGGACTAGTGACAGTGGCTGGTGTAGTGTCGGATGACATCTGGTCTAGGGACAGTGGCTGGTGTAGTGTGGTGACATCTGGTCTAGTGACAGTGGCTGGTGTAGTGTGGTGACATCTGGTCTAGTGACAGTGGCTGGTGTAGTGTCGGATGACATCTGGTCTAGTGACAGTGGCTGGTGTGGGGTAGTGACATCTGGTCTAGTGACAGTGGCTGGTGTAGGTCTGATGACATCTGGTCTAGTGACAGTGGCTGGTGTAGTGTCGGATGACATCTGGTCTAGTGACAGTGGCTGGTGTGGGGTAGTGACATCTGGTCTAGTGACAGTGGCTGGTGTAGGTCTGATGACATCTGGTCTAGTGACAGTGGCTGGTGTAGTGTGGTGACATCTGGTCTGGTGACAGTGGCTGGTGTAGTGTGGTGACATCTGGGCTGGTGACAGTGGCTGGTGTAGTGTGGTGACATCTGGTCTAGTGACAGTGGCTGGTGTAGTGTGGTGACATCTGGTCTAGTGACAGTGGCTGGTGTAGTGTGGTGACATCTGGTCTAGTGACAGTGTCTGGTGTAGTGTGGTGACATCTGGTCTAGTGACAGTGGCTGGTGTAGTGTGGTGACATCTCGTCTAGTGACAGTGACTGGCATAGTGTCTGATGACATCTGGTCTAGTGACAATGGCTGGCATAGTGTCGGATGACATCTGGTCTAGTGACAGTGGCTGGTGTAGTGTGGTGACATCTGGTCTAGTGACAGTGGCTGGTGTAGTGTCGGATGACATCTGGTCTAGTGACAGTGGCTGGTGGGGGTAGTGACATCTGGTCTAGTGACAGTGGCTGGTGTAGGTCTGATGACATCTGGTCTAGTGACAGTGGCTGGTGTAGTGTGGTGACATCTGGTCTGGTGACAGTGGCTGGTGTAGTGTGGTGACATCTGGGCTGGTGACAGTGGCTGGTGTAGTGTGGTGACATCTGGTCTAGTGACAGTGGCTGGTGTAGTGTGGTGACATCTGGTCTAGTGACAGTGGCTGGTGTAGTGTGGTGACATCTGGTCTAGTGACAGTGTCTGGTGTAGTGTGGTGACATCTGGTCTAGTGACAGTGGCTGGTGTAGTGTGGTGACATCTCGTCTAGTGACAGTGACTGGCATAGTGTCTGATGACATCTGGTCTAGTGACAGTGGCTGGTGTAGTGTCTGATGACATCTGGTCTGGTGACAGTGGCTGGTGTAGTGTGGTGACATCTGGTCTAGAGACAGTGGCTGGTGTAGTGTGGAGACATCTGGTCTAGAGACAGTGGCTGGTGTAGTGTGGAGACATCTGGTCTAGTGACAGTGGCTGGTGTAGTGTGGTGACATCTGGTCTAGTGACAGTGGCTGGTGTAGTGTGGTGACATCTGGTCTAGAGACAGTGGCTGGTGTAGTGTGGTGACATCTGGTCTAGAGACAGTGGCTGGTGTAGTGTGGAGACATCTGGTCTAGTGACAGTGGCTGGCATAGTGTCGGATGACATCTGGTCTAGTGACAGTGGCTGGTGTAGTGTGGTGACATCTGGTCTGGTGACAGTGGCTGGTGTAGTGTGGTGACATCTGGGCTGGTGACAGTGGCTGGTGTAGTGTGGTGACATCTGGTCTAGTGACAGTGGCTGGTGTAGTGTGGTGACATCTGGTCTAGTGACAGTGGCTGGTGTAGTGTGGTGACATCTGGTCTAGTGACAGTGTCTGGTGTAGTGTGGTGACATCTGGTCTAGTGACAGTGGCTGGTGTAGTGTGGTGACATCTCGTCTAGTGACAGTGACTGGCATAGTGTCTGATGACATCTGGTCTAGTGACAGTGGCTGGTGTAGTGTCTGATGACATCTGGTCTGGTGACAGTGGCTGGTGTAGTGTGGTGACATCTGGTCTAGAGACAGTGGCTGGTGTAGTGTGGAGACATCTGGTCTAGAGACAGTGGCTGGTGTAGTGTGGAGACATCTGGTCTAGTGACAGTGGCTGGTGTAGTGTGGTGACATCTGGTCTAGTGACAGTGGCTGGTGTAGTGTGGTGACATCTGGTCTAGAGACAGTGGCTGGTGTAGTGTGGTGACATCTGGTCTAGAGACAGTGACTGGTGTAGTGTGGAGACATCTGGTCTAGTGACAGTGGCTGGCATAGTGTCGGATGACATCTGGTCTAGTGACAGTGGCTGGCATAGTGTCTGATGACATCTGGTCTAGTGACAGTGGCTGTTGTAATGTCGGATGACATCTGGTCTAGTGACAGTGGCTGGTGTGGGGTAGTGACATCTGGTCTAGTGACAGTGGCTGGTGTAGGTCTGATGACATCTGGTCTAGTGACAGTGGCTGGTGTAGTGTGGTGACATCTGATCTGGTGACAGTGGCTGGTGTAGTGTGGTGACATCTGGGCTGGTGACAGTGGCTGGTGTAGTGTGGTGACATCTGGTCTAGTGACAGTGGCTGGTGTAGTGTGGTGACATCTGGTCTAGTGACAGTGGCTGGTGTAGTGTGGTGACATCTGGTCTAGTGACAGTGTCTGGTGTAGTGTGGTGACATCTGGTCTAGTGACAGTGGCTGGTGTAGTGTGGTGACATCTCGTCTAGTGACAGTGGCTGGTGTAGTGTCTGGTGACATCTGGTCTAGTGACAGTGGCTGGTGTAGTGTCGGATGACATCTGGTCTAGTGACAGTGGCTGGCATAGTGTCTGATGACATCTGGTCTAGTGACAGTGGCTGGTGTAGTGTGGTGACATCTGGTCTAGTGACAGTGGCTGGTGTAGTGTGGTGACATCTGGTCTAGTGACAGTGGCTGGTGTAGTGTTGACATCTGGTCAGTGACAGTGGCTGGTGTAGTGTGGTGACATCTGGTCTAGTGACAGTGGCTGGTGTAGTGTGGTGACATCTGGTCTAGTGACAGTGGCTGGCATAGTGTCGGATGACATCTGGTCTAGTGACATGGCGGATGTGTGACATCGTCACAGTGCGGTGTGAACATGGTCAGTGACAGTGGCGGAGTACGTGTGACAGTGGCTGGTGTAGTGTGGTGACATCTGGTCTAGTGACAGTGGCTGGTGTAGTGTGGTGACATCTGGTCTAGTGACAGTGGCTGGCATAGTGTCGGATGACATCTGGTCTAGTGACAGTGGCTGGTATAGTGTGGTGACATCTGGTCTAGTGACAGTGGCTGGTGTAGTGTGGTGACATCTGGTCTAGTGACAGTGGCTGGCATAGTGTCTGATGACATCTGGTCTAGTGACAGTGGCTGGCATAGTGTCTGATGACATCTGGTCTAGTGACAGTGGCTATTGTAGTGTCGGATGACATCTGGTCTAGTGACAGTGGCTGGTGTAGTGTGGTGACATCTGGTCTAGTGACAGTGGCTGGTGTAGTGTTGTGACATCTGGTCTAGTGACAGTGGCTGGTGTAGTGTGGGACATCTGGTCTAGTGACAGTGGCTGGTGTAGTGTGGTGACATCTGGTCTAGTGACAGTGGCTGGTATAGTGTTGTGACATCTGGTCTAGTGACAGTGGCTGGTGTAGTGTGGTGACATCTGGTCTAGTGACAGTGGCTGGTGTAGTGTGGTGACATCTGGTCTAGTGACAGTGGCTGGTGTAGTGTGGTGACATCTGGTCTAGTGACAGTGGCTGGTATAGTGTCTGATGGCATCTGGTCTACTGACAGTGGCTGGTGTAGTGTCGGATGACATCTGGTCTAGTGACAGTGGCTGGTGTAGTGTCGGATGACATCTGGTCTAGTGACAGTGGCTGGTGTAGTGTGGTGACATCTGGTCTAGTGACAGTGGCTGGTGTAGTGTGGTGACATCTGGTCTAGTGACAGTGGCTGGTGTAGGTCTGATGACATCTGGTCTAGTGACAGTGGCTGGTGTAGTGTGGTGACATCTGGTCTAGTGACAGTGGCTGGTGTAGTGTGGTGACATCTGGTCTAGTGACAGTGGCTGGTTAGTTGGTGACATCTGGCTAGTACAGTGGCGGAGTGTGGATGACATCTGGTCTAGTGACAGTGGCTGGTGTAGTGTGGTGACATCTGGTCTAGTGACAGTGGCTGGTGTAGTGTGGTGACATCTGGTCTAGTGACAGTGGCTGGTGTAGTGTGGTGACATCTGGTCTAGTGACAGTGGCTGGTGTAGTGTGGTGACATCTGGTCTAGTGACAGTGGCTGTTATGTGTGACATCTGGTCTAGTGGCAGTGGCTGTGTAGGTCGATGACATCTGGTCTAGTGACAGTGGCTGGTGGTAGTGACATCTGGTCTAGTGACAGTGGCTGGTGTAGTGTGGGACATCTGGTCTAGTGACAGTGGCTGGTGTAGTGTGGTGACATCTGGTCTAGTGACAGTGGCTGGTATAGTGTCTGATGACATCTGGTCTAATGACAGTGGCTGGCATAGTGTCTGATGACATCTGGTCTAGTGACAGAGGCTGGTGTGGTGCAGTGACATCTATCTGGGCTTCCTGGAGGCGGCACGACCTCAGAGATCGCCGGGCTTCTGACCGCACCTGGACTGGTGGCAATGAGAGGTCAGAGGTCAGAGGTCAGACTGGGAGGTTTTTAAAATTCCAATTTGATCTGGAATTGTGTGTGGTCTCGATACTCTGGGCCAAGGAAAGTCTGTTGAGTGAACGATACGCTCTGAACTTTTTACCCATGAATAATAGGGGGGGAATGGACCATCGGAGAATGGGGGAAAATCAGCATTGCAGGATGACCCCAATATACAGTTTTTGCCCAGCATAATGGCATTCACGACTTCGTTGTAGGACTGCTTACCTGCTGGACGGAGACAATTTAATCTCTTCACCTCATCTAGATAATTCTACATTTTCTTTGCTGTGCTTGCGAAGACCGAATGCGTCCCCACCTTAGATATTCGGCAATGGCCACCGACGGCTTTCTTGTGAAAATACCTGGTACAGGTGCACCTAAACCGGCAGGTGTAACATGGCAGACGCAATGTTGACATTTCTGTCCCAGTTAGTTGTGCTAGTAGCAGCACAGCTGTTAGCTTTGTCTGAGTAATAGTTAGCGTTGTCCTAGTAATAGTTGTGGCCGGTAGAAGAGTTCCACCAACTGCCAACCTCTTGAGTCTTACATGGACCAGAATTCGGGGGTATGGCTCAGTGGTAGAGCATTCGACTGCAATAAACAAAGTGTTGAAACTGCCTCACTTGCCGTTGCAGATGCCGGCCTTCGTAGTTAATTAGCGTGACAAACGGTGCGCCCCGTTTGGACCTATCCTCCAATGTTGTCTCTTCACCGGCTACACGCCGCCCGCAGGCCTGTCTCGTACGATGATGGAACTCCGACGTGGAAGCGTCACGACATACCTCGGGCAGGCCTGTCTCGTACGATGGTGGAACTCCGACGGGGAAGTGGCACGACACACCTCAGGCAGGCCTGTCTCGTACGATGGTGGAACTCCGACGGGGAAGTGGCACGACACACCTCGGGCAGGCCTGTCTCGTACGATGGTGGAACTCCGACGTGGAAGCGGCACGACATACCTCGGGCAGGCCTGTCTCGTACGATGATGGAACTCCGACGTGGAAGCGGCACGACACACCTGGGGCAGGCCTGTCTCGTACGATGGTGGAACCCGACGGAAGGGCAGACACACCTCGGGCAGGCCTGTCTCGTACGATGAGTGAACTCCGACGGGGAAGTGGCACGACACACCTCGGGCAGGCCTGTCTCGTACGATGATGGAACTCCGACGGGGAAGCGGCACGACACACCTCGGGCAGGCCTGTCTCGTACGATGATGGAACTCCGACGGGGAAGTGGCACGACACACCTCGGGCAGGCCTGTCTCGTACGATGGTGGAACTCCGACGGGGAAGCGGCACGACACACCTCGGGCAGGCCTGTCTCGTACGATGGTGGAACTCCGACGGGGAAGTGGCACGACACACCTCGGGCAGGCCTGTCTCGTACGATGATGGAACTCCGACGGGGAAGTGGCACGACACACCTCGGGCAGGCCTGTCTCGTACGATGGTGGAACTCCGACGGGGAAGTGGCACGACACACCTGGGGCAGGCCTGTCTCGTACGATGGTGGAACTCCGACGGGGAAGCGGCACGACACACCTCGGGCAGGCCTGTCTCGTACGATGATGGAACTCCGACGGGGAAGTGGCACGACACACCTCGGGCAGGCCTGTCTCGTACGATGATGGAACTCCGACGGGGAAGTGGCACGACACACCTCGGGCAGGCCTGTCTCGTACGATGATGGAACTCCGACGGGGAAGTGGCACGACACACCTCGGGCAGGCCTGTCTCGTACGATGGTGGAACTCCGACGGGGAAGCGGCACGACACACCTCGGGCAGGCCTGTCTCGTACGATGGTGGAACTCCGACGGGGAAGTGGCACGACACACCTCGGGCAGGCCTGTCTCGTACGATGATGGAACTCCGACGGGGAAGTGGCACGACACACCTGGGGCAGGCCTGTCTCGTACGATGGTGGAACTCCGACGGGGAAGTGGCACGACACACCTCGGGCAGGCCTGTCTCGTACGATGGTGGAACTCCGACGGGGAAGTGGCACGACACACCTCGGGCAGGCCTGTCTCGTACGATGATGGAACTCCGACGGGGAAGCGGCACCTGTCTCGTACGATGGTGGAACTCCGACAAGTGGCACACACACCTGGGGCAGGCCTGTCTCGTACCATGATGGAACTCCGACAGGGGAAGCGGCACGACACACCTCGGGCAGGCCTGTCCCGTACGATGGTGGAACTCCGACGGGGAAGCGGCACGACACACCTCGGGCAGGCCTGTCTCGTACGATGGTGGAACTCCGACGGGGAAGTGGCACGACACACCTCGGGCAGGCCTGTCTCGTACGATGGTGGAACTCCGACGGGGAAGTGGCACGACACACCTCGGGCAGGCCTGTCTCGTACGATGGTGGAACTCCGACGGGGAAGCGGCACGACACACCTCGGGCCGGCTATCGAGGCCCAGACTGTCCAGCGCCGACTGTGAGGCTCAATAGAAAGAACAGGAATTAGGTTGGTGGCATTGAAGTAGATGATGCATGCATCTGGCATGTCCAATAAATGAGAACAACCTTCGAAATATGGCGCGAAGGCTGCAACTTGAACCCATTCATGTTTCCGGATGCTTAAAAAAACTATTTTCGCCACGTAACCGAAGCAATTTCAATGAGGTCACAGAAAATATATGCGCAATGTCGCGCCGACATTTTCCAAAATGGTCGTGAAATGTACATCACCAGAAAGGAAGTAAGTTTCCATATCTGTTTGTGCCATGGTTTTTGTGGTCATGCATCTTTATCGTTGTTGCTGTGGCAAAGCATTCCAACAGGGACGCAAAACAACCCCAGTTATTACAAACAAACCCAAAGTGCCGAATCAAAATTTGAGAAAATCCTAGTAAAATGCGTAACAGCAGACAAGTATCGAACGCATCAATCTCCATGCAAGATTGGTTTTACAAACAGATAGGTGTACCTAGGCAGCAAATTAGTCCGGTGTAGTCCGTGTCGGTTTGAAATAACAACGGTCTTCAACTTCAGCGATTAGTCGCGGCATCAATTATTCGGGAAATCGCTTTGAAACCAATCCAATATCAAATGTAGTGCCATGCAATATGTCATAACTGGATGGGTTTGAAAAATCAGCTTTAGATCCCATAGTTTTCCGGGTATTTACTGCGGCCGCACCGCGGCGCTAGTGGTCAGATGCCCAATGGTGCGTAGTGTCGAGGGTCGAACTAACGAAGACCATTGCCATTGCGTTACAGCGCGGCCCGACTTCTGTGTCGTTCACATTGAAAGCCACTGTGTAGCGTTGCCAGCTGGGTCGGTGGTATGGAGACGGCTGGTTTTGTGCTGTCTGTGACCGTGGTCACCACCATGTAGGTGGTGTGTTTTGTGCAGGGACGGTCCGAGGCATCGGAAAAGGGTGAGGCAGCCACCACTGCACTCCCCTTCCCCCAAAAAAGTCGTGGGATTTCGACCACTCTATTTTTCGGATCCAAAAATTCTGAACTATTTTGGTACCTATACTTTTCACACAAAAATATTCATGCAATTGTGCTTTAAGGTATTTTGTGGACACCTAGATTTTTACCAATATTCTCTTTATAAAAGTGATGAAGCTAGTGTGTCCACCAATTTCCTCTTCAAATGCTTACTTTTCAGCTGGCAAGAAAAATAACATAAAGAAAGTGGCTTTGAGTTAGGTAACATGGCGTAAAAATAAGGTGTAAAATGAAATGTAATATGCCCATTTCCTAGTCTAGCCTAACATTAATGAAAAAAGAACACAATTTGGCACACAAAAATGGAAAATTGTTTTGCTTTGTTTTTCAAAATTGACAACATAAAATTTCAATCCAACGAATCACTTTTTAATGGAAAAAATTCAAACCAAAGGTATTCACAGGACATGTGTAAAGCATGTCCTGTGAATACCTTAAATCACAATACTCAGATGGGTCGAAGCGCCCTTAAACTCAAATAACTAACTAGCAATGCTCAGATGTCTTGCATGAATTATCATCAGCGTTTCCTAAGATGCGCATGGCTATATTTGCCCATTCCACAGAAGCGTAGCGCATCGGAGAGAGGAATTTAAGAATAACCAAATACATTTTTTTGCCAGACAAAAACTATACATTTGCTACACCTGGAAATGCATTGGTTCGTACACTACGGATCCAAGTTTATAATAAGATAGAAATTAAAATTGTTCAGGGTTTCAGAGTCCCTAAAAATATCATGGAGCATTGCAATTGGAAACAAAACACCAACAAAATTTACACATGTGTCAACCAATCTTTCAATTTGGTCATAGGCGGTCACATTTAGAGAATGCCAACAGCTCCTTTCACTCTCCCTACTAAACGTCCTTGGTACTTGCATGGCTGGACATCTCTCACAAAGTCAAGGGATCCAAATTCATATTTTAAAGGAATATTTTCACAGTGCATATGTAAAATGACAAACTAAGATTAGCTGGATATCAAACCAGGGGGTGCAGACCACACACCAACGCCAGGCATGGGCACTTGGTTACCAACTATGAGGAGCATGAACAATATTATAAGCCCAAAGATCAGACCAAACATTTGGTCAGACTAAGCCTGGTTTTTAATTGGGAATACCAGTACAAATTGGATGCATTAGAAGATCCAGAGCTGGTTTTGAGTTGCTTGGTGTTGCCAAGCAAAACTAATTCTCAGATGTGTTTTAATATTTGTCACAAGTTTCTAAGCCCTTGAACTTGGCATCAAATGTTTCTAGTTTTGCATACATTGTGTACCATAGAACAATTATGCCGCAAAGCAGGCTGTTAGGTGAGGGGGCGGTAGCTGAGAAGGACCACATGAAAGCCCAGTCTTAGCCCACCGTTCCTGAACGCTTTTAGTTGAGCAGAATTTCTCACCTCTCCTGCCCATCTATGCAGGTAGGAAATTTGTACAACCCCACAGTGCCGCACAATTCCTTGACTTCATGAATCAATAGGAACTTTTTATGCGAAACATGTTCCGATGTAGCCCGAAAGTCAACTTGCAAACAATTTCCTCTCACGGTGCAATGCACTCCGCAGAAACGTTTTAGTTCATTTTGCGAAGGCTGCAATTTGTCTTTTTTCTTTTTATACCCTACGCTTCGTAAGAAACGGACGCGCATATTATGGCGACATTTGGATCAAGGCTTGCCTCACTCATACGTATTCCAGATTAATGATAGACCTGTTCCAAATTGAATATGTAAATCTTAACTTATATTTTCACGATAATTACGAATTACCAGTGAACGTTTCATGTCAACTTTTAATGTTGTGATTTTCCAATGGATAAGAGCATCGTTATGTACGAAAATAGCATCAGAAAGATCTTTCAGCTCTACTGAGGTGAGGCACTGCCTTAAGTGGCTTAGTGGGCGGACCGCCCCTGGTTTTGTGTTACCTGTAACCATGGTTACCGCCAGCAGTAGACAGCTGACAACCAGCTCGGCTTTCGTCGCCATCTTGACCTCCGACCTGCTTCGCGCCTGCTTCCACCGGGCAGGTTCGGTCCCTCCCCGGCTTACACGTTGACCTAAGACCTCCCTCAGGCTACACCTCAGGATCTTTCCTGATGACAGGCCTCAGGCCTTCCCTTTCAGGACGGGCGCCACGTCTTCGTCTGCAAGCCGTGTGTCTCGGGACGGGTCAGGTCTCCTCAGCACAGGACAGGTCAGGTCAGAAGATGGGCCTGAGACGTTCTGGTGCAGACTGGAAGGCTGGAGCAGCTCACAGCCGCGTCTCTCGCTCTCGACCCACTCGCCACCTCCGAGCTCTACCCAGCTCTACCCAGCTCTACCCAGCTCTACTCTCGCCACCTCCGAGCTCTACCCAGCTGGGCTCGGTGCCGCGGCTGGACGACCTGGCGCACACTCGCGTCACCGCGGGGTCACCGCGGGGTCAGCGCGGGGTCAGCGAGGGGTCAGCGCGGGGTCAGCGTGGGGTCAGCGTGGGGTCAGCGCGGGGTTACCGCGGAGTCGGGGCCGGTTCACCGCGGCGTCACCGCGGGGTCACCGTGAGGTCAGCGCCGGGTCACCGTTAGGTCAGCGCCGGGTCACCGCGGGGTCAGCTATGTCGCGTACAGACACACACCGCCGGCGACCTCCGAAGTCTCACTGCGGTCGGCGCCCGGGGCGATTCAAGCGCGCAGATAGGGCATGCCGAGAGGTAAGCTGCGAGGCAGCGACGCGCAGATACGGATATCGCGCCCAGATAGGCGCCGCCAGCATAGCAGTGACTTCAGCCGGATTATCGGCTGCCACGTGTCCAAGGTCATGTGACCGTGACCTTATATCAGGTCGCGGGCAACCAACACTGACATGGTTTGCGTGTGCTTGACTTTGATGTGTCACGTGGGGACATGACCTTGGCATGGATTAACTGAACGTGACCTTGCTATAGGTTGCACGAACATCACCTTGCAGTAATAGCAAATCGCTCAGAACACGAAGGTAACGGTAACTGTAACTGTAACGGTAATGGTAACGGTAACGGTAGCGGCAACGATAACGGTAATGGTAGCGGTAACAGCAACGGCAACGGTAACGGTAACGTATCGAAGCGGAACGTAACTCATGAGACATAGCATGGTGCATTTCTATGCTTCTAAGGAGAGAGCATGCAATGGACTGGTTTGGGTGGGTTGGGTCTGGGTTCTTTTGATGTTCATGATCTAAATTAAGTAGTTGAATGCTTTTTGTTAATAAATTATAACGATGCCTACGAAATTGGCGCATTTGAAACGACTGCCTATCTGGCAGGTGCCGACAGCTGACAAAACTAGTGATGTCACAGAAGGGACTTAATCATTTGATCATATAATCTGGCCTTGGCGGTACCTGGATAGGCAGTGCTTCCATCCTCGAAAATTAACTCAAACATTGAGATGACATTTGGAATGTAGGAATAACTTCGGGAATTTATTCATGCATTCGAAATGCCATCTCGGTGGCAGTTGGAATGTGACTGCAGCTACAGCAGCGCAGCCTATGATTGGCATCACAACATGTGCATGATAGACAACATCTGAGTCGCACGCAGGATTTTTCTAGGGGTTTAGACACGTGAAGAGGAAACGTTCGGGTTTGTTTGTTGAGCGGTTGGGCAGTAGGGTTTCGTCGTTGTTTTCAGGAAAAAAGGAGATGATTCCCAGAGGTAGCCGAGCGGGGATGGAGACCGGAGGCTGCTGGCTGCCTTCAGATGTTCGGTATCAGGAGAAAACAGAATAGCCTGGCCGGTGCAGCCGTGTGCGTCTCTCCGGACTGGCCGAGCCGTCATCATGGATGTGCCAGCTGTTGCCATATTTGATGCGCCAGCTGGTGCCATATTTGATGCGCCAGCTGGTGCCATATTTGATGCGCCAGCTGGTGCCATCTTTGATGCCCCAGTTGGTGCCATATCTGATGCGCCATCTGGTGCCATATTTGATGCGCCAGTTGGCACCATGGTGGATGCGCCAGTTGGCACAATACTGGATGCGTCGCACGTGCATCACCCTCCCCACAACTCTTACTCCCTCCCCGACACACGGATGTGATTCACATGCGTCTATATCAATGTCAACAGTAACGAAGCTTCCATCTATGTTTGTGTGTTTGAGTTTTCACAGAGCCATCGCAAGTCTTTTAACATTTATCGCGCGACCGTGCGTGATGCATGGCCGAAGAAGGACATAGCTGTCTAGGAAGCCGGATTTATTCCGCTAGATGGCACAACTGCATGGCCTACGGCACAGCCAAGACTTTGAGGGTCATATAGTTATGCAGTTCTACAGTTCGACATCCTTCACCGTTCTAAGGGCATCCTTTTCATATCACCATCATAGGCGCCATAGTGTTAACACACGCACGTCCGGCGATCCGCGCCAACTTCGCATGTCCGGAGGGGGGGGGGCAGATGTCTGCCCCATAAGATCTCTGGAACTATGCTAGCTAGCGACAAACGGAAAACGTTGTTGGATAGCTGGCGACGGGCTCTATCGAAAGTGTTTCAGTAATTTTTTTTCGCTCAGGTCAACATTCAGGTCACTGGGCCATGATAGGTCAAATTCGACCAGATCAGGTGGGACTCAGATATTGACACATATCTCAGGACCTGTAACAGATAGAAACAAATGGCCCACGCTATTCGATAGTCCTTGAAATGCGCTACCGACAATAGGTGGTGTAATTTAAAGTCAGGTCAACCGAAACTCAGGTCAAGGTCATGAAGTCATGACCTCAGGTCAAGGCCTATGGAGGTCATGTAAGGTATCAATCGACATGTCATGGCGATACAAGCACAATGACGGTAATTTCAGCCTTCTAGCTCAATGCAGTGCGATGTAAGGCGCATAAATGTGTAGTGATCTCAGGTGACCTCAGAGATCTTGGTGAGGTCACTGAGCAAAAATGTCAGCGGTGACATTGAGCATAGCTTCCATCTACATGCCACAACCGTTGTGAAATCATTCCGAGCGCAAATATGTAACTTGGAAACATTTGTATATTTTACCATAGCCCTATAATGGGGAAGCCATGGCAGCAACCTGACCTAAGGTCAAAGCTACGAAAACACCGGTATACATATTATGGTCCCTGATGAGATCATGACATGCGATAAGTTTGAAATCAATCGCCCAATTATTGTGGAAGTTATGCCACCTAGAACTCCGAGTGTAGCTGGGTCACTTCGCCTGACCTGGTGACCTGACCTGAGATGACCCAGGATTAAAAATGTATGAGGATATGCGGAAAAAACATTGAACAGCTTTGCGAGGTTTGACCTTGCTAACCCTATTAGTTTGGCGGCAAATGAGCAAAAACCGGAGGGGGGCAGATATCTGCCCCCCGGACGTGCGCGGGTTAAGCGTTAACAACATTCAGGGAATCCACTCCCACTCCCTCAGCTCCATTGGTGGCGGACCCAATGAACGTACGAAACTGCTGATCATAACCTAGCCATGCGTGGCACCATCGCCATCCCCATCATTATCACCATCACCATCACAATCGCCATCACCATCACCATCACCATCACCATCACCATCACCACCACCATCACCATCACCATCACCATCACCATCACCATCACCATCACCATCACCATCACCATCACCATCACCATCACCATCACCATCACCATCACCATCATCATCATCATCGCCCTCACTAGCATCATCACCATCACCATCACCATCACCATCACCATCACCATCACCATCACCATCACCATCACCATCACCATCACCATCACCATCACCATCACCATCACCAGCATCAGCATCAGCACCATCAAGAGTCCTTATCGATCAGCGGTCATTCAACTTTTGCAAGGGCAATCGGGCTTCAATGGGCCCTTACAGCTGAAATGGATCATGCGACCTTAAGGGGCCCTGCTGTTTTAGGGAACCTCTTTTGCTTCTAGAGGCCGCCTTTAGCTTCTAGGAATCGCCTCCTACTCTTAAACGAACCTCAAAGGCGCCACTACATGAGCTACCAGGGGCTCTCCGACTTCACGGGAAACTCCAGTTTCAAGGGGCCCCTCCAGTTTCAAGGATCCCTTCAATTCCAATGGGTCCTGAACAGAAAGTTTCCCAGAATCTTGTAAAGGAAAGTCCGTCGTGGAATTTAAGAAACCCTGGGAAATAAGAACCCGTTGAATCTATTGCCCATGGTCCCTGGAAAGCATGGCAATCCTGAAGCTCTGTGGTGAGGGAAAAGCGCCTCACTCTCGACTCACGAAATATAATACAAAATATCAAGGTCGAACATAAAATATATACAAATATACATGGTTATTGGTTAGATGGTTAGTTGTACGACATGTCGACCGTTCGGTCTTGCAGCGTCGCCAGTCTCTCACGCAGATTTGTCGCGGGCGAAAAGTAGCCGCAAGTGAGACTCGAACACACAATCTTTCGATCGTGAGACGGGCATCTCACCCATAGACTACTCGTCTCCCACGCACAAAGGCACTATACAACTATATGCACGATTTTTTTTTCTGGACATGGACATATATCTTCCCCACCAGCCCATATGTTATATCTTATGCCGAGTTCCTATGCCATCTGAGATCCTATGGAATCTTGTCACTTTCCACCGCTCTTCATCTTTGGACCATCGTCTTTGCGTCAACCAGGATGCATCAATCATGCTGTTGTCTGATAGCATTCATGAACCTCCACGCAACGCTTTATCGTTGGCCGAGTGACGTAGGGTCGCTATCAGGTGGCCGCTGTTGTCGACAGCTTATCCTGCACGGCGACCGCACAACTCGCTCCGGCCCTCCCCGCACCCCCACGCCCCCCTCCGGCTGGTTTTGGCACCGGGTAGCGTTTGGTGTTTCGATTGAATATATTATGTCAGTGATGCGACTGCCTGTGTTGGACGGCCGGGGCTGAGCGGGACGGCTGATGGGAGGAGAAGATGCCGACTTGCTTCAGGATCGGCCAGCACTTCTTGTGAAAAGATGCATACGCAAACGTTATCGCAAGTCATGCCACAACAGGTAACCGGATATAGCCATTGGCATGCGCAGACACACACACGCGCACACACACACACACGCACACACACACACACACAAACACACGCACATATATATATATATATATATATATATATATATATATATATATATATATATATATATATATACACACACACATATATATATATATATATATATATATTGTAGCCATACCCTATACAGCTTTCTCTCGACACATGTTCCAATGTGAGCTTAACAACTGCATCGAGATTACCTGGTGCAGTGACTTTGGCCATAGCTCTGTCGTTCGACTGCACTTCCGATTGTTTATCGTGTACCGTGCGCTCATCGATCGCAAGATCATATTGCGCTAGTATCAAGACGATGTCTTGAACTCCCCAGAACTAATCACACCAAAGAAACTGAAAGAGGTATCGGCCGCTGACCGCGAATGTGGTTACATGAGCTTGTCCAGTATGCATCAGTGTTTCAGATTGCCTTATTGTATTGCAACGTTGACCTAGGAGGCGGAGAAGATGAGGGCGGGAGAGTGAAGGTGAGCATGTGTTAATTATATATTGAACTACTTCTGTTGCAGGCCCACCAGCCGGGCCGTCACCGTCACTGTCACTGTCACTGCCACTGTCACTGCTACTGTCCAAGGTTACGTAGCACGGTGACCTGGGACCTGCGGTCCACCAGCCGGGCCGTCACTGTCACTGTCGCTGTCACTACCACTGTCACTGCTACTGTCCAAGGTTACTTAGCACGGTGACCTGGGCCCTGCGGTCCACCAGCCGGGCCGTCACTGTCACTGTCACTGCTACTGTCCAAGGTTACGTAGCACGGTGACCTGGGCCCTACGGTCCACCAGCCGGGCCGTCACTGTCACTGTCACTGTCACTGTCACTGTCACTGCTACTGTCCAAGGTTACGTAGCACGGTGACCTGGGCCCTGCGGTCCACCAGCCGGGCCGTCACTGTCACTGTCACTGTCACTGTCACTGTCACTGCTACTGCCCAAGGTTACGTAGCACGGTGACCTGGGCCCTGCGGTCCGTCAGCCGTCACTGCCCAAGGTTACTTTTCATGGCCCGGCCTGGGTCATGCGGTTCATGCCACGACAGCGAGACCCCCACCAAAGTCCTGCCGTGGTCCTCCCACGTCAGGGTAGTGAGATGTTGGGGTGATACACCAACATCCCCACACCTTGCCCTGGCCGAAGGCAGAGACCTTCATCCCCACGCCGAAGGCAGAGGCCGTCATCCCCACACCGAAGGCAGAAGCCAGGGTGACTATAGCCGGCCCTATCATTTGTTGCTGGATCTACTCGCTGCTCCTATCGTCTCGTCTGTGTCACGACCACGTGCATGGTTGTCATGACGACCGGCACTCGGCGGGAGTCGGACGGATGACGTCACCGGATGAGCTGCCACTCGTGAAGTTCCTGCAGGGGCTTCAAGTTCTGGATAATGATATGACTGATACCAAACTTCGGATACTGGCATGGGTACTGTTTAAATTACCAATAAACGAAAAACATGCATCACATCAGATACCAAAATACTCCACTGCGCATAATCCTAACTATCAACTACGACGGACGCGATTTTAGTGTGAGGTTCGTGTTGTGCAGTGTCGATAGCCTGTGCTCCTGATGCATGTGTTTCCGTGTTTGGTACTGACTGTGTAGTGCTGATGTGGATGACGAATTGGAGTTTATGGCGCGTCGACTGCAAGAGTCATTTTGGGAGTATATTCTGAACAATCTGCAATGCTGCTATAGTAGCCAGTAAGTAACACTTACGGGTAGCGGATATATCACCTCAAAGTGTGCTTGATGAAGGAAGGGAGAATTGTTTCCAGATGCCATGGCCTCAGAGTCGTTCCCTTACGCAGGAAAAGTGTCGGCATTCAGCCGTCCTAAAATCAAGCGTCACAGCAGTTCCAACCGTAAGCAACAACTATGAAAACATGATGCACATTAAGCGGGCCAGAGCAATGTGGGCGTGCAGGTTGGGCAACAACAGTCAGTGTGTAGTTAAAGTATAATTTATCTTCAATCGGCGGAGTGTATACTTCCTCTCTTCGATGGGCTCGGTGTGTGGATCGTCATTGTGCTGGTGTCGGCTTTAGAACAATCAGCTTGCTATACTCTGAGCTCCAGGCTGGTTGTCAGTCTGACCCTGCATATGCTTGTAAACATAGAAGGATGTGGCTCTTGGAGGGAGCCATGGGTGTAGAATCCTATTCAGTTTCGGGTGGGCGCTCCAACCTCCTCCCCCAACTTGGCAGCCAGCCTTCCCGGCTTTGGAAGTCCAACCTATTACAAATTACGAGTGTGATCGGACGTACTACTCGTGTTCAACCTAGGTAGGCATACGATTGTCTAATATGTCTAATGAATGGTGACGATTTTTTCGCGGTTCTTTTTCGCACAGGTGAAAAAGATGTCCAGCCTGTCACCTACAGAATATCGAACACCACCAGGCTGTCACATGTTGATAGTTCACATTAAGACCCGTATGCATGTGTGTGAACGCGAAATATCGACCATACCGCTGAAATGGAACAAAGAAGAACGCTTTAGTTCATATGTGATCTCCAATTTGTTCAATTATATACGATCTTCAATTATCAATTAATATGTCAAATTACAACATACACTATAAGCTAATCTTGCTTCTATGGTGCGCATCCATCAATATCCATCTACGGTGCGTATTATTGTGGTTTAATGTACTCACAATATGTTGTGCACACATTTTACTTAGCAAAGCAAAACCACAGGTTAAGCACTTTTATTGTGAAAATATGCTCAATGAATGTCAGAGAAAAATATAGAAAAGATCAGACCAGGTTAGATATTTTAACATTTTTATGATTGAACACACAAATTGTGCCTATATTGAAGACACAATTTAAAAGGGGGTATGGTAAACCAGGCTAGACTATTTTAGATATTAAACAATAATGGTATGTTATTTTGCTTTCTAACTAAAAATAAGCATTTCTGAGGGGAATCAATGGTCACATCATCCTAATCATGCGAATTCACATGGTATTACAATATGCTGTTCTCCAAATCGAATGACTCATTGAAAATGAAATTCACCAATACAAATTGAATTCCCTTGTACAATAAGGAAGTCAATATAGCACCAATATCAAGGGCAGAGTGTCGTAGGTCATATTTTGTATTAGTTTCAAATAATTTATTTTTCAAATCTCTTGGTCAATGCGGCAAGTTCTGCAATGACAAAACATGGTCTTGGTCAATGGCAAAACATGGGCCATGACACAAATAAATAAAACCCGTGGAAGTGACCACATGAAATTATTAAAATAAAGGCTCATATTGGAAGAACCAAAACATTTGGTGTCATGATAAGGATTACAGAAGTCTGCAGTGCGGGAAATTGGCTGAAATAATATGTTAGACTGAGAAACGAGAAAAGTGTTACTTCGGTCAGGTATGACCAAGGTTGGGTTTATGTCTTGGAATTCTGAAATTGGAGAGGAAAATGATGTGGCATTACAGGTTGACATGGAGCAGAGGACTTTGATGACTTTTCTTCTAATCCGAATCCTGGATTATGAGAGGAAAACTGTGTTGCATTCCAAGTTGGAGAATGATGTGAGTTGTTTCTGTCATAAAAATACTATGTTCGCACTTTTCACGGTCATGCTCCGTGTTTAATGCTCCCATGGCCATGACCAAACATCAAGGAGATCGCAGTCATTGTCAGACTCAATTCCTCTTTTGGACAAATGGAGTGAAAGACTTCCTGGAGATAAAATAATATTTTGTTCGCGGCCAACATCACAGACAAGACCATGTTTGCAATACTTGTCATGACTCTCGTCTCTCAGAGACGAAACACCACCTACGCAAACATACACAAGTTCAGCTTTAACAGCGCTTTGGTACTTATTGGGTAGATACGTGCACTTTGAAGCTTTGAAAACAAACTGCGCCGGAAAACGGAACTGTTGCGTCGTATTCAGTCTCTGGGAGGTGACAGGATACTGTTCCGGCCGTTCGCCGCTTGAGATTGCCGAAAGTGACGCCTGGTAACGGTTGCGGGCATCGACGATTGCAACAAAAGTATTGGGGATTGATAAAGTCCGAAGGACTTGTGAGCATCACAAAGAGTGGGGCTATCCGCACGTATAACTTTCTCTACGAATTGTCATTCCACAGTGGTGTAGAGACAGTGGAGAGCGGAGGCTTTTTCACGGACTGAAACACGTGCAGCCCGTGTCACGATGACTGTGCCCGCACACTCTGCAGCCACTGATCGTCCATCTGAAAATTATAGTCGGTGCATGGGGCTATAATGTGAAGGTGACGGCAAGTCGCTAAGTCTAGCCGTTTCCGAGAACCAGACCAAATCGTGAAAAACGCCCAAAAACGTCGCTTCCGCTTTTCACACCCCCCTCGCGTGCGCGTAGCATATGACTCGGAAACGGTTGCTACGACGATGTTGACAATTGTCGTAGTAATACTGAGGTGTTGGTTTGGTGTCAATCGGTGCATTGGTTGTCGAGATATTGCGGTTTGAATCGAATCGATGGGGAGCGCTAAAATTGGTGATTTTCCGAACGCAAAATCTCAGTTTCACATCCTATTCCTATGGGAGGCCGGTCATTCACCGGACACCCGTTCTTTCAGGACCCCAGCGACGCGCACGACAACACGTTGACCAGACCGCAACAAAATTGTGCCCCACGGATAGCCAACATTTGGAGCTTTAACGTGATATCAGCCATATTTCGTTACCTATAATGTGAGCCGTGCCACATGCCACAAACTGCGCTGGAAAACAGAACTGTTGCTTCGGGCTCAATCTCTGGACGGCAACGGGACAGTTCGTTGGTGACAGGCTTACCACGGCAATGTTAAAACCTATGGACTTTACCACGAGTGGTAGAGTTTTTTCAGCCCCCCCCCCCTGTCCCCTCGATCATAGTTACTAAATTGTTTCTGTACGCTTCTGATACATGCACTGAAACAACATGGGTACGTATATGTCTGTATGGTTACAAAATACAAATTGACTGGGTATGTTAAGAGGAAAAGCGGCCTGATAATAAATACAATCCATACGCAATGCTAATACGGTACCGTAGGTTGTCGCCACAACCGGAGATAATTTTCATATATCTGTCATCCACGCTCGTGGCCGAGGAGCCGGATTTTTCACCTCTGCTTCTACGCATTATTTAGTATTGGTGGTTACTGTCCTCTTTCATGAGTTGAAATAATACAAGCAATCGTATTTAGACGCATTGATAGTTTTTAGTTCTGATTAGTTTTCAGTAATGCTTTATTTTTGTTGGGATGTTGGCCTTAGCAATCACTAGTGTTCTCGGAATTTGTTTGTGGTTAAAAGGCTGATCACAAGCAGAGAGCCATTGACAATGGCCGTGTCCCGCTAGCTTCAAAGTTGTTTGTAAGCTTCTATTAATAGGATCACATCTGGAAATTCATCAATGTGGCGCTCCAGACCAGATAGACTGTTGCTGGTCAGATAGACCATGGTCTATCTGACTCAATCTGAAATGGTGCGGCATTTCCAGACAGGAATGGCTCGCGGTATCAAGGTCCCTAGTGTGTATGCCGTCACGTGGGCTGCTTTGGCGGTTGGATCTCCTATTACAGGCATAGCGATGGCACCGAATACAACTTTCAGCTTGTGATTATCGGCACTTCTCCCGTTCAAAAATGTTCTTGCACTTATTTCAGCTAGGCAAGGAAAACCTTCAGGCAGTGGTGACGTCACACAAAACGTTTTTTATTACTGAAGCCGGATGACACTCTTTGGCGCAACCTTATCCCATGTTTAAGAGGATTTGTGGGCGCGACGCAGGTATGTGAAGGGTTTGGGCGCTGGTGTTTTGCGTGTCGATTTGGACGCCTGTAAGCATTCCAAATAATTTTTTTTTCCTCTCTCAAATATCCCCAAAATTAACTCCCCAGAACTAAACACATAATGTGACTCATGAAAACCTAAGCCCCCTAATGACATCACTTCAGGGAATTTTTTTTTTCAGGGGTGGTGGTGTCGGACCTACTCTTTGAGCAGTTTCCGATGACGTCTCTTTCGTTTTCGTGCGAACCTTAGTTTTGATTTTGGACGGGTAGTTCCTAACAGCCTCCTCTGAGACTGGGTGTGAGGATCTGACCAGAGAGATGGCTCAGGTTAACAGCGGAGCTAGCCAATGCTCACCAGATTTGTTGGCATCATATTGAAAAAGTTTGTTGAGGAAGATTCTGGATTTCCAATGGTTAGCTTAGGGTAGGTTATATTATGCTATAATTTATTTGATATATTATGATGCATACCTAACCTAACCTAGGTCTGTTAGGTTAGGCTATTTTCTTTCTTCTACAATTTATATATTCATATGTATTTTTCACAATTCTTCATTGAGCAGAAGTTGGTAGACAAACAACACAGCCATGTGTGCCACACACATCAGTAAGGTTACCTTTGCAGTATTCTGATTTCGCTCCAATATCTCTGATAGTTACTGAGTTTTCTTTTGAGGACAAGCAAGTGTATATCTTTTTTGACAACATGGTGTCATTCACTTCTGTTATTTGCTCAAATTGTTCTAAGGTATGCCAGTATTTGTTTCTTGAGGGAATTTCACAGCCACAAGATGCATAATTTCCTTCTTAAAGCATCGAAGCTTTATGAGCCACAGTCTGACCACCATGCTGGTCAGTCTAACACCATTAAGGTACAAATGGAAGAGACAAGTTTTGCTTGATATGATTGATCAAGTTTTGCAAATGTTTCCAGAGTTAACTCACAAGATACTGTCAATGTGGGAGTGGATTCCCTGAGTGTTTTTAGCACTCAACCTGTGCATGTCCAGGGCAGATATCTGCTCCCCCAGCTTTTCCTCATTTGCCTCCAAACTAATCAGGCTAGCAAGGCCAAACCTCGCATAGCTGTTCATTGGTCTTTTCAGGATATCCTCATACATTTTTAATCCTGGGTCATCTCAGGTCAGGTCACCAAGTCGGATGAAGTGACCCAACTACACTGAGAGTTCTATGTGGTATAACTTCCACTTGCAGTTCTAGGTGGCATAACTTCCACAATAATTGGGTGATTTATTTCCAACTTATAATATGTCATGATCTCATCAAGGACCATAATATGTATAATGTTTTTTTTTCCATAGCGTTCACCTTAGGTCAGATTGCTGCCATGGCTTCCCCATTATTGGTCTATGGTAAAATATACAAATGTTTCCTGGTTACATATTTGTGCTCAGAATGATTTCACAGCAGTTGTGGGATATAGATGGAAGCTATGCTCAATGTTACTGCTGATATTTTTGCTCAGTGACCTCACCAAGGTCTCTGAGGTCACCTGAGATCACTACACATTTCTGTGCATTATATAGCACTGCATTGAGCTAGAAGGCTGAAATTACTGTCATTGTGCTTGTATCACCAAAACGTGTTGATTGATACATTACATGACCTCCCCAGGCGACTTCATGACCTTGACCTGAGTTTCGGTTGACTTGACCTTAAATTACACCGCCTATTGTCAGTACCACAATTCAAGGACTGTCGAATAGCGTTCACAGTTTGTTTCTATCTGTCACCAGTCCTGAGATATGTATCAATATCTGAGTTCCACCTGATCTGGTCAAATTTTACCTATACTTGCCCTGTGGCCTGAATGTTGACCTGAGTGAAAAAATGACCCAAGCACTTTCAATACAGCCCGTCACCAGCTATCCAACACCGTTTTTTGTTTGTCGCTAGCTAACATAGTTCCAGAGATCTTAGGGGGACAGACATCTGCCCCCCATGCATGGAAGTTGGCAGGGACCGCTGGACATGCGGTGTTAAGTGTTTGTACTTCCCTCTTCTCCTATGTCATCATCATATTCAAGTTAATTTTAGCATGAAGTTAAAAATGTGTCCTACAGCTGGTTACAGCTGACCCAGTGATCCCAGTGTGTCTGCAGGTGGTGACCTGACACCATGACCCCAGTGTGTATGTGACCTGACCCCATGTGTGTGTCACAGGTGGTGACCTGACCCCCTGTGTTTGTCACCAGGTGGTGACCTGACCCCCTGTGTGTTGTCACCAGGTGGTGACCTGACCCCCTGTGTGTTGTCACCAGGTGGTGACCTGACTCCCTGTGTGTTGTCACCAGGTGGTGACCTGACCCCTGTGTGTTGTCACCAGGTGGTGACCTGACCCCCTGTGTGTTGTCACCAGGTGGTGACCTGACCCCCTGTGTGTTGTCACCAGGTGGTGACCTGACCCCCTGTGTGTTGTCACCAGGTGGTGACCTGACCCCCTGTGTGTCATCACCCAGTGTGTGTTGTCACCAGGTGGTGACCTGACCCCCTGTGTGTTGTCACCAGGTGGTGACCTGACCCCCTGTGTGTTGTCACCAGGTGGTGACCTGACCCCCTGTGTGTTGTCACCAGGTGGTGACCTGACCCCCTGTGTGTTGTCACCAGGTGGTGACCTGACCCCCTGTGTGTTGTCACCAGGTGGTGACCTGACCCCCTGTGTGTTGTCACCAGGTGGTGACCTGACCCCCTGTGTGTTGTCACCAGGTGGTGACCTGACCCCCTGTGTGTTGTCACCAGGTGGTGACCTGACCCCCTGTGTGTTGTCACCAGGTGGTGACCTGACCCCCTGTGTGTTGTCACCAGGTGGTGACCTGACCCCCTGTGTGTTGTCACCAGGTGGGCCTGACCCCGTGTGTTGTCACCGGTGGTGACCTGACCCCCTGTGTGTTGTCACCAAGGTGGTGACCTGACCCCTTGTGTGTTGTCACCAGGTGGTGACCTGACCCCCTGTGTGTTGTCACCAGGTGGTGACCTGACCCCCTGTGTGTTGTCACCAGGTGGTGACCTGACCCCCTGTGTGTTGTCACCAGGTGGTGACCTGACCCCTGTGTGTTGTCACCAGGTGGTGACCTGACCCCCTGTGTGTTGTCACCAGGTGGTGACCTGACTCCCCCTTTGTTGTCCCTGTGTGTTGTCACCAGGTGGTGACCTGACCCCCTGTGTGTTGTCACCAGGTGGTGACCTGACCCCCTGTGTGTTGTCACCAGGTGGTGACCTGACCCCCTGTGTGTTGTCACCAGGTGGTGACCTGACCCCCTGTGTGTTGTCACCAGGTGGTGACCTGACCCCCTGTGTGTTGTCACCAGGTGGTGACCTGACCCCCTGTGTGTTGTCACCAGGTGGTGACCTGACCCCCTGTGTGTTGTCACCAGGTGGTGACCTGACCCCCCTGTGACCTGTTGTCACCAGGTGGTGACCTGACCCCCTGTGTGTTGTCACCAGGTGGTGACCTGACCCCCTGTGTGTTGTCACCAGGTGGTGACCTGACCCCCTGTGTGTTGTCACCAGGTGGTGACCTGACCCCCTGTGTGTTGTCACCCAGGTGGTGACCTGACTCCTGTGTGTTGTCACCAGGTGGTGACCTGACCCCCTGTGTGTTGTCACCAGGTGGTGACCTGACCCCCTGTGTGTTGTCACCAGGTGGTGACCTGACCCCTGTGTGTTGTCACCAGGTGGTGACCTGACCCCTGTGTGTTGTCACCAGGGGTGACCTGACCCCCTGTGTGTTGTCACCAGGTGGTGACCTGACCCCCTGTGTGTTGTCACCAGGTGGTGACCTGACCCCCTGTGTGTTGTCACCAGGTGGTGACCTGACCCCTGTGTTGTCACCAGGTGGTGACCTGACCCCCTGTGTGTTGTCACCAGGTGGTGACCTGACCCCCTGTGTGTTGTCACCAGGTGGTGACCTGACCCCCTGTGTGTTGTCACCAGGTGGTGACCCTGACCCCCTGTGTGTTGTCACCAGGTGGTGACCTGACCCCCTGTGTGTTGTCACCAAGGTGGTGACCTGCCCCCCTGTGTCACCAGGTGGTGACCTACCCCCTGTGTGTTGTCACCAGGTGGTGACCTGACCCCCTGTGTGTTGTCACCAGGTGGTGACCTGACCCCCTGTGTTGTCACCAGGTGGTGACCTGACCCCTGTGTGTTGTCACCAGGTGGTGACCTGCCCTTTGTGTTTTCCCCAGGTGGTGACCTGACCCCCTGTGTGTTGTCACCAGGTGGTGACCTGACCCCTGTGTGTTGTCACCAGGTGGTGACCTGACCCCTGTGTGTTGTCACCAGGTGGTGACCTGACCCCCTGTGTGTTGTCACCAGGTGGTGACCTTTTCACCAGGTGGTGACCTGACCCCCTGTGTGTTGTCACCAGGTGGTGACCTGACCCCCTGTGTGTTGTCACCAGGTGGTGACCTGACCCTGCTGTGTTGTCACCAGGTGGTGACCTGACCCCCTGTGTGTTGTCACCAGGTGGTGACCTGACCCCCTGTGTGTTGTCACCAGGTGGTGACCTGACCCCCTGTGTGTTGTCACCAGGTGGTGATGACCCCCTGTGTGTTGTCACCAGGTGGTGACCTGACCCCCTGTGTGTGTCACCAGGTGGTGACCTGACCCCCTGTGTGTTGTCACCAGGTGGTGACCTGACCCCCTGTGTGTTGTCACCAGGTGGTGACCTGACCCCCTGTGTGTTGTCACCAGGTGGTGACCTGACCCCCTGTGTGTTGTCACCAGGTGGTGACCCTGACCCCCTGTGTGTTGTCACCAGGTGGTGACCGGGTGACCCCTGTGTGTTGTCACCAGGTGGTGACCTGACCCCCTGTGTGTTGTCACCAGGTGGTGACCTGACCCCCTGTGTGTTGTCACCAGGTGGTGACCTGACCCCTGTGTGTTGTCACCAGGTGGTGACCTGACCCCCTGTGTGTTGTCACCAGGTGGTGACCTGACCCCCTGTGTGTTGTCACCAGGTGGTGACCTGACCCCCTGTGTGTTGTCACCAGGTGGTGACCTGACCCCCTGTGTGTTGTCACCAGGTGGTGACCTGACCCCCTGTGTGTTGTCACCAGTTGGTGACCTCACCCCCTGTGAGTTGTCACCAGGTGGTGACCTGACCCCCTGTGTGTTGTCACCAGGTGGTGACCTGACCCCCTGTGTGTTGTCACCAGGTGGTGACCTGACCCCTGTGTGTTGTCACCAGGTGGTGACCTGACCCCCTGTGTGTTGTCACCAGGTGGTGAGCTGTGATCAGCGCCAGTCGGCGGCCGCGCATGCGTCGTCTGCGCGCGCGTCTGCACCGTCTGCGCCGCAGGATGCTGTACGAGGCGCAGCTGGCGGCCGAGTCGTGCGTGGGCGCGCGCCAGTTCCCGACCACGGAGCAGCCGGTGTGGCTGCTGGGCGTCAGCTACTCGACCGTCGGCCAGCAGCGCGACGCGCTGGAGCTGGACTTCGCCACGCGCGTCTGGTTCACATACAGGTGGGTGGTCCACCTACAGGTGGGTGGTGGTCGGGTGGCGGTCAGGTGTGGTCCACCTACAGGTGGGTGGTGGTCTGGTAAGACACTGGGTGCAAACCAGCCGATATCACCAAGCGGTGGCAGGCTGGCAAAACTCACACACACACAACACTGGGTGCGATGTGGTATGGTTCACCTGCAGGTCGGTCGTCGTCAAGTAGAACAGTGGGTGCCGTCTGTTGGTTTGTTCCGTTCGGTCTGGCCTGGATATCTTTTCTGGCATGGAAATACACAATCATGTCTAAGTCTGTTCTAAATATGTTTCACAACAGTCAGTTTAGTGAGTGTATCATCTAAGTAACTAGCCAGCTGAATAGATACATGGACAGCTAACTAGTGAACAAACAGCTAACTAGCTGACTAATTGTTGAAATAATTAACTAATATGATAACTTAATGGCCAAATAAGAAGCACATTAGCAGATGTGTGTGTGACAGGCGAACTAGTTGGCTACTGCAAAACAATCACTGTGTGCCTGTGGCTATGTGCCTGTGGCTACCCCTGTGTTCCAGTGCCTGTACTGGCAGCTCCTACATCCCTACGCCTCTGATCACAGTCTGTGTGCATGTGTACTGCAGCTTATGTGCCTCTGGGCCTGCATTGGCAGTCCTTGTCAGTGTTGGATTTTCACTTCTCGGTCTTGGATTCGGAGTGTATAATTTTTTGGCTTGCCAAAGTATGGAGTGTATAATCTTGAGAAGCACTATGTTATGGGGTGTATAATTTCCCAGTTTGCCAAATTATGGGGTGTATGTTGAAGCACCAAGTAACGGAGTATATACATTTTATATATAACGAAGTGTATAAATTTTGAAAAATGCAGTGATGTCTCCTGGAATGAAGAATAAAAACCCAGGGGCCTCGGTAGCTTAGATGGTGGAGCGTGGAACTCGAATCTCGCGGCCGGCGGCATTTGCAGAGTCCACCCACGACCAATCGGTGTGATATAGGGTGGCGGCGCTATGCAACCTTGCGGTTGAATGCGTCGTAAAATAACCCGATAATTCTTCTTCCTCAAGAATAAAACGCCTTTAAGTCATTTGTTAGGTTCTTATCCTAGTGTCTCACAGACAACCAGATGGGGTCCACCACACATCGTCGTCTGAAGTCATCCACGTTACGTGAATGACTTATAAGGCAACTTCCTGAGCATTGGGAGATAAAATGATCACAAAAGCATACTTAATCGATGTCAACCAAGTTTATATATCAATACCTGCCACTCCTAGCATAGGTACCAACACCGCACAACTAATACAAATTCACAACATACCTCGAGAGCAGGACGTTCGTGCACCGCTGGGTCTAAAATGGGAGGGTCTAAAATGTTACTTCGGGATATGGGTTTCGGAATATATAATGGTTCAAGGAAAGTTATACTAAAACAATCCGTCTAAAATATTTTATTCTCTCCACGATGAAATTTTCTTTTTTTTCAAATGAGAAAGCTGGAAGAAAAATATTGAAGTCAATCCTTATTAATATTAAATGTATTTCAATGCACTTTTTAGTTCATGTCTGGAATGTTTAGTAGAAGCAAGGAATTCCTTGGGAAGGATGAAAAGCGACTAGACGGGCGGGCAAATTGCTGCTGTAAAACCGACTATCGTCACGGACGAGCGGAAATTAGCGTCTCATTTCGCGCCATGATTGCTATGAAATACCAAAAATGAAAATAAGTTGGAGAAAACTGCCAAGAGAATTACAGGGAACTTTTTTTCAATTAATAATAATCAGGACTGTGGGAAGAAATTAATCATTGGATCATAATGAGGCTTATAAGAGTGTAGAGGATTAGGTCAACACACGTAAATCTGAATTTGTCCGGAGTGGGGAAACCTCGCGGTCGGAGTGGCATGAATACAACTATTCCCGCTTGTTGATGAAATTAGGAAACAGTATAAGTCATGAAATCGAAAGAAGGTGAAATTTCTGGTTCTATGGGTCTTCATTTTGGAGCAAAGTGTTAGCATGTTTTAGGAACGTTTTGGTACCATTCAGGCAATTTTCACGGGGAAAATCCTTCCGATATCTTTTATGTATATCGCTCCTGACTGCTTAATAATATAAATATGAACGGTGTTATCCATCCCATTTGATGCAGAACATATCATTCTCCAAGGAACCAAGAAGAAATGCATTATCCATGGCTTTTCGTGGCAATGGTTCAAATAGCTCCGGCCGGAGTGGGAGATGGAGAGCGGTGAACTCATTGAATCCAAGAACGCGGTCGGGGCCTGGTGAAGGTGAATTCCTATATTTGGTTAGCGGAGCGTAGTGGTTTTTTATTCAACGAAGGATTTTCTTTAAAGCTCTGCTGCCATCCGGATGGAATTGACTGCGTGTTTGGCTCGAGGTATGAGAGGTTGCATTATCTGACTATGTAGGTACCTACCTACTTACCTATATCAAATATCTTCGCGGTAATTCGAGTCATTGATTTGGATAAACCAAAGCTGTAAGCTTGTGTTGTGTGACGGGATATCTTCAGATAATACAAGGAGCAAGACATGATAATATTAATTGCTGCGATGTTTTGTCGACAAGCGTAGAAATTAACAAAACTGATTGCTTTGCTTTTGTCTGGAAAATCTTGTTTTAAGTTACCACATTTTGAAGCGTGAATGTTTTTCTTTCAAAATGGGGCTGGGCCTCTTCAGTGCACATTGACTGCAGATATTATAGATATGCATGCATTCAAGCATTATTTGTGCATTCATGAAATGTTCAGGAATTATTAGGTGCATCCTGTCCCCATTCTACATTGAATACCATTATACTTTTAACATTTCTGGTCTGTGACTTTCTGAATGGACAAATTTGCAGTTTAAGGTGATTTGATTTCTTGAAATGTATTTTTCGTGCAATGATTACGAATGTGTTCATAATGTAGGTACTTACATGATGTGACCTCACATTTTTTGGCAAGTGCAGTTGGGTAGCAAAATGACACCAAAAAAGTGGCTCGGGTTTGGTTGGGAAATATACCATGAAATGTGATGTTAAAAAGGAAGAAAAAGCTGCAGCCTAACTGGATGCAAGAAAGCCTTTTTTAATATACATTTTCTAAGCAATGTTTTCCTTTAACAAATTAAAAGTAAATGGCCTATTCTAACCAAACAGCCTATGCTAGCCCGAGTGTTTTTTAAAAATTCAAAAACTCTATTTTATAATCCTGAATGATTCTGAAAGGAATTTGATAAATGGATAACTTACAAAAAAAAATAATCTAGCATAACTTAGCCAAACCTAATACCTTTGTATGGTTCATGGAGGCAAAATGTGTGTAAAGCATGTGTGGAAAAGTAATAGTGCCCATGACAATTCCTATGCTGTAGCAAAACATGGCTCATATCCACCAATATTTTGGAGATTTGGGGGAAGTGCTACACTTTGTGGCTTACCAGTTGTGTGGATGCCACTCTAGCTCTTGGTGTTCATCCATACATTCTTCTGGGCACATCTGGACTCTGTTCTGATGTTTATCCAGAAATGGAGAACATACACATGAATGCATTGGTGGCTGTTTATTAATTCACCTGCACCTCACCAGAAATCGCACATGCACAAATGGAATGTTATAGAATGATATGGAAGATGGAATGTTCAGTGGCATTAAGATCATATTCAGACTGCAGTGATCCATATTTTGTCATCCATTGACATATGTTGTACTTGTGCATGCTAGCAAACTGATATTCTTCCAATCTGGCTGGCATCTCATTTTTGGCTCCACTCCTGCCTCCTCTTGGAATGTGCCTACAGATGACCCGAAATAACAAATGTGTATTACCCTCAATTATACTGGAAACTTGATGTGGTAGGGGACCCAGTATGACTGAATCTTCCTCTCCACCCAAGTTATCACTATTGTATAATGACATCTAGCTGTCTTGCTAGTAAAGTATGTCTTCATCCAGCAATGCAAGGAGTGTATTTTTTCCGGAGTGTATAATTCTTTGGATTGCAAAAGTTCCAAAAAGGGCCACTTTTCCAACGCTGGTCCTTGTGCACGTGATAGTTGGTATGTGCCTTCGGTTGTGGCTGCGCTGGCAGTTGGTATGCCTGTGCTGTGTCAGCTGCTGTGTCTGTGTTGATAGTTGATGTGTCCATGCTGATAGTTCCTGTGCCTGGCAGTGACAGTTGCTGTGTCTGTGCAGTGACAGTTGCTGTGTCTCTGCTGGCAGCTGCTGCATTTGCTGTGCAGTGCCGGTTGCTGTGTCTGTGCAGTGACAGTTGCTGTGTCTGTGCTGGCAGCTGCTGTGTTTGCTGTGCTGGCAGTTGCTGTGTCTGTGCATCAGTGTTGGAAAAACTGGCATTTGTTGGTGTCAAGCATACCAATACATTTTGTACTCCAGGATTGTGACTAGACTAAATGAAATATTTTGTACTCCAGAAGGGAAAAGGAAGAACAACATTGTTTGGTCAAGTGTTACCACTGAAAGTCCATACCTGAAAACAAATAGCAGTTGCAGCAGTACCAAATCGCCGACCCATCATTGACCACAATAGAACTAGACGGCATTCGGATCTGTTGGTATCGGTGTTGTCTGTCGGTTTTTAGCGCCATTTATGCGCTAAAAACGTCGCCGCACCGCACAAATGGCGTCGCGTGACGTCATGTAAGAAGACGCTATAGAGAAGACGCTATTTGTGTCAACATAGTCAATCATTAATTCAATATTTATTCAAAATGTATTCAATGTTGATTCAATATTCATCAATATTTATTCTTATATATGATATATTTAGATTAATCGATATCTATTCAATATATTTTTTTAGATACTTGTGCTGGAGTGTTCGCCAGGAAGTACCAGAAATCCCTAGTTGGCAAATCTGGGGGTACTTGATATCGCTTGAAGCCTTGTTTGGCCAATAAGGTGCTTTGAATGTGCAATCGAAAGTAATTTTGTTAAAGAGACAAGTTTTTAGACACAGTGAGCCTGTTCAATGCAAGAAAATCACTTCAAATTTATGAAAATCGGCCCCGGAGCAAGTTCTCCGAGGCGATTACACCAAGAAACCAATGCCATTTGTGCACTTACGCATGACTGTCAAGTAATGTTTTATAAATGTGCGCGAAGATAAATCATGCGCCTTTAAATATAATTGCATTTGGGGTTCATCAGTGTCAGTGAAGGGTCCGTAATACGTGTTCCAAATTTACTCCGAGCCATCAACTGTTCGGCCGCCCCGTGATCAGCCGTCCTTCTAGTGCTGGGGTAAGCAAATCCGACCAGTTCTATTTAACAAGAAATAAATCCGCCTATGAGTGGTTTTACAGAGGCAATTTGCTCTCCAGTCTAGCAGCTCTGGATCCTTCCAAGTCGATGCTTGCTTCAACTAAAAGTTCCAGACATGAACTAAACAAGTACATAAAGGAACTTTTAATATTAATATGAATCGCTTTCATTCCTTTTTTCTCTCAGCTTTTTCATGCAAAATAGCTGTTTCTGGTGGTGAGAATAAAACTATTTTAGACGGATTGTTTTAGTATAATTTTCACTAAACCATTTTATATTCCAAAACCTATATCCAATAGTCACGTGGGGTTTGTTGTATTAGTTGTGCGTTGAGCCGGTTCCGGGTGTCGGGTGTGCATTTGTGAACTTCGTTGACGTTGATTAAGTATACTTTTGTTATCATTTTATCTTCCATTGCTCATGAAGTTGGCTTATAACCCTAATAATTTAACCACAGCCAATTTTGAGGTCTGAGGCAGAGCTGTGTATTATGCGTCGGTGGCGAATGGTGCGCACAAACTCGGAATGGCGCAAAGGTTGACCAGGGCCATGAAATGCATTTTGTGAGTGCTTGAGATTTTGGACAACAACGGAAGTTAGCAATACTTCCAATGAATCGCGGCTTAACTCGGCTCATTAGTTGTGGGACTAGTCCTTTGGAGAAGTGTTTGTTGAAGGATGATCCTGGTTGTGTAGTCCACCCAAGATGAGTTTGAGTGCGATTCATCCTGAGCTCTGCCAGGAGAAATGTTATTGGTGTATTCACATCACATCATGCCTATTTATCATAAATATTTGTTTGTAAACTTTGGGAATACATCACCCACCTACACTCAGGCAATAGCTATCCAATTTGCATATATCATGGGTATATTTTTGGCAGTACTTTGGCTACTGGGGGCATTTCCCACTAGATGCATTCCTTGGCACAATTGCACCTATTCATGACTTAGCTTGCTGACATATTGCTGACTTAGCAGTCAGCTATATGTACGTCAATGTTTGTATGGTGCATACAGCATGATTGATTGATTATTTGGGCTTAAGGGTGCATCAACTGTTATGATACATACAGCATGAAATGCTAACATTTATTCTTAATTCCATTAAAGCAATACTACCTGGTTATGGACAACTCATTTTTTTAGTGCAGCAAAATTTTGGACATGGCTTAGTTTGCCAAGATGTTTATGCATACAAAAAATGGTAACATTGGTTTTCAGCACGACTAAAACAAGGTTAATTGTCAGCAAGTGCATAGCTATTTTTTGGAATCCAGCAAAAAAAATCGTACTCCAGCTAAAAATTTTGTACTCCACTACCAAGAAAAAAGTAAGGAAATTCTACACTGCTGTGCATTAACAGTTGCTGTGTCTGTGCTGGCAGCTGCTGTGTTTGCTGTGCTGATAGTTGCTGTGTCTGTGCAGTGACAGTTGCTGTGGCTGTTCTGGCAGCTGCCGTGTTTGCTGTGCTGATAGTTGCTGTGTCTGTGCAGTGACAGTTGCTGTGTCTGTGCTGGCAGCTGCTGTGTTTGCTGTGCAGTGACAGTGGCTGTGTCTGTGCAGTGACAGTTGCTGTGTCTGTGCTGGCAGCTGCTGTGTTTGCTGTGCTGATAGTTGCTGTGTCTGTGCAGTGACAGTTGCTGTGGCTGTGCATTAACAGTTGCTGTGTCTGTGCTGGCAGCTGCTGTGTTTGCTGTGCTGATAGTTGCTGTGTCTGTGCAGTGACAGTTGCTGTGTCTGTGCTGGCAGCTGCCGTGTTTGCTGTGCTGATAGTTGCTGTGTCTGTGCAGTGACAGTTGCTGTGGCTGTGCTGGCAGCTGCCGTGTTTGCTGTGCTGATAGTTGCTGTGTCTGTGCAGTGACAGTTGCTGTCTCCCCGGCTGCAGGCGCGGCTTCCCCGAGATCGGCGACGAGGGTCCGTGCAGCGACCGCGGCTGGGGCTGTATGCTGCGCTGCGGCCAGATGCTGCTGGCCGAGGCGCTGCTGCGACACACGCTGGGCCGCGGCTGGCGCTGGCGGCCGGCCGCCGCCGAGCCGGCCTACCTGGCGCTGCTGGACATGTTCGCCGACCGGCCACAGGTGCGGCCCGCCGCGCCGGCTCGAGTCCCAGCGCCGGCCC
>JAOTOL010001252.1:0-222500 GCA_034440575.1 Imbricaverruca yamaguchii | reverse complement strand
GGTACCAAAGGTCCCGGGTTCGACTCTAGCGCCACTCAGGACATTTCCCAATCCCGCGGCCCACCGGCGAAACAGTGTGGGCGGCGCCATTAGCCGTGAATGTGCATAAAGTGTGTCGTGAACCAACCAATAAACAAACAAACAAAAAAGGTTGATGAAGTGACGATTGATTGATAAATCTGCTGTTAAAATGGCAGTTGCAATTGATTGATGAATCGTCCGTTAAAATGGCCGTTAATTGATAAAATGACGATTGATTTATAAATCCTCCGTCAAATGACAATTCGCAATCAAGTGTGTTTTTTATATGAACACGAATGTTCACATAAAACCACAGTTCAACCCAGAATCACATGATTCAGCTTTGACTCCGAATCAAGCTGTGGATGTTTGAACTTCCCAGAGGAACAGTTTGGAGTTTAATTTTAATCATACAAACTCAATAATGATTGTGATATTGCCACAATGATTTGTGTAAGTTTACCCGGCACAGGTGGGTGTCTTCGAATGTTCATATCTCCATTAAAAAGCATTGCTTCTGTATCAATTATCTTAAGCTGAATTCAGTGACGTGACAAATCAAACTGTTTCACCGTTTTTAAATGTCCTGCATTTTGGCCAAGCGACTCCGTGACCTGGGATTGCGTGACCTTCATGACCCCTAACACATTAGAAGTTGTGCATTTGGTGATATGAAAATTAAGAGCCATCGTTTGCCTGCTGAAATTGCAACTGTTTTGACCTGCCCGGACCCATCGCAGGTGGCACACCCAACCATGCGTTGTACTTCGTCGGCTGTGTGGGTGACCGCCTGGTGTACCTGGACCCCCACACCACCCAGCCGGCAGCTGAGGTCGGGTCAAAGGTCAGTCCAGGTCGCATCACCCACCCGGCATTGGGCGCCAGGTCAATGGTTAGTCCAGGTTGCACCACACAGCCTGGGGCGAATGTCGAGTCAAAGGTTAGACCAGGTCACCTCTCACCCATTGGATGTCAGGTCAAAGGTCAGCTCAGGTCACACGACCCAATCGACAGCTGAGGTCTGATCAGAGACCAGCCAGGGTCTGTCGAGACTATTTCACCTGGGCCACAGCCGGGGACCGGCCTAACAGTCGGCGAAGGCTTGGGCCGGCGGCCGACCGGACTGTGTTTGTGTGTTCGAGACACGGTTCGCGCTCGCGGCGCCTGACCCTGTCTTTGTTCATGTGTTCAGGACACCATCCGCACCAGGGCGCGTGCCACTTGGAAGGCTTATGGGCGCCAAAACCAAACCTGATCGATGCGCCCTTAAATCTAAAATAACCAACCAACCTGGAGGACTTTCTGGCCAAGGGTCTTAGAGGACTCTCTGTGCACGTGGCATCATCGCCCATACTGTTCCGGCTGGCTTGCAGACGAAAGTTTCGAAAGTCCCGTTGGTTTGTGTGAGCGTCTGCCGCGCCAGAGGTGCGGGTCTCGATTCCCTGCGGTGTCCGCCCTTCCTGCCAGGGCGAGAGGCAGGCGATGCCGTGTGGTCTCAGCTGCTGAATGCGTCGTGGAACCACAATCCATCAATCCATCCATTGATTGGGTCCCAACTGCTACCTGGTCCGGTCCAGCTTCGTGACCTGACACGTGTGACCTTATCTGACCTGACCTGACCCGACCCGAACCGTCGTCAACAGAGCACGGACGAAGAGCGGGAGGCCGACCTGAGCTACCACAGCAGCCAGCCGAGCTTCATGAAGATCACGTCGCTGGATCCGTCGCTTGCAGTGGCGTTCTTCTGCGCCACAGAGGCAGACTTCGACTCGCTCTGTGAGCACATCCAGCGACTGCTGATAGACAACGAAAAGCACCCCATGTTCGAGGTGAGGCCTTCTGGGCGTGTCGACTGCGGCAGTTTGACACCCGCCGGCGGGGACGAGAAGTCTAGGAGTAGGTTGCCCGTATCGCAATCGAAAGGTCGTGGGTTGGAGTCTCACCTGTCGCTACTCTTCGTACACGACCGATTGGCCTGAGAGATTGGCGACGCTACACGAGTAATTGGTCGACGTGTCGTAAAACCAATAACCACTGATGACCACCAGCCACTCGCCGGTGTGTGTGTGTGTGGGGGGGGGGGGTGCGACCCCCTGCCGTGCCCAACTGAAGCGTGGTGAAGAGATGGGACATGGGCGCTGCATGACCGACGCAGTCGATGCGCCCTTAAACTCCAATAACTAACTAACTAACGAAGAGATGGGACGAATACGGGCGTGTGTGGTGGGGCGATGTCTCGCCATCGACACCAGCTGTGTGGGATCTAGGGCGTGGGTGTGATAGCAGAGGCACATGGTGACTTTATGGTGACTTTTCGGACGGGTTTGATTTGATTGTGAGAAACTATCTTGTGATTTACGTACGGGTTGCTTGCCACGATGATCCGGGAGCGGCATTCTTGCTGAATTCGTGGATTGCTCAATGTTGGAAAAAGAACGATGAAAATTGGTGATGCATTGCGTTGTTAGTGATCTCGTCAAATGACCCTGTAGTCGTCGCGCTATGAAACCAAAATAACGAATCAGTTGCGCTATCTGCTTTGTTGTGAAATAGGATGTTTTAATTCGAATCTGGTCTGCTGATTTTGTGATTTGGACTCCGCCGAGATAATTGGCACACGAAACACCCTCCCTCCTCCGAATTAAGAAAAGCCGCGGTGACCTGACCTGACCTGTGCCGTGCTGTGTCCGCCAGCTCTGCGATAAGCGGCCCTCCTGGCAAACCGAGTACGACTCGGCGGCGGAGGCGGCCGCTTCGTTCGACTTCGACTCAGCGACCGGCCGCCTCTCCACCGACACAGAGGACGAGTTTGTGGTGTTGTAGTGCTGCCATCTGGCGGTGACCCTGTTGGCTGTGGTGCTGCCATCTGGTGGTGACCTTGTCAGCTGTAGTGCTGCCGTCTGGCGGTGACCTTGTCAGCTGTAGTGCTGCCGCCTGGCGGTGACCTTGTCAGTTGTGCTGCCTTGTGGCGCCGCCCAGCGAGAGTCGCACGAACCGAAGCCTACGCCGGAGAAGCAGCGAGGAGCCAGACGGACGACTGTGACTGTGAACTGTGGCGCCGCTGAGCGAACGCTGTGCGAACTGCAGTTTGCGGCCGCGGCGCAGCGTGGCGCTAGTGTTGTGCCCGACCAGCCTGGATCAAGAAGCTTCCGCTGAAGAACGCGACCGAAGAACGTTTGTGTGTGAAGGGCTCGCACACCGACCGCCGGCGTTGTTTCGGTGCGACTCGCTGACGTGACGTGATGTGACGTGACCTGGCCTGACCTGACGTGAAGCGCAGGTGTGTGCGGCGGAGAGTATCCGCCATGATCTCGGAGACGCGGTCGGGGGTCGATCTGCCGTCCAAAGGAAGACAGGCGTATGCTCCCTGCGCGTTCGTTGGAACACACGCCTCCATGTCTACGGTGTATAAAGACGCAATTCAACTAAGCAATGCTGTGATTATCGCCTGCATTGTTTGGAACTGGTCAGAAGCATGGGGGACGAAAAATCCGTTCACCCGAACTGTGGCGTACGCCTTTCTTCCTTTGGGCGGCGTGACGATGGTGCGGCGTCTGGGCTGTGTTGCCACTGTGCCCGAGGTGTGATGGCGCCCGCTCGAAGCTCGCTGGCCGCCGGCGGAGCGTCGCGCCGTTCGGCTGGCTGCTGTGGCCAGTAGTGGTGCCGCTGCAGGCTGGTCGCTGGGGGCAGGCCGCTGCAGGCTGACTGACACCTGCAGGCTGGTCGCTGGGGGCAGGCTGATGCAGGCTGACTGACACAAGCTGGTCGCTGGGGGCAGGCTGATGCAGGCTGACTGACACAGGCAGGCCGCTGGGGGCAGGCTGATGCAGGCTGACTGACCAGGCAGGCCGCTGCAGGCTCGCTGACACACGCAGGCCGCTGCAGGCTCGCTGACACAGGCAGGCCGCTGCAGGCTGGCTGACTAGAGGCAGGCCGCTGCAGGCTCGCTGACACACGCAGGCCGCTGCAGGCTCGCTGACACAGGCAGGCCGCTGCAGGCTGGTCGCTAGGGGCAGGCCGCTGCAGGCTCACTGACACAGGCAGGCCGCTGCAGGCTGACTGCTGCAGGCTGGTCGCTGTAGGCTGACTGCTGTAGACAGAACGGAGCCGGCTTTGTCGTCGGCCGTCGCAGTCGACGTCTGACGACCTCCAGCGTCAGCCGCCAGTGTGTGGAAATTCGGGACTCTGTACCGCACGGGAGCAGCGTGCGGGCATTTCAAGTCGAGATTTTGTGTTCGCATTTTTTTCCCGGGCGCACGGTAATTGCGTTCCAGGCAGTGAGTTGCAGTCGGCATCCGAGCTGCACCGCCTCGTTCACAGTAGGTGCGGTGTTGTTACGTTCTGCAAAAACGTTGTACGATATGCTGCGTGCGTTGCATGTATAAAATTTGTTATTTTGATTACACAATTCGCAGCGAAGTTTGAGTTGCTTCGTGTAGATCTATGCCAACGTTTGTAGCATCTGTATCCATGGTTCCGGACAAGTACCGGCGGTTTCGTCGACAGGTACCGGCGGTCCCGGACAGGTACCGGCGGTTCCGGACAGGTACCGGCGGTCCCGGACAGGTACCGGCGTTCACAGGTCCGGTTCCGGACAGGTACCGACGGTCCCGGACAGGTACCGGCGGTCCCGGACAGGTACCGGCGGTCTCGACAGGTACCGGCGGTTCGTGACAGGTACCGGTGGTCCGGACAGGTACCGACGGTCCCGGACAGGTACCGACGGTCCCGGACAGGTACCGACGGTCCCGGACAGGTACCGACGGTCCCGGACAGGTACCGACGGTCCCGGACAGGTACCGACGGTCCCGGACAGGTACCGACGGTCCCGGACAGGTACCGACGGTCCCGGACAGGTACCGGCGGTTTCGTCGACAGGTACCGGTGGTTCCGGACAGGTACCGGCAGTCCCGGACAGATGCCGACGGTCCCGGACAGGTACCGACGGTCCCGGACAGGTACCGGTGGTTCCGGACAGGTACCGGCGGTGCCAGACAGGTTCTGGCAGTGCCAGATAGGTACCGGTGGCCGCTTGAACTCATAGCCTTGGCTGGCTGTATTACTTTTTATGTTGAAGATTGAATATAATGGAATTTTGTCGGCAATAATATTACAAAGGCATATTATATACACAATGTGAGAAATATATATCATGCCAACAAGCACTGGGCTTATCCGTTTTTTTTTGTGCTGCTGTGTTGCTACTAATACGTTGCGTAGCCAGGGGTGTCGATTTGTATCCTTTTTCGTATCCTTAAATTCAAGTTTTCTCACCACATTTCAAGGTGGTTCAGTTCATTATACACTGGACTTCGTTAAACCCCGTATATTTGGTTGAATACTCTCCCAGATTGGCCACAAAGCCGAGACCATAGATAGGTGCTCTTTTTTTCGGGGACGGCTGCGTTTGTCTTCGTTTGTGGATGTGCTTTAAGGCTTTAGTCTATTTTTGTTTTGGTGTGGCAGTTTTGAGGCCCCATCTAATCTTACGGTTTTGTTGATATTTCTACCATCGACATCTGTTAGGTACCAGCGCGTTTTCGAAGAACCCGATGCGTTTATTTAGTGTCCGGTCTTTGTCTTTTTCGCACCATGTCGCTTTTTGAGTCACCCGGCTTGCTTTTGAGGCCCCCTGCGGTCCTACGGCTCCGTTGTGTGTTTTTAGAGCTCCCATTTTGTTTCTTTAGAGCTGCAACGCATGTCTCAATGTACTGTCCGTTTTTTAACGAGAATGTACGCCTTGGAGGACAAGGGGAATTTTTGGCCCCTCATACGCTTCAAAGGTCCTGCTGGGCCCATTTGGCACTCCTGACGCACATTCGTGGGACCCCAGCACGACTGAGTGCTTCCGCATATATTGTGGTCCCGGCACAACTTTTAGGGCCCGGGCACGTGGCTCCTGGGGACCCGACACTATTTTTGGTGACTTCTTGTGAATTTTTCAAGTGTGAGTCCCGGACTAATCTTGGGGCACCAGCGCAATGTTTTCGCGTCCGGCTGCGATTTTTTTGGCGTACTATTTGGGTACGGGGCCATATTTGCGGATCGCGATGTGCTAAACTGTGCCCCTGTGCCATATTGGCGTGCCCAGGCGCGAATTTTCGGGGCCTCCGCTCGTTTTATGGTGCTCGCTGTATTCATTTAGACCTGTTTGCACGAAGTTTAGGGCCAATGACGCGAATCCATGGGGCCCCAGGGCGATTTGTGGATGCCCCAGCGCGATTCTTGAGAGCTCACCTATTTGCGTGTGTGTGTGTGCGTATGGGAGGGTGAGGGGAATTTGCTTCGTCGAAATGCCGAAAAATCGTTGAGCAGCCACAATGCTCAAACAGTTTTTTTTTTCAACCGATGGCACCCTCTATAGTCGAAAGGCCTTCCGGAAAACTTTTGTCGGGACCTGATTCACGTGTTTCGGTACTCCGGTTGCTCCTATTGAGCCTCTTTCTGATTATTTGGTGTAGAGTTGAATTTTTTGTAACTCCTCCGTGCGGTATTATTGAGCCCTGGTACGATTTTTAGCGCTCCAGATGAATTTTTTATTTGCCCCGACACGGTTCTTTTCCCTGGCCCGACATTTTTTTTTGTTTTTTGACGCAATTTGTGTTGCCGCAGAGTGACATTCCGGATAGGAATTGATTTTCGGGAAGCCAGATGCGACATATGAGGCCCCTGAGCGATTGTTAGGTCCCCGATGCAATTTTCAATGGAAGCGATGCGACGTTTTTGGGTCTAAGTGGGAATTTTGGGGCCCGTCGTCATTTGTTGAGATTCTTGGTGCGTCGTGGCCTCAACAAGTTGTGATGTCTTTATGAGCCATTGTTGGGACCCAAGAGTGATTTTTGATGTCCGGACTGTTTTTTTTTGTTTCCCCGAAAACGAGTCGATAATTTCATCTTGAGGTTCGTTTTTCATGATTTTCTATTTCGTGATGTTCAGGGGCCCATGTGCGACTTTTTGGAATCCCAGCGTGGTTTTCAATGGCACAGGCGTGATCTTTTCGACGCAGGGTGATTTTCAGTGGCTCAGGCCGTGTTTTTGAGACCTTCGTTATTTTATGGGACTCCGGTATGACTTTCTTGGCCCCCGGCGTGATTTTCAGGCCCAAGTGCAAACTATTGAGGTCCCCAGTGTCATTTTGCATGGGCTCCGATCCGACATTTTTCCGGAGGCCCAGCGTAATTTCCAGGGGCCCCAGTCCGCCTTTTGGACCCAGTGTCATTTTCTGGGGCCTCGGACTTCTTAGGTCCAAGCGTGATTTCCAGCGGCTTCGGTCTGACCCTTTGAGGCCCCAGCGTGATTTTTGGGGACCCGGCGCAACTTTTATTGGGCTCCGGCGTGTCCTCTCGGAGGGCCCAGGGGTATCTTCAGGGCCCTTGTCCACTTTTTAGGGCCATATAATCATTTTTATGAGGCCCTGGTGCGATTTTCGGGGACCCAGGTAAAAATCCAGTCCCTACTGGCCGATCTACCGCTGCCCGCATTAATTATCCCATTTTTAAATGCTCCAAAGTGAGCATCGATGATGCTTTGGACTGATGATGCAATACGGATGCTAGACCCAGCATTTGACCTCGGGTCACCTATATAACAGCACTTTATCAGGTCATTACCTGCTCCAGTTTCCGGAACCGGTCGGCCCGCCCGACTGCTCCGTTGGGCAGCTCGGCGCAGTCGGCTTCGCAAAGAAAGGAGTGAAGTACATTAATAAAGCATGGAAAGACTTAGTCACACAATGACAAACAACAGTCTTCAGGATGTTTAGGGAGTAACATGCAAAGTGACATGAATCGCATGACAGTCAGTTGCATTTATGACAACATTCCAGTTGACCAAGTTTTGTTACATTAACCTGTCGTGAACTTGACCTGACTTGATCTCGGCGACCTAACATGACTTTGAAACTATATAGCATAACAACATACATCAAACAAGTCGCTAGTGTTGCTAAGAACACTTCCCTTTTGCCAATGTACGGGAAGCGCATCAGCGCCGATTTTATGGTCGGGCTGTGCGAATTTGTTTTTTTAATTTAGCGACCCCTAAGTCGAAAAATGTTCGGCCTATTTCCATTTGTCTTACTTTGAACAACGCGCCGTTCATTTCTCAGCAGGTACACAAGAAATGGCCTGTATCGGCCGGTACAATCTGGAGTTATGTACCAACAACGGGAGGTGTATGTGGATTTCATCCCCCCTCCAAGGTGCGTGTCACCTATGCCCGTCTCTCCGGTCAGATCATAACACCCCGTCTTGGGGTGGGGGGGTAGGAACATCCATCTAGTATCCAAACTAAGCGACGCACGGAAACGAAAGAAGTGTCATTCCCCCGAAGGTGATGTTACTAGGGTACCTTGATTTTCACGACTTACGTCCTGTTTTTTTGGCTCTGTGGAGTTCATTTTGGGGAGATTTATGAGAAAAAATATTTGGAATCAGAAAAGGATAGCGAAATCAACCAGGATCATACACTTTTTGGCCACCCAAAAGTCAAACATATTTTTGTACCTTAAAAATGTTGAGTTCAATTTTTCCTTAATTTGTCTTATCTAATTGGTACCGGGGACCGAAAAACCATGTTCGAAGGCAAATTGCACCAATAAAAAGTGCTTACTTTAGCCAGAATCTTCCATTTGAACTGTAGCAGGTAAATATGCAAAACTAATTAGTAATTAAAACGAAAAATATGAAACATTCCTCTGGTGCGTTTTGTTGAATCCCTAAAGATAAGCAAACGCTGAAAGATTCATCCAAATAACTATCCGTTAAAGCGTGAGGACTGGTTGAACTTTCTTGGAGGTGACCTCACTTGACCTAGACTAACTCGTTAACCTTAGATGAACGGAATTCAAAATTTTAACACAACATGTCAAGTTCATGTGGGAAAAAGTGCGCCAAATTTTGGCGCGCTGCCGCGCACCGTTCTTTCACCATCTGCGAAAAACCTTAGGGGGAAGGGGCGGTTGAAGATCCCCGAGACGGCGCGGGTTAAAGCTGGAGAAACGAAATTCGCAGGGTCGATGGGCACGATTGTGAACTTTATGGTGTGCAAATTTCATGACATTATGCCATAACTTCAAGGTCAAATGAGGTCACATATGTCAAAATGTTCTTGTTTTGCCTGGGTTAGCTTGTCACTGTTATGGATCGCTGTCATTGTGTTTAGATGCTCCCAAATTGGCATCAATGATGTTTTGGACATTATTGATGATGCAATGCAGATGTTAGTCCCCGCATTTTACCTCTGGTCACCTATATAGCAGCACTTTATCAGGACAATACCTGGTCCGGTCACCGGAACCGGGCTCCCATCCCGACTGTTCCGTCGGGCGGCTCGGCGCAATCGGCTTCGCAAAGAGAGGAGTGGAAGCACTGAGGCACAAAATGACAAACAGTAGTTTCCAGGCAGTAGCATGCAAAGTGACACCAATCGCATGGCAGTCATTTGCATTTATGACAGAAATCAAGTTGACCAAGTTTGGTTCCATTAACCTGTTATGAATTTGACTTGACCTGACTTGACCTCAGTGGCCTAACATGACCTTGAATGTCCTTCACCTGGCCCGGCAACACCAACTATCCCTACTATAAGCAGGCAGGGAAACTTCCCCGGTCCTGCCCATCAGCTCAGCTTTATCGGGGCAGCCGCGCACTATCGGCCCCTCCCCGGCACTGGGGCGTCCCCCTGTTGGGCCACTATGTGGTGGAGCGCCCGAGGAGTGGAAACCATGACACACTACACAGCATCCACGAAACAAAAAAGCACTCCTGGTCACTTCCGTGGTGACCAGACCGCTCGCTCACTCGGCACTGATATGAGCGTTACTTACTCGGGTACCTACGGAGACCAAGTCTCCTATCCACCCCGTATTCTTATCTTTAGCGGACAGACGAGAAATTCCGCCGCTCTTTTCCCCTTTCAAAGACGGGACCGGTTCGAGTAGATCGTTCGTTGTGAGAAGTTGGAGTTCTTTGAAGGTGTAGTTTGATGTAGCGAAAGAGGCGGAGAAAGCGTTGCAACATCAGAGTTTGTTTGTTCGGCCCGAAAAAGAGTGGTTTGGTGTCTGCAAGTTGTGCCCACTGCCTGTGAAGTGTGATATTACCTGCGTCGGTGTGATCGGGGTAAGAGTTCGAACATGAAGACCCGCGCTTCCACCAAAGGGCTTTTGGTTCCTTCTGAACTAAAAACAAACCGACTGCCCACGAGAATTGACGTTCTGAATTACTTGAGTAAAGTGAATAGAGACTCATGCGTTGCGAACAAAAGGTTGAAAGAGAGGCTAGCACCCCATATAAAGTTTGTCGCGGGAAGTGTGATGAAAATGTGGTGCTGCGAAGGAATACCAATTGTTGGGAGGGCCCGAGTCGAACATATGGTTCGAGAATGCCGCGATCGCTACTTGCGATACATGAAAACTGCTGAAAGAAGTCGGCATCACCAGGTGTACGTTCGTCCGGTGATGAGCGGTTTGGAAAATTGTTTGATATAGCCCGCTGCAAATGTGCTGATATCGATAGCTGCAAATGTGCGATGGCCGACAAAGTGCCACGAATGGAGTTTCCCTTTGTCCAAGACCAGAGAGGACCTCGCCAAATGCAAATCGGCACCGCAGATATCCGTGAAACCACTCGTCGACGCGCCATGGACGAAAGGAGGCGTCTGACCGCCGAGAGAGTCACATCACCACAACCGGGACCTTCTGGAATGGCCCAGCTAGATTCTAATTCAGACCAAGATTCTGCCACAGATTCATCATCGCTCACATCTGTAGTCAATGAGTCAGAGTATATGGTGAACAGTAACACAGACGAACTGCTAAATACGGCTCTAGCAGCAGATCGGTACGGAGTGTCTAATTGCGCGTGTGCTGCGATCATAAACGGTTTCCAAGTGGACATTGGTCGGATCACTTCGACGATATGGACTGCATAGTGGATAGCAAAAAAGTATGGCGAGCAAGGGATCGGATTAGAAGAGAGGTAGTAGCCCAGAGCCATGAGGATCATGCAGGTCGTGTATCTGGTCTCTACTTCGACGGTAGAAAAGACGACACGCTTATGACAGCCAGTTCAAAGAAGACGGAAGAGCACATTGTGCTTGTATCCGAGCCAGACAGTGCATATTTAGGACATCTTACCCCACAGACTGGGAAAGCGGAGGACATTTTTCAGGACCTGGCAAACGCCGTGGCATATGAGTTTGGTGCGGATGTTTCTGTGCTTGGCTGTGACGGCACGAGAGTTAATACTGGCCAAAAAGCTGGTGTTATCCGTTTGTTTGAGCTCGGACAAAAACGCCCCGTCCACTGGTTTGTGTGCCAACTTCATGCAAATGAACTTCATCTTCGTGCAGTATTTAGCCAGTTAGATGAAGTCACAACAGGACCTAAGTCGTTTAGTGGGCTGATTGGCCGGGCTGCTGCAGGCGCAGCAGAAACCTTGCCAGTAGTCGATTTTGAGCCAATCGATGGAGGAAATGTTTCAGAAATGACGCAGGAGATTCTCAGTGACCTAAGTTCAGATCAGGCTATTCTGTACAGTCTGGCGCTTGGTGTCCAGACGGGCTCAGATATCTCAGATAGAACTGCGAAAATGAAGATCGGTCCACTAAACCACTCCAGGTGGCTGACTGGCGGCGCGAATTCTCCGGCTCTACATATCAACCGAACAGCCATCACACAGTCTGAGAATGCTAGCGGAGTTCATCGTGTGCCACTATACTCCCATGTGGTTCTGCATCAAGAAGAACTGGAAATGTTCTGACGGTCCTGGCAATGCGCTGCACAGCGTGCAACTTCTCAAAAGTTTGCGACCTGAGATAGCGGCCATGGTGCAGCCGGTAATACAGCGCAACAGCTACTGGTGTCACCCTGAGGCAGTACTGCTAGCAATGGCAGCGGGCCAAGATCAAGCCACACGGGAAAGGGCGGTCACTCAAATCCAGCAGTGTCGCAGAACTCAAGTCGATAGTGATACTGACGAAGTGCGGAAGTTCAAGCTTCCAAAAGTGAATATGGGGGCAAACAGCATCATGGAGCTGATTGATTGGTGTAATGAGGCGATAACCGAGCCGCCCTTGACGCAACAACTGTCCGATGATGACTTACTAGACATCATCGCGAGTCCTCTCGAAGTACCGCCATACCCCGTGCACAGTCAGACGGTGGAACGGATGGTGAAAGTGGTGACCGAGGCGTCTTTGAAGGTAATTGGTGAAGAGGCCCTCCACGGTTACATTGTGGCAAAGTTGAAACACAGGTCAGCAATGCCAGTGCTCAGCAGCAAAAAGGATTTCATGTCGGGTTTTCTGTCGAGCATGTAGACAAGTAGTACAGTTATAAAATGATAGTTCGTACAAAAAAATATGGCCGCTCGTACAAAAGTTGACGTGGATGTATGCCCGTCTCCTTCGGTTGTAGTGGAACGGAGCATGATGCCGATTTCGCCTGGTCTACTTGTCATAACAATAAGATATCAAGTGTCTCAGAATGATTTAATTGGTCTTCAATGTAAACAGACGAGGAATTTTTAAGATGTTCACTAGGGTGTGTCACGAAGGACCTTTTTTGGAAATTGCACTTTGCTTAGTGAAATTATCGTGCAGATCACCTTTAAAAAAACCTGTGGTCGAAACCAAATCGAAATCAAACAATAAACAAAATATGCGACAGGCCGATAAAGAAACAAATTTGCCGGGCGCCCGGCGTTGAAGTCTCCAGCGATGGCGCTCCGTTGCGATTGGCATCTAACACCACGCGTCCGGCCACCGTCGGAGCGCCGCCGCGGAGCTGTGACGAAAAAGGCGGTAGTCGGTACTGTGGATGACTGATGAATGGATTCTCATGATGAAGCTCATTAAGAAAACTAAATGAAAGTGTTTAGTGGGGTAAAAGGCTTTTGATAAGCACCAGTCGCTTAATAAGTTGCCTGGATATCTGACGCATGAAAGAAAGGTTCACTTTACGTCGCTTGTTCGTTCCATTTTCAATCAGTAGATCTATCGGCGTATAATGCTAATATTTTCACTTTTGAAAGCTTGAACATCTTCAAAATTCCTCGTCTGTTTACATCGAAGACCAATTAAATCATTCTGAGACACTTGATATCTTATTGTTATGACAAATAGACCAGGCGAAATCTGCATCATGCTCCGTTCCACTACAACCGAAGGAGACGGGCATACAGCGTCACCTTTTGTACGAACGGCCACATTTTTTGTACGAACTATCATTTTATAACTGTACCACTTGTCTACATGCTCGACAGTAAACCCGACATGAAATCCTTTTTTGCTGCTGAGCACTGGCATTGCTGACCTGTGTTTCAACTTCGCCACAATGTAACCGTGGCGGGCCTCTTCACCAATTACCTTCAAAGACGCCTCGGTCACCACTTTCACCATCCTTTCCACCGTCTGACTGTGCACGGGGTATGGCGGTACTTCGAGAGGACTCGCGATGATGTCTAGTAAGTCATCATCGGACAGTTGTTGCGTCAAGGGCGGCTCGGTTATCGCCTCATTACATCAATCAATCAGCTCCATGATGCTGTTTGCCCCATATTCACTTTTGGAAGCTTGAACTTCCGCACTTCGTCAGTATCACTATCGACTTGAGTTCTGCGACACTGCTGGATTTGAGTGACCACCCTTTCCCGTGTGGCTTGATCTTGGCCCGCTGCCATTGCTAGCATTACTGCCTCAGGGTGACACCAGTAGCTGTTGCGCTGTATTACCGGCTGCACCATGGCCGCTATCTCAGGTCGCAAACTTTTGAGAAGTTGCACGCTGTGCAGCGCGTTGCCAGGACCGTTAGAACATTTCCAGTTCCTTTTGATGCAGAACCACATGGGAGTATAGTGGCACACGATGAACTCCGCTAGCATTCTCAGACTGTCTGATGGCTGTTCGGTTGATATGTAGAGCCGGAGAATTCGCGCCGCCAGAGTCAGCCACCTGGAGTGGTTTAGTGGACCGATCTTCATTTTCGCAGTTCTATCTGAGATACAGCCCTACGCTGAGACATTACGCGCCAGACAGTACAGAATAGCCTGATCTGAACTTAGGTCACTGAGAATCTTCTGCGTCATTTCTGAAACATTTCCGCCATCGGTTGGCTCAAAATCGACCACTGGCAAGGTTTCTACTGCGCCTGCAGCAGCCCGGCCAATCAGCCCACTAAACGACTTAGGTCCTGTTGTGACTCCATCTAACTGGCTAAATACTGCACGAAGAATAAGTTCATTTGCATGAAGTTGGCACACAAACCAGTGGACGGGGCGTTTTTGTCCGAGCTCAAACAAACGGATAACACCACCTTTTTGGCCAGTATTAACTCTCGTGCCGTTACAGCCAAGCACAGAAATATCCGCACCAAACTCATATGCCACGGCGTTCAGGTCCTGAAAAATGTCCTCAGCTTTCCCAGTCTGTGGGGTAAAATGTCCTAAATATGCACTGTCTGGCTCGGATACAACCACAATGTGCTCTCCCGCCTTCTTTGAACTGGCTGTCATAAGCGTGTCGTCTTTTCTACCGTCAAAGTAGAGACCAGATACACGACCTGCATGATACTCATGGCTCTGGGCTACTACCTCTCTTCTAATCCGATCCCTTGCTCGCCATACATTTTTGCTATCCACTATGCAGTCCATATCGTCAGAAGTGATCCGACCAATGTCCACTTGGAAACCGTTTATGATCGCAACACACGCACGATTAGACACTCCGTACCGATCTGCTGCTAGAGCCGTATTTAGCAGTTCGTCTGTGTTACTGTTCACCATATACTCTGACTCATTGACTACAGATGTGAGCGATGATGAATTTCTGGCGGAATCTTGGTCTGAATTAGAATCTAGGTGGGCCATTCCAGAAGGTCCCGGTTGTGGTGATGTGACTGTCTCGGCGGTCAGACGCCTCCTTTCGTCCATGGCGCGTCGACGAGTGGTTTCACGGATATCTGCGGTGCCGATTTGCATTTGGCGAGGTCCTCTCTGGTCTTGGACAAAGGGAAACTCCATTCGTGGCACTTTGTCGGCCATCGCACATTTGCAGCTATCGATATCAGCACATTTGCAGCTGGCTATATCAAACAATTTTCCAAACCACTCATCACCGGACGGACGTACACCTGGTGATGCCGACTTCCTTCCAGCAGTTTTCATGTATCGCAAGCAGCGATCGCGGCATTCTCGAACCATATGTTCGACTCGGGCCCTCCCAACAATTGGTATTCCTTCGCAGCACCACATTTTCATCACACTTTCCGCGACAAACTTTATATGGGGTGCTAGCCTCTCTTTCAACCTTTTGCTCGCAACGCATGAGTCTCTATTCACTTTCCTCAAGTAATTCAGAACGTCAATTCTCGTGGGCAGTCGGTTTGTTTTTAGTTCAGAAGGAGCCAAAAGCCCTTTGGTGGAAGCGCGGGTCTTCATGTTCGAACTCTTACCCCGATCACACCGACGCGGGTAATATCACACTTCACAGGCAGTGGGCACAACTTGCAGACACCAAACCACTCTTTTCAGCCCCTCCCCCGCGCCATACGACGATCGCCGCCGGCTCGTGTCGCCCTCGTTAATAGGTTGTCCCTACTGCTGATAATCCCAGTTTTCCTTGAAACTTGAGTAACGAAAAGGAACAGGAGACTTGGATTGACTAATAAAACAGGGATGTATGGCATGCGAAGCTATTTTGTGTCGTTAGTGCGTACGCAATTTATTCGAATGATGATTCATAGCACTGTGAAAGGTAGAGCACAGACAAAGGAAAGTGGAGCGATCAGTCCTTCAGTGAAGTTTAATCTTTACAATCAGATATATCCCGGCTCCCCTGATCTGTTTTTGAATTACCAAAATCCATTCAAAAGTCGTCCACAACACCGACTGCCGCCTTTTTCGTCACAGCGCCGCGGCGGCGCTCCGACGGCGGCCGACGCTTGGTGTTAGATGCCAATAGCAACGGGGCGCCATCACTGGAGACTTCAACGCCGGGCGCCCGGCAAATTTGTTTCTTTATCGGCCTGTCGCATATTTTGTTTATTGTTTGATTTCGATTTGGTTTCGACCACAGGGATTTTTTTAGGTGATCTGCACGATAATTTCACTAAGCATAAGAAAAACCGTTCAGGCGACACACCCTAATGTTCAAGCTTTCAAAAGTGAAAATATTAGCATTATACGCCGATAGATCTACTGATTGAAAATGGAACGAACAAGCGACGTAAAGTGAACATTTCTTTCATGCGTCAGATATCCAGGCAACTTATTAAGCGACTGGTGCTTATCAAAAGCCTTTTACCCCACTAAACACTTTCATTGAGTTTTATTAATGAGCTTCATCACCAGAATCCATTCATCAGTCATCCACAGCACCGACTGCCGCCTTTTTCGTCACAGCGCCGCGGCGGCGCTCCGACGGTGGCCGGACGATTGGTGTTAGATGCCAATCGCAACGGAGCGCCATCACTGGAGACTTCAACGCCGGGCGTCCGGCAAATTTGTTTCTTTATCGGCCTGTCACATATTTTGTTTATTGTTTGATTTCGATTTGGTTTCGACCACAGGTTTTTTTTAGGTGATCTGCACGATAATTTCACTAAGCAAAGTGCAATTTCCAAAAAAGGTCCTTCGTGACACACCCTAATGACCAGTCTCACCCTAGAACATCCTATGCGTCGAAAGTCAGAACCACCATATCAGTCCCACACCAAACAAAGATAAATAAAACCAACGAACTGATAGCACAACTGTGTGCGATCCTTCGTTCCTTCGGCGTCGCCTCGCCAACCACAAAACCAGGCGGATGAGACTCCCCGAGAGGTAGAAAAGCGCGCCGCTTCGCCGCCACCGGCCTCTGAGGGTGTGGCGCCACCGTCACCAGGTACAGCTCCCGAGAAATGGCAACGAGACCAACGAACCACGAGGCCCACCAGAAGGCCCTCAGACACCCACCACCTTGCCTTGCCAGGAATCCTTGCCCACCACCTCCACCGATCACACACCAGTTCACCCCATCCCTATACCATCCAAAACCAACCAAACTCACCAACCCCCACCAACTAGTTCGCGGGAGCGTAGAGTGACCTCTCGACGTGTGTGTGTGTGTGTGTGTGTGTGTGTGTGTGTGTGTGTGTGTGTGTGTGTGTGTGTGTGTGTGCGTGTGTGCGTGTGTGTGCGTGTGCGTGTGCGTGTGTGTGTGTGTGTGTGTGTGTGTGTGTGCGTGCGTGCGTGTGTGTGTGTGTGTGCGTGCGTGCGTGCGTGCGTGCGTGCGTGCATGCGTGCGTGCGTGCGTCCCACCAGTGACAAAATGAGACACTTAGGAATGTTTCCGAATTTTGGTTGGGAGCTTGACAAATGTGCTGCTGGCCCAAATTTGGTAGCGCCGGCGGAGATGGTAGCTCTCTTCTGAGCCACTGAGAATCGAGCGCATTGGGGACTTGCGTTTTGCTTCGGAGGACGCGTTCTGTTTGGTCTCGTCTGTCTCGTCACGGAAACAGTTGCTTATCAAGTTCCTGCAACAGATACCTACCCAGGTGGTAGTTTGTGATTAAACTATCCGTGCAGGAGCCGATTTTTGCAGAGATATAATCCTGAGAGAAGACTAGACATGCCAAATATGTCTGGATCTACTGGCGTGGGCTCAGATCCAGATGAGCCTTCACAAGAAAGCATAGGCATAGAAAAGCCAGCAAAGAGAGGAAGGCCTTCAACTTCAAATTTGTTCTCAAGGCAGATTGTGCAGTGTGGTGAAAAATCTAAGGATGGTGGTGTGTGTAAATTCAGTGGTGAAAGAAGAAACCTGAAGCATACAGGAGCATTCACCACTTCTACTTCTTTCGCTCTCCACATCTATAACCACATACCAGAACTCAAGCACAGACGCACAGAAACACTCTTAAGATATCATTACAAAACACAACTCATCGCACAACACCCATGCACCCAGGCACTCAAAATCCGCACCAAACGCAGACACCAACTCATGAACACAACACGATTTGAAACTACAATAGGCTGCCGCATCCACCAACACGCAAATAGACTACACATCACACTCCCCACAGCAAAAGCACTCCCACCACCCACTGCATGTTGGAAACACCAAACACCCAAAACACACCTCCTCATAGACCAGCCAAAGCACACCTACACAGACGCAGAAATACACCAACACTTCCTCCACTTCGAAGCTCAACATCCAAACCACAACATCATCTACACAGACGGGTAGATGATGTTCATCATCTACACAGACGGGTAGATGATGTGATCAAAATCCAAATCACACACACAGCAGAAAGGCGCAGCGGTGGTGCTGTTTCCCAACGCAGCACCGCCCCGGGTCATCCTTCGTGTCCGTCTGCATGACACAGCATCCACATACACAGCAGAATTATACGCAATCTACTCGACATACTGCACCATATACAACACCAAAATTGAACACAACATAATAGCCACAGACTCAAAATCAGCATTACAGAGCATAACACCCCACACCACATACAAACACCCACTCATACCCAAAATACTACAAATCCACAAAAAAACTCACTATAACACAACGACCAACACTACTCTGGATCCCAGTCACACAAACATACACGGCAACGAACACGCAGACACCGAAGCCAACATAGCCACAACACTACAACAAACCACACACTGCCCACTTTCACAATCAGACTACTACCCCTCAATACGCCAGGCAATCAACAACGACATTCAACAAACATGGGACACAACAATCACACAACTGCACGAAATACACCCAAAACACGAACTCTGGCACACCATCAACCAAAACACTAGACAAAGGGAAGGCATACTAACACGATTACGGCTAGGACACACTGCACTCACACACTCCTATCTCTTACAACAACTCTCACGACCACAATGCACAACATGTCAACGAACACTCACAATTAAACACATACTCATACACTGCACCAAATACAACACAGAAAGACAACCCATCACAAATTACTGCAACATGAACAACATCCCACTAAACATCACGACACTTCTCAACGATGAACATCCAACACTACACGAGCACCTCTTCCACTCTATCACACGCCTGATCCACGAACTATGATAAAAAAGAAAAGAAAAGAAAAAAAAATATGTGTTAAAAAAAGAAAAATCAACAAAATGGGGTAAAAGCAAAAAAAAGAAGAAAATATATGTTTAAAAAGAAAAACAGAAAATGAACAAAAAAGAAAAAGAAACAAAAAACTAACCCCACGTGACATATACTAACACTAACTGTTCTTGCAATGTTATTTCAATACTGGCGATGACCCGACCCCAACCCCCCAACTACACCCCACCCCAAGGCACCGACCGGACTGGCAAACCCTACACTTCTGCACCAGCTCAGCTTCGACTCCTACTTCATCCGCCTGCAAGACGTCTCAACTTCTACTACCTCTACGCGCTATTCCTCAAATCACCTCAACTGTCTCACAACTCGCCTCTACAAGACAACTATAATCTTCTTCGCTTCCTCTCATCCGCACCACATTACTCCTCATACCCTTTCACCCTTAACAAACAGCACCAAAATACTGACATCACAAACGCCCTCCGGAAACAGCCGACATCACCTCACGGTGGCAGGCTGGCCAAACACAACGACACACACACACAGCGGCATTGTATCAAAGCATACATGTGCTAAAGAGCCATATCAAATCCGCAATGATTAATTCGGTGTTGGAGGAAGGTGGACTCAGACATGGAAAATTGGATGTGCGTCTGGTAAATAAGGTTAAATGATTTGTACCTTCAGTTGAGCTATATAAATGTGCTAGTACTGGATCTACCAGGCCAAATTCTGGAAGGAAATTGCCCTGAGCTCTCACCAAGTTGGTAGGTAGAGCCATTGTATTTATCGGCTTGTATCACCTTTACACAAAAATGGTTTCTTCATTAAGAAAACCTTCTTTTCTGCATTGATTTGTTTTGTAATGATGAAACAATTTCTCGAACAAACCTAAAAACAATGATTAGATGATGTTGGAAGGAATATCTTGAAAAAATTATCACATCAAGATCTTCAGATCAAGGCTTCAGAAGCCTCCCTGAAGTGTGTTTTGTGTGCCATTTCCAAATTATGAGAGCTATTGAGCTGGAACTATATAAATTTCCCTCAAGATTCATTGGCACATTTTAAGACCCCTTTGAAAATTTTGGCTGTACCGAAGAAGTGTCAAGGCAGTCATTTTTGGGGACATGTTGGTGCATTTCTCCCTTTTTCATCCCCCTGAAATGCCTATGATTTTTGGGTATGAACAACAGCCTAATGTATGTGAGAGGTCATTCTGCATCGAATGACATTTGCCCCATCAAAACCTGCTCATAAACAAAAGAGCAGTGGATGTGGAAAACCCAAAATTTTGATACTTTTCCTTCCCCTGCCACATGGACAATTCCATTTTTTTAAAAACATTTTCGGGCTTCAAAAGGTACCTTATGCTGAGACAAATCAAATGCGGTCTGCCCCATCCAAATCAGTTGGTTAGAGCAGGGGTTCTGAAGCCCCCCACCAGAAACAGCCTCGTAGAGCCCACCAGAAATAGGGCAAAGTAATTTGCTTACATAGATACCATACCTGGCCACATCATCAGGTATCTCATGCATGCCAACCTATTATTATTAGTATTAAACATCATCACGTTACTCCACATTACCCACATGCACCATTTCTGATGTGTGACTATTCTCTAACCTTCGTCATACTTCCAAGTTAATATAGTAAGTACCATGTAGGCATTCATAACTATTGATCCTTCTACGCTTAATAAATGTATTTTTGGATTGGTAACACAGAAGTAAACAAGCATCTAGCAGAGCACCCCCACTCCTCCCAGCTATTGAATTGGCAGGCTATAGTAAGGACACGGAAATGTCCTTAGTTTGGAAGCAGCTTGTACAAAACAGCTGAAAGTTTTCAACCTCATGTTCGCGAACCCCCCCCCCATCCATTTTTTGGAAACATATCACCGGATTAGGCCTGTTTGTACCCTGGTAAGCATCTCACGGTAGGAACACTTCTGTTATGATGAACTTTAGCTGATATAGATGATACAGCATGGAAAATAAGGAGGGGTGGGGTGGGGGCTGCCTGTACAGTAGGCACCCACGGCACCCCGCCCCCTACCCACGCCCATCGACGAACAAACACTCAGATGCACGCCTGTTTTCCACGAAATGGCTACTGGCTGACACTGGGGAATGGAGCTTTCCCTGTGCGTTTGACGGAAAAAATGAGACACATTTGAGTTCCCGAAATTGTCCGGTGACACAACCAATACTTTTTTACCTCTGCGTGGTGGAATGAACGGCTGCACGGCGTACGATACGCGAAGCCAAGAGAATGTCGTGACAACAGTACGTGAGTATGCTGATCCGCTCCACTCCTGACAGATTTGTATGGTCCCAGATAAAGCGAGTATCTGGACGCTCTCACTCAGCACCACTCCCTGTCTTGCACGTAGGTGGCGATGTAATCGCTGATCCCCTCGAAATAGCAAACACCTTCGCAAGAGTTCTCACTGACCGGATCCAGAGCTGCGATCTAAACGCCAGTTTCCGATAACACAGAGTTCAGTGTGAAACCTCACTCATCGACTTCACGACCCCTCAGAGGCATGCATATAATAAACCATTCACAATGGCCGAACTTACGTAAAAAATAGCTACACTACGCAGCGCATCTGAGGGACCCGACAGTGTCCACAATGAGATGCTGAGACACCTTCCACTAAACGCACTCACAACACCTTTGTCATGTTTTAACACTCTTTGGGAGAGCGGTGGGTTTCCGTCTTCTTGGCGAGAAGTCACTGTCATCCCCATACTCAAGCCGAACGAGACTGGTTCTGACCCTCTGCACTATCGACCGATCTCCCTAACTTCATGTCTTTGCAAACTGATGGAGAGGATGGTGTATGCACTCCTCACGTGGTTCTTAGACGACCAGAACTTCTTCACCAACGCCCAGTCTGAATTTAAAAAGAACAGGTCCACAGTTGACCACCTTCTAACACTCAACACTGATTCGTACCAGTTTCAAGGGAAGAGGAACAGTGTTTCTAGGAGCAGCGTTGTTCGATATTGAAGGCGCCTATGACACAACATGGAGACACGGCATACCTATGAAACTCTGGGGATGTGGTGTGCGTGGCGCTATGGGACGCTTCCTGCAGAATTTTCTAGCTGATCGGACATTCCGAGTCCGTGCAAGAAACACGATGTCGCAACAGGTGGCACAAGTTAACGGAGTGTCCCAGGGAAGAGTCCTCAGTGTTGCCTTGCTCACGATGGCTATCGAAGACATTGGAGATGAGCTGCCCTGCGGTGTCGGTAGGTCTCTCTTTGTCGACGATGTCGCAATTTGGTAATCCGCCTCACGCCCATCTTCTATGGACAGACAACTGCAGCTCGCTGTATCCCGTTTAGAGAACTGGAGTAACATGAACGGCTTCCGCTTCTCTACTCAAGACTGTTGGAGTGCATTTCTGTCGCCGCCGCGCCTGTCAAGATCCGATAGTTGATGACTACCCTTTTAGTCATCAGCGAAATTTCTAGGTGTTTTATTTGATTCCCGACTCACGTGTACGTGAGTCGGGAATGTGAGTTTAATTTCGTGAATGTGAGTTTTCATGGTGAGGATTTCGGAGTCCAGTGCGATTGGAATTTTTTTGCAAAGTCGCATGGGAAAAATTCGTGCGACGGTGTTGGGGGTACACTGAAAAGGGTTGCAGCTAGCGCCAGTCTTTCGCGGACACACTCGGACCACATTCTTTCTGCGGAAAAGAAATGTAAAGTGCTACAGGACAAGGGTAATTTGCATACCGAGTGCTGCTTTGTAGCGAATGAAGAGGTTAGTCGTACACGGCATGAGCTTGGCGATAGACTGTCAATGGCAAAAACTGTCAAAGGGACTCTAAAAATACACAGGGTAACTCCAGTGAAGGCAAACATTGTCGTTGTGCGAGAACTTGCCATAAGTGAAGGAAGACATAAAGACATAAAGACATAAAAGATTAGTGCAACTCTGAGCCACAAGGGCCCTTCTTGGTTGCACTCTGTACACTGAACCAGTTGCCCACCAAATCTGCCAATCAGCCCTCCCTGTAATACTGAAAAGCAAGCCCTCTATTCTTATAATGATTGTCTATGCTGTTTTTAAAGATGTTCAATGTTCTGCTACTGACGATGTTTTCTGGCAGCTGGTTCCAGTGTTCCACTACCCTGTTGGTGAAGAAAGTTTGCCTTAACCTTGTTCTGCTGTGGTTAATTTTTAATTTTTAATTTATGACCTCTAATTGCATCATTTCTGTTAAATTCAAACATTTCCCCAAGGTATCCCCTCTCCAGACCATTGACAAATTTAAAGACCTCGATGAGATCTCCTCTCAGCCTTCTATATCTAAGTGAAAACATATTCAATTTCTTCAATCTTTCCTCATATGCCAGGTTGCTTATGCCATTAACCATTTTTGTAGCCCTCTTTTGTACTCTCTCTAAAAGCCAACAATCTTTTCATAGCTAGGAGACCAAGCTTGGATGCAGTATTCCAAATGTGGCCTGACGTATGCACAGTAAAGCTTCCTGATCACTTCCTCACTTCTGTATGATACATTCCTATTTATTGCCCCGAGCATTCTCAGTGCCTTCTTCCTGGCTTCCTTGGTCTGTTCTGATGCCCCCAATTTTGTGTTTAGAATAACACCTAAATCCTTCTCCTGTTGAGTCACTGATAGCACTTGGCCACCCATCAAGTATGGAGCCTTCATATGCTGCTTACCTACATGCATGATTTTGCACTTATCAAAGTTAAATTTCATTTGCCATTCTTCGGACCACTTCACAAGTTCGTCTAAGTCTTTTTGCAGCGAGATATGCTCATCCTGACCTGTTATTGCCCTAAAGACCTTCAAATCATCTGCAAATTTCAAAACTGTACTGCTTAGGCCACTTTCAATGTTATTTACAAATATAATGAACAGTAATGGCCCTAGTACTGACCCCTGGGGGACTCCACTAAGAACATTTTGCCATGATGACTTTGTACCATTTAGCATCACTCTTTGCTGTCTATCTGAAAGCCACAACTCTATCCATTTTATGATGCTACCTGCAATACCATGGGACTGAAGCTGTATCATTAACCGTTTATGGGGTACCTTGTCAAAGGCCTTACTAAAGTCAAGATATGCTACATCAACCTGATTTCCCTGATCAAATTGTTCTGTGGCGAAGTTCAAAAAGTCCAAGAGGTTTGTGAGACACGATCGTCCTTTTCTAAATCCATGTTGAGTATCTTGAATCAATCTGCTACCTTCCAGATAACTAACTATTCTATACATGATAATTGATTCGAGTACCTTGCAGACTAGGGATGTGAGACTTATTGGCCTATAGTTTTCAACTTTCCCTCTTTCTCCTTTCTTGAAAATAGGAACTACATTTGCCCTTTTCCAATCGGTTGGAATTTCATTATGTGAAACTGATCTACAAAATATTATACTAAGTGGAAATGCCAGTTCCTTTTCAGTTTCCCGCAACACCCTAGCATAAATATCATCAGGTCCTGCTGCCTTATTTGGCTTTATTTTCCTGATATGATTGTAAACAACATCACTACCAATGAAATCAACATCATTTGTCAGATCCCATGTAACTGAACTATGGTGTACTGGCGGCAGATTGGTCATATCTTCCAATGTAAACACTGATTTGAACTGCTTGCTCAGCTCCTCAACCATCTCACTATTCTCACCCAATGTAGTCCCGTTTACTTCCAGTGGACCAATTGTGCTAGAAACTTTACTCAGCTTGTAGAAACTAAAGAACTTTTTACTGTCCCCCATTACAGTTTCTAGCTAAATCCAGTTCCTTTGCTCGCTTTGCTGCTCTGGTTTTTTGCTTCACAGTGTCTCTAGCTTTTCGATACGCCTTTAGATTAATGACATTTGAGGCTTCTTTAAAAACTCTAAATGCAGTTTTCTTAGCCCTAATTGCTTTTATCACGTCCGGTGTAAGCCATGCTGGCTTTCCTACCCTTCTTTGCGTCTTTGCTTTTGGGGGACATGTCTAATCTGAGTTTCCTTTAAGTAAGATTTGAACTTTTCCCACATTTCACAGGCATTTAAATTGGAGAATTCTTCTTCCCATCTGATGGCACTTAAAGCCGCTCTCATGCCGTTAAAGTCTGCTCTGTTGAAATTTGGAACCTTTACCAAATTATCCTTGATAATTTCCCTTACATGTGCCTTGAATCTAACTATGTTATGGTCACTTTTTCCCAGAGTTTCGCCTACAGTCAAGTCTTGAACCAAGTCACTTAAATCCGAGAATACAAGGTCCAAGAATGAACCATGCCTGGTAGGTTCCGATACAAACTGGTGTGATGGTGGCCTGATTTGCTACAGGATTTAGGTTGAATGGTTAGCGTGACCTACATCGGCAGCTGATTTCCGTTTGTTTATGTGCGAATTACAATGTGAAGTGAGCTAATGTTAAGTTATGCATTTTGTACCTCTGATAAGGCTCATTGTACCATCTCGTTAGCATTCGGAAATGTACATGTACTTTCCGGCTTGTTATTTGTGTGAATAATAAATGAAGTGCTAAAACGTCCTGTCTGGTGTTTATAAATAATCTGCATAGTGTCCTCTCAATCCCACGGGGCCGCGGACGACAGCCGCCAGCACCCCTATCCCCCGTTGGCAGCAGCTGGCCGCGGCCGTTGCTGAACGACGCCGTATTGGGTAAAATTAGGCCGGCGGTTGGTGTTTGAAATTATGTTTAAAATATGTATAAGCCGATAACCACTTTTTTATTTATGAAATATAGGTAATAATCAACGCTCTTTCATTAAAAAATATCAAAAATCACAATATCGAAGGGGAAAATTGCTCAAGAGAACTTGGCATTTTTTAAAGTGTTATATTTTACATATATTTAATTGCTATGGTTTCGATAGTGATAAACGTTCATTCTGCATGGGATTGCAATCATTTTGATGTACAAACTCACCTACTTATCTTTCAATGTAGCAGGGAAAAATCCTGCCAAACAAAGCCATGTATGCATCGAATGTAAAAATGTCGCAGGCTGTAGCTCGAAAACCGGAAGTCGGAGAGGCCTGAATATGTCACAGGCGTGTTTAGGGCTGCTGATAACCCTATAGACTCATTTTCATCAAAATCTGAGATGTGGGGGTGCAAAATAGAAATTTTATTTGTCGATCTGTCGTGGAACCACCTAACATCGCTGCGGGACAAGTGCTGGAAAACATTGAACATTATGAAGTGTGTCGCCCGCACTACTTATGGTGCAGACCAGGCTACACTCTTACTCTTGTACCGATCGCTCATTCGCTCAAAACTTGAATATTGCTGTTTTATCTATGGATGTGCCAGCGCGGCCAACAAACGCATTCTCGATACTGTCCATCATGCTGCCTTGCGTATGGCCACAGGAGCATTCCGCACTTCGCCGACAGCAAGCCTTCTGGAAGATGCTAATGAGGCACAGCTCGCCCTGAAACGGGATAAACTAGGACTGCGGTATGCCCATAAGGTGAAGCAGTCACCCATGAATCCGGCATGTAATGCCCTATTCGGACACCGTACGTCAGCGATGTTTCTCGTCTCACGTCGGAATGTTCTGCTTCCCTTCTGTGTGCGATTATGTGAGCTAGTGGAAGGGAGGGGTATTCAGATGACCAGCATTCGAAGGTTGGTATCTTGGCGAGTTCCCCCGGGAATTGATGCAGCCGTCAGTGAAAACCGCACTGTCGGAGACATTTTACACGCGCACGTCCGGGGGCAGATATCTGCCCCCTGCGGTTTTTCCTAATTTGCCGCCATACTAATCAGGTTAGCAAGGACAAACCTCGCATAGCTGCTCCTTGGTCTTTTCTGTATATCCTCATACATTTTTGACCCAGGGCCATCTCGGGTCAGGTCACCAGATCAGGCGAAGTGACCTAACATCCCTCGGATTTCTAGGTGGAATAACTTCCACAATTATTGTGCGATTGATTTCAAACTTATAACACGTCATGGTATCATCAGGGACCAAAATATATATATTGGGTTTTTCGTAGCATTGACCTGACGTCAGATCGCGGCCATGGCTTCCTCATTATGGGGCTATGGTAGCATATACAAATGTGTCATGGTTACATATTTGCTTTCGGAATGACATTGCAATGGTGGTGGCGTGTAGTTGGAAGCTATGCTCAATGCTACCGCTGACATTTTTACTCAGTGACTTCACCAAGGTCATCTGAGGCCACCTGAGATCACGCACGTTTCTGCGCATTGTATCGCACTGCACTGAGCTAGAAGGCTGAAATTACCGTCATTGTGCTTGTATCGCCAAGACGTGTCGATTGATAAATTACATGACATCCCTAGGCTGCTTCATGACCTTACCCTGATGTCATAGTTTCGATTGACCTGACCTTAAATCACACCGCCTATTGTCGGTAGCACATTTCAAGAACTGTTGAATAGCGTTCGCCGTTTGTTTATATCTGTTGTAGGTCCTGAGATATGTGTCAATATCTGAGTCCCACCCTATCTGGCCGAATTTGACCTATGATAACCCAGTGACCTGAACATTAACCTGAGCGAAAAAAAATGACCGAAACACTTTTCATAGAACCTGTCACCAGCTATCCAACGCCGTTTTCCGTTTGTCGCTAGCTAGCATAGTTCTAGAGATCTTAGGGGGAGACATCTGCCCTCCCGGACATGGGAAGTTGGCATCCCAGATATGTTTCGGATGAAATCCCTAGAACACACTGACATATACCACGCATGTACAGCCACTTAAACCGACGGGTCGAAAACTGCTGATGGTGTGGGTTGTGCTTTTGTAAGCGGAGCCACGACCAGATCGTTTACGCTGCCTCCTCACGCGTCAGTTTGCACCGCCGAACTCATGGCAATCACGAAGGCTTTGTCCTTCATCGAAGTAGGGAACGATGTCGACCATGTTATACTTTCAGACTCTCTGAGTAGCCTTCGTGCAATACAGACGTTTTATCCGCATGACCCTATCGTGCACGCTGTTCTACTGCGTCTAACTAAGCTCAAGCGAGGGTGAAAAAATATAGCACTCTATTGGATACCCAGTGATGTCGGAATAGCCGGGAATTAAATGGCTGACCAATGAGCAAATCGTGCTGCACGGAGCCAATTCACCCGTGCGCTTCCTCTCCCAGCAGCACATCTCGGCCAGACAGTCAATGTATTCTTCCAGGAAAAGTAGCAACAGCTTTGGGACTCAAATAACGGAAGCAAACTTAGAAACATCAAATCAGGTCTGAGGCGTTGGGAGTCATCTTTCAGAGATTCACGAAAGGAGGAGGTGGTGCTCTCCAGGATGCGTATTGTACACACCTTTGCCATCCACGGCTGCCTATTTCGGAATGAGGAGAGAGCAGTTTGTACTGGCTGTGATATCCCACTGACAGTGCGACATGTTCTTGAGGTGTGCCCTCGTTTATCAGCCCAACGACGACGATACTTAGGAAGAGAAGTGTTCATGATGATGATGGCAAACATTCTAGGTGATGGGTCACATGTGGTTCGGAGTGGACGACTGTTCGAGTTTCTCTCACAAATGCGATTTGCTGTTATCTATCCAAGGAGGTAATCATATGTCATATCGCATTTCACCCGATGACGTGCCATTCTGATTGATTTTCGCTTACTTTCACTGTCTGATGATGCGACTTCCATTTCAATGTTCCACTGATTATGAATGCATCTCACTGTTTCATTGACGATGTTATGGGCTCTGCATGGCCGACCCAGTCGATGCGCCCTTAAACTCCAGTAACTAACGAAATTATATAGCATAACATTATGCATCAAACAAGTCGCTAGTGCTGCCAATAACACTTACCTTTTGCCAATATACGGGAAGCGCATCAGCACTGAGTTGTATGGTCTGGCGCTACGAATTGTTTTGAGTTTAACGGCCCCTAACTCGAATAATTCACGAAAAACCGAAGGGGTGGGCTGATTTCTCCCCCCCCCCCCCAACGGCACGGTAACCTGGGTACAGGTGTGAGATGTATTGACCTGGGTGAGGTGTAAAATGCATTGCCCTGGGTACGGGTGTAACATGTATTGACCTGGGAATGGGTGTGGGGTACAGGCGCATTGGGCTTCGCTAGTATTGTAGGTTCCAAGTAGCGCCTCTTCGGAAAGATTGTGATATATCGATCGATGAAATAGTAAAGATTGCATGCCTGCAGTACCCATTTATTTATCTTCTATCATTTATTTTTCCTCAGAACCGGGTACCTAAGAAGTCTCACTGAGGCCCCTGAAAATGACACAAGCCCAAAGGGCGGACCGGGGCCCTTGGAAATCACGCTGGGTCTCCGGCAAAATGTCGGAAAGGAGCCCATGAAAATCACGCTTGTGGCCCCAAAAGTTCGCACCTGGGACCTGAAAATCACGCCGATGGCTAAGAAAGTCGCACCAGAGTTCCTTAACATCGCGATGAGGTCCCAAAAACACGGACTGAGCCCCTGAAAATTAGCCTGGGGTCCAAAAAATCACACCGGGGCCACTAAACAACGCCCTGGGGATTCCAATCATATATAATGGTCATTTAATATCAGAACTATTGTTGTATTACAAGAATAGTTTCTTTCAGATGGAAACTTGAGGCAGTAACGGCCCCAGCTGAATACGGCCCCAGCTGAATGAGTAACGTTCTGAGACGGATCATTTGTGTATTCAAACCCTCAATGGTCTCAACGGTGCAAAACAGTGTGATTCAGCGGAAAAGAAAGTCATGCAACGCGTGGATGTTCCAGGACGGTGCTGGCGAGTGTGAATATTTCGGCGGCGGTCTGCATGGCCACAGACTCGCCTAGTAGTGCTTCAGCAGACGCTCCGCCGACGCCCGGTCATGGACGCAAACCGCAGCGTCCAGTCACCGCGCGTGTCGCCGGTTGCGATGACGTCATCGATGTCATCGCCTGGTCAGCGGCGGCACCACCTGGTCAGCGACGGCATCCGGTCAGCGGCGTCATTCGGTCGGCGGCGATGTCATCACCTGGTCAGTGGCGGCTCTACGCGCCAGCCTGCCGAGCGCCGCGGGGCCTGCCTCACCAGCCGTATGCAGTTCCCTGTCCTCAGCCGCCGCCACTGCCGCGGCCGCGCCCGCCACTGCCGCGGCCGCGCTTGCCGCCTCGCTTGCCGCCTCGCTTGCCGCCGCCCCTGCCGCCGCGCCTGCCGCCGCGCCTGCCGCCGCGCTTGCCGCCGCGCCTGCCGCCGCGCCTGCCGCCGCGCCTGCCGCCGCGCCTGCCGCCGCGCTTGCCGCCGGGCTTGCCGCCGGGCTTGGGGCCGGGCTGGCAGCCGGGCTCCGGGCCCGGCTTGCCGACGAGCCGCAGCGCCACCTGATGCGATCGGACGGCCGTGCAGGCGACCGCCGCCGACTCGAACCAGCAGCGCACGAAGGGCGCCACCTCCGTGCCGCCGTCCGTCTCGCAGTCGTCGACGATGCCACGCTGCAGCATCTTCAGGTAGTCGGGGCCGCGCGACTCGTCGATGTTGGCGCGCACGCGATCCACGTCCACCCGCTCGCCGTCGGCCTCGCCGGTGGCCTGCATGCTGCAGTTGATCACCTCGGAGAACGTCTCCAGCTGCGCCGTCGCGTTGGCCAGCTGGTCGTCCGACAGCGGCGGCGGCGCCGGCAGCTCGCCGCCGCCGGGCGCCAGCCGCATGGTGAACGCCTTCGCGTACCGCATGGCGACCATCAGCGTGGCGAAGCTGAAGCCGACGTCGGCGCTGCACGCGTCGAACGCGCGCTCCCTGGCGGCGTTGTCGAGCCCGTGCATGCAGTGGCCGGCCGCCAGGTTCACCAGCGCCTCGCCGGTGTCGCCGCCCGCGTCGGCGTCGACGCCGGCGGCCAGCTCGCCCGTCACCTTCAGCCGACACTGCAGCTCGAGCGAGCTGCGGAAGCACATCAGGAGGTAGACGCCCTGCTGCTCGTCGCTGCCCAACAGCGTGGTGTTCATCATGTCGTAGCACTGGGCGAACGTCTCTGTCTGTGTGGCGCTCCAGTCGGGGTCGGCCGACATACCGTCCACGACGGTGGCCACCGCCGCCGCGCTCAGGCCCTCGTCGCTGGTCAGGTTGACACTGCGACAGACGTGTGGTCACTGCGACAGACGTGTGGTCACTGCGACAGACGTGTGGTCACTGCGACAGATACATGTGGTCACTGCGACAGACGTGTGGTCACTGCGACATACATGTGGTCACTGCGACATACGTGTGGTAACTGCGACAGACGTGTGGTCACTGCGACAGACGTGTGGTCACTGATTGGCGAGAGTAATCAATTCCGGTCGAAGCGCCTAAAGCCCAAATAACTAACATTTGATCACTGCGACAAACGTGTGGTCACTGTGGTAGACGCGTGGTCACTGCGACAGACGTGCTGTCACTGCGGCATGCATGGTCACTGCGATATACACTGTCAGTGCGGCAGACACAGTCACTGCGGCATACATATGATCACTGCGACATACGTGTGTTCACTACGGCAGACGTGGTAACTGCGATAGATGTGTGGTCACTGCCCATACCAATGGACTACTCACTGCCCCTGGATTAGTCACTCTAATTTACCTGTGGACTAGTCTCTGTCCATGGCCTAGGGATTAGTCACTGTCCCTTACCTATGGATTAGTCACTGTCCTGTAGTAATCCACGCTAATTACTTATGGATTCGTCCCTGTTCCGGGGTTAAACCCTGTCCGAGCGAGGGTGGCCGAGTGGTTAAGGTGTTGAGCTCAAGATACCAAGGTCGTGGTTCCAACATGGCACCACTCGACATCCGCGCCCCACCGGTGAATCAGTGTGGCTGGCGCCATTAGCCCTGATCGTGCATAAACTGCATCGTGAACCACCCAATAAACAAACAATAGTCCCTGTCCCTTACCTATGAATTACCTGTCCCTGAATTAGCACCTGTATCTTAGCTGTGAATTATCTGTCCCTGGATTAGCACCTGTATCTCAGCAGTGGATTACCTGTCCCTGGATTAGCACCTGTATCTTAGCTGTGGATTAGGACACACCATCAGGCGCTCGGAGGAGATGGATTCCCAAAGAAGATCACCGGCTCACCTCAGAGACGGAGTGGATGATATGTACGGATATGTGAGGAGTATAATTATATTTGTACCGGGTAGTAGTAGACCAGTACGATTTAGTAGTAAATGTGTACGGAGTAGTGGTAGTAGTAGATATGTATGGAGTAGTTGTAGGTATGTACGGAGTAGTAGTAGTGGTGGTAGATCTGTGCTTAGTATATGTGCGTGGCGTAATAGTAGATATGCATGTAGTAGTGATGAATATGTACGGAGTAGTAGTAGTAGATGTGTAAGGTCCTCGGCGGAGCAGATGCCGTCCCCTGCCCTTCAGCAAAAGTGAGGTCGTTCCCTTTTCCTTCCACCCTCCCCCACACCCTCTCCCCTCCGCAACTGTCCAGCTGCCCAGCTGCCATGTAGACATTGCCGGCACGACTGGAGTCGCCGCAGCTGGGGCAGCCGCAGCTGGGGCAGCCGCAGCTGGGGCAGCCGCAGCTGGGGCAGCCGCAGCTGGGGCAGCCGCAGCTGGGGCAGCCGCAGCTGGGGCAGCCGCAGCTGGGGCAGCCGCAGCTGGGGCAGCACTGGGGCAGCCGCAGCTGGGGCAGCGGAGCAGCCGCAGCTGGGGCAGCCGCAGCTGGGGCAGCCGCAGCTGGGGCAGCCGCAGCTGGGGCAGCCGCAGCTGGGGCAGCCGCAGCTGGGGCAGCCGCAGCTGGGGCAGCCGCAGCTGGGGCAGCCGCAGCTGGGGCAGCCGCAGCTGGGGCAGCCGCAGCTGGGGCAGCCGCAGCTGGGGCAGCCGCAGCTGGGGCAGCCGCAGCGGCCGGACGTGCCGGAGCAGTTGTCTCTCACCTGGCGGCGAGGCAGGCCAGCGCGTCGTACAGGCTGGGAGCGCCGGCCGTGCAGTCGGTCATGTTGGGCGCCTGGAAGTCGGACGGCAGACAGCCGGCCGCCTCCAGACGGTCGAACGACAGCGCCGTGGCCGGGTCCGGGTGCATGCCGGCCATGCCGTGCATGCCGGCCATGCCGTGCATGCCGGCCATGCCGTGCATGCCGGCCATGCCGTGCATGCCGGGCATGCCGTGCATGCCGGCCATGCCGGGCATGCCGGGCATGCCGTGCATGCCAGACATGCCCGGCCTGGCGAGCATCCCGTGCATCCCTTGCATGCCGGGCATCTTGTGCATGCCGGGCATCCAGTCCATGCCGTTCATGCCGGGCATGCCGGTCATGTCAGGCATGTCGGGCATGCCGGTCATGTCAGGCATGTCGGGCATGTCGGGCATGTCAGGCATGTTGGGTATGTCAAACATGTCAAAAACGCTTGGTCTTCCACCTCCATGAGCTCCGAGTCGTCGCCCGCCGTCTGTCGGCACACGCGGGGGGTGCCGGTGAGTTCCGCTCTTCTTCCCCCGTCCGCACCCCACGGTCTCGTCCCCTGCATCGGCTCACAGGACAGGTTGGTGTAGAGAGGGGGGAGGGGGGGAGTGCCGGTGATGAGCCAATGATGAATTATTCGCGACGTTTGGCGGAATATACTACTTTCTGAACACTGAATCGGCATTCTTCTTCAAGACATACTGACATCGTGCTTCTTGGTGCGTGTTTGTGAAATCGTCATTCCTCGTTTCTAATTGTATGCCTCTCATAGGCGTAGGAACGTCTCAAAAAGTGGGTGGGCCAAGGTCAATAGCAGGGGCGGACCCAGAAATTTCGCAAAGTAACGTGGTTGAGCACTTTTGGATAGAGAATCCGATAATTTTAATAGTGAACACACAACCTTCACCACTAAGTGGGGTGGGGGTGGGGGCAGACCCCCTAGGTGCGCATATGGCTAACATCAATATGTGGTCCTAAAAAGAACAATCATCGCAGCGTAAGTACTTTCAGATTCACACTTCTCGCTGTACTTGGAACACTTTTCACGACCGACTGATTATTGTGTAATAATGTGCTTATCTTCCTGGTGCGAGTCAAACCATTTCGTATTACTGCTCAAACACAATTTCTTTAACTTCTGCTATATGCATGGGTGTGTGTGGTGTGTGTGTGGGGAGGTGGGGGCAAGCTCATTACAGCCCCACTAATGGGTATGTATTGTGCCCTAGTTTCCATGATATAGTACTATACGCGTTTAAGATGCCCCCCGTTGTACCTTTGTAAATGTTCACCGATGTTGGTGAGGAGAAAGAACAAGGAAGAACGTAGCTTACTTGCTGACCCATGACAAAATAAATTTCATGATTGGTGCTGGAGAGGTTCAGAAACAAGAAAGACGGATTAATGCTGGTTGGCAATTCTTTGATCCAGCGTGTGACAAACCAATATTGGCAGGCTGACAGACTGGGGCAAAGAAAAATGCAATACATATAAATACATGGTATAGTGTTCGTACTCAGGGCCTAACTCCAGCATATAGGTGATCAGCCACCTCAATCACCTCGGCAGTACATGGCGTGCACCTTAGAATATCCGCCACTTCAAACGAAATGCTACATCATGTGATACCCGGCTGAAACAGAATGTGAGCGCTTATTTTTGGGATCAACAATTCAGTGCAAAATATCTGACAGGTGACAACACATGGTTCCTGTTAAAGTCATAGCGTGTTCAGACTTAACAGCTACAAGGTCCCATCATGAATGCAATGTGATGATTAGTACTCTTCTTTCCACGTTTTCTGTTGACTAAGAAATCCGGATTACCGCTGAGCTTTGGTGCACCACATCTCTTTTGCTAGCATTCGCTCCCAGATTGGCTACCAAACAAAGATACGGTGTTCTTTTTGGGCCTTTCCGTTTTTCTTTGCCTATAGATGCGATTTGTGGCTCCAGGTAATTATTGTTAGGGGCCCAGCACATTTTTATGACTTTTTGTAAAGTTTCATTTTTGTTTGTTTTTGCACCAATGATACTTTTTTATGTATCAGCGCATTTTTGCAAACCCCAAAGTGTTTGTTTAGTGCCCGGTCTTTTTGTTCCTTTTCTAGGACAATGTCGAGTTTTGAGGGCCCTAGCATGTTCTTGAGGCTCCCATGCAGTCTCAAAGCACCGGTGTGCTTTGAGGGACCGGTTGTGTTTCTTTCTTTTAGCTACCGGTGTAGCTACTTTGAGCTGCAACTCATGTTTTAAGGCCTTGCCACTTTTTACCACGCTCGGTACGCTTTGGAGGACCCAGAGCATTTTCGTCCTACAGATGTGCTCTTAGAGTCCCGCTTTGTTTGTTTTGGGTTCCTCGCTCACATTTGTAGGACCCCAGCATGACATTGAGGGCTCCGATATAATTTCTTGTGGTCCCGTCGCCACCTTTACGGCCCAGCCGCATGGTTTCGGGTAGATCCGACGCCAGTTTTCTGAGCTCGACGTAACTTTTAGCGACTTCTGAAGTATGTAAAGTCCGAGCCACCGCCAGATTTTTCCGGCTGCCGGCGATTTGTCATGTCCCGCCGCGATTTGTCCAGCTATGATGCGTTTTTCGGCGACCGGCATGCTATTTTAAGGCATCTTGTGGTATGTTTAGGCAAAGGAGTGATTTTCCTGGCTCGTACATTCAGTTTTCTAAATCGCTCTTTATTTCGAAGAGTTCCGGTTTGATTCTTATCGGGTTGCGATGCGACTTTGGGGCCATAGCGTGCTTATTTGGGGCCATCGACGCTAATTTTCTGGTGACCCGAGGGGAATGTTTGATGCCCTGACCAGAACTTATGAGACTACCGACAGGAATGTTGGGTCCCAATCGCGATATTTGGGGGACTAGTTCGCGTTAGTTCGCTGGACACGTTGTACTTATTTGTGCCCCAGCGCAATTTTTCAAGCCCAACCATTTAGGGTCTCCGTTGTGACTTTTTTAAAAGAATCTAGACGCTACTTGTTCGACCACCAGCGTGATTTTCGAGGCCCAGGCGAGAACTTTTGAGGCCCCCAGTGTAATTTTCAGGGGCACAGCCCGTCTTCTTGCAGCTCTCATGATGATTTTCAAGGACCACGGTACGACTTTTGTGGTGCTCCCAGCGTGATTTTCATGGGCCCCGGTCCGACCTTTTGTGGGCCACCGTGCGATTATCAGGGATCTCGACCCCACCTTATGAGATCCAACATGATTTGGACAGGCCGGCTAGCCTTTTTGGCGCCCAATGTGATTTTCGGGGGCCCGGGCAATACTTTTTGGGATTCCAGCGCAACTTTTTTGGGAGCCCCAGCGGTATTTTCAGGAGTGAGGTCCCATATCTTGAAGTCCTCAGCGTCATTTTTAGGCTCTTGGAACGATTTTTAGGCCACCAGTGTTATTTTCAGTGGTCTTGGTGGGATTTTGGGTGCCCTAGCATAATTTTCAGGGGTCTCTGCGCGACATTTTGTGGCCCCAAAGTTTATTTATTATGGCCCCCGGTGCGACTGTTATGGACACCAGCAGGAATCTTAGGGAACTCGCCATTATTTTCCGAAACCCCGGGGCGAATATTGGGGCCGACAACCTCGCAGGGGTGGGGGATTTTTGCAATACCTCCCCTCTTCGGTGCACCACTGCGCATGCCCCAATTCCTATATACCTAATTATCGCACAAAATCGACTTTACTGGCCGAGTGGTGTTGGGCTCTGTACCAAAGGTCCCGGGTTCGACACTCGCACCGCTCCGGACATTTCCCAATCCCGCGGCCCGCCGGCGAAACAATGTGGGCGGCGCCATTAGCCGTGAATGTGCAAAGAGTGCATCGTGAATCACCTAATGAATAACAAATGTCAAATTAAAAGGAACACTGGCTTGGAATTCATGCCGATGTTTTGCGTTTGCGAGGTACCGTATAGGCTTTGTTAAGTTGTTACGTTTAATATCTGTTTTCAATATGAATGAGCGATATTGAGCACGACACATCCGTAGAACCCATTCAGAATCAGGGGTGATTAAGCTAGACGAAATGTTCATCTAATATATTGTCAATACTGTGCTCTTTCTAGTAGTAACGGACTCTACTTCCACATCCACTACCAACACCACTCCTACTACCCTGCTACTACCACATCCACTACAACCACCACTACCACTGTCACTAGCACTACCATTACCAGCACATCCACTACTACCTCCGGCTACTGTGCTGAATATTTCCATACGCCAATATAATTACCAAAATATTGCCAACAGAGCATCGAATTTCCGTCGGCCCGCGTGACAGATTCCCCTTTGCTGGGCCGGGAGGGGGTGGCTTAAAAGGCTCTAACACCCGACCTATGCATGCTAGGATTAAAGGCAGAACACGGTGTGAATGCGCCGGTCCTGGAGAGCCCCACACATACCTTAGATCTATATTTGGCGGATAAAAAGGTCATCAGGTGTCGTATTAGGTCCACATACGCGCCTCAAATAAAATAATATTCCAAGACAATTCCAAAAACTTTTCTTTCCACGTAAGTTTCGAATAATATGCGTAGATGAACTATATAACTATATGGCTTACAGGGAAGGAATTAGTTATTCAATCTGTTAATTAATCACCGTGAAGAACGAAGTGGGATCCAGTTGGGTCGGAGTCAGACTTGAAAATCAGCTTCCGAGCTGTGAATGCTCGGAAGTTGGCATGCTCGGAGCTGTGCATGCATGTTTACAGTGCAATTGGCAGTAATTTGGTAACAGAGTAAGTAATGCAGCATTGGCGCAGGTGGAACATCAGGTAGCATTGTTCATTTCGAGCAATCTTGCAGAAAATCAACCGCTGTCATCATAATTAAGGACCTTCTACCGAATCCATTCAGCTTAAGCATTTTACTGAATTTTACGGAACTTACCGAATCTGCTCTTTTTGAGCTCAGACCCACCTCCAATCTAATCGGTTTTGCATGGAAGGCAAAGGGGCAGCTAAGCGGGGGGGGGGGCGCCTCTTTAGAAACCAAAAATGTGCTAATTGAAACCATAAATGTTGATATTTTCATTACGCAAAACCCAACACGTTTGGCCCGCTTAACGCGCCAAAAGGTGTCCATTTCCATTGGATTTTTGTTTTGCCGCCCCTCTTAAAATGTCCTGGCTACATCAATGATAGAAATAATCCACTTGAAAGTCAATCTGCTCTACCCCCTCCAAACCCTGGGACAGTTAATTTGCCAGTGCACCGTACTCAGAACAAATAGATTAGCTCCCAAATATCGCTGGGTTATCACCAGTGGAAATTCGAGTAGTAGTTTTCCAATCCGCGAATGGCGAAACTCCCCCGCATTAAAACAACGCGTCCTCTCGTAGAAACCTAACTACGAACCCCTGGCATTTTTACAGCCCCATGGATTGTTCCAATACACCTTGCGAATAGCGAATCCGGGGGGCATTGGGAGCACGCCCCCCCCCCACCTCATCCCAACCTCGGCCTAATTTTGGGAAGTCAGACTTTGTCGGCGTTTGCTCAACCTCTAGACACAGTTTATCACTAAAGTATATATTTTTTTAAATAATTAGGCTTTAAGCATACATTGCCAAAAATCTAAGTACAAAAACAAACTTTTTTAATTTTCTTTTTCATTCAGACCTTCTACCCCGTCCACCAAATGGGCAGCTGGATCCGCAAATGCGTCTCGCCACCGAAAGCTCTAGCCGGTGTCCCCCCCCCCCGAGAGAAGTGCGCCCCTTGAGGGCGGGTCTAAGTGCACCCATTTAAAACAAGTGGCTCCTACACGATGAGATGACACCCAGAGGATTGGTGCCCACATCAGAATTAAATGTTCGGATATATCAGTAGGTATTTACCAATTTTAAGTGTAATGTTTTGTCGACAAGGAGTTACTCACATCATACTAACGAAGGAGGTGTGGTGCATTAGGATTTCAGGGTATTGTGAAGTGTTCCTTGTTCGATATTTAGCTCTACAACATCTGAACGACATCTGGGTGCTTGTTATCTATGTGCCAGGAGCGGAATATTTCCGAAATGATTAGCTGGAAATCAAATGTGCTTTTGTACAATTATTCCCACTTAACGCCCATGGACCCATGCTAAAGCTCAGCAACATTTGACGAGAAGCAGGTTTCCTCCCCATATGAGCAGTGAGAAATCCTTTCCATTTGCTACAGTTAATTGAACGAACACGTGTATTGTGGGATGCCATTATAACCGTCAAGGTAAAGATGAATGTTTTTGGGGTGATTTACAGAAATTGCACTATCATAGTGACACCAATTATCTTCCCAATTGTACTTCATCGCATGTATTCAACACAGATGTATCTATTTTAGCACAGCAAGTCTGTTTGATATTTATATTCACTTAATCCTATCCAATGCGATGCAATACTGATGACGAGGCGTCATTTTTGTTTGAAATAGAATTGGCATCACATGCTATTTTGGAATAAATATTATATAAAATGCATCCTCACCCAGCTTTGTATTTCTTTGAAGGCATCAAAGGCTAGGAATGTCATCTTTGAATTTAAAAGCATGTCATGTCAGAATGTAAAATTATATTTTCTGACCTACCAAGATTTTGCAGCAGCTGAGACGAATTTCTTTTCTTATAAGGTGGAAGTGTCCAAAATGGCAAACGATTAGAATGAATCCCGTCAGTGGCATTTCTACACCATGGACAACAATAATGTACATGCCTACTGCAGTGGTTGGAGAAGTAAAAGGTGCTTGGCGAGGCACAATGCATGGGCACAATGAGTGCTGCCAATTTGGTGCATGGGGCCTGTCCCATAGGATCTCATGATAAGAGAACCAGGAGTTCCTTGGGCCAAGGCAAAGATGGCCAGCCCCCACGAAAAGCGCAGGGGCCTCCAGCTCTGTTCACCACCCCACCCGCAGGTGCAACAATTAACTGCATTAACATGCATATGCAATACCGTCAGCACCACAAAGTTAAATACCATTCGCGTAACATTGTACCATACAAGCATTAGGCAATGTCAACATCCCCACGAACATCATTTCATGCGAACATATTATCACACTGCCTGTAATTGCTTATTTACCACTGTCAACGACATAATGAGAGTTCAATATCAACATCAATGTAGACATGCCACACCTCCTTACCCAGGGAATCAACATATAAACACACGGCACATCAAGCTCAGAAGACCCGCTTATGAGATAGCTCCGAAAAAATCAGGACGATGTGAGGATTCGGCCCCTCATACGCGCGTCTTAAGGTGGGCTGAAAAACGACTGGTCCTTCAGCACGTTCTACGAAAGACGCGGTCATCCTTAACACGAGTACAGCTCAGCTGCTGGAAATTCCCGGAGAGGAAGTTCCCGGGGAGGGGGAAGTTCCTGAGGAGGAAGTTCCCGGAGATGAAGTTCCCGGAGAGGAAGTTCCCGGGGAGGGGGAAGTTCCTGAGGATGAAGTTCCCAGAGATGAAGTTCCCGGAGAGGAAGTTCCCGGAGACCGGTTGTCAAAACACGGCGCAAGCCACCGCCAACGGTCAGAGACGCTCGTGACAGCGCGGACAGTCTCACTCACGATCTCCGTGCATACTCGACGTCGCCGGCAGGAGCGCCAGCAGGAGCTCCGCCAGCAACGCCAGCACCGTCGGGCGCAGCATGGACGTCATGCTGGCCAGTTGCGACTGCGGCTGCGACCGAGACTGCGACTACAACTGCAACCGCAAGCACGACTGCAACTGCGACCCCTACTGCGCGACGGGGCGACCACGGCCCCGTTTTATGTCGCGCTATGTCATTTGCCAACCGACACCGTCATGGCGGATCGGCACCAGTCGGCCGGAAGGTCACACGGGTCGCGCCGGAAGAGCCGGGCGGGGCCAGGGCGGGATGCCGAATCACACGTGCATATGCGCTGAATGGGCGTGCGTGATGCACCATTTTTTTCGGTGATGAAAATTGTGAACGGGTGATGTTCTCGCTGCCTGGCATTCGGCCCAGCAGAGCTGAATGCCAGAGCTGCCGGTGAACACCTGCGCCGACGGCTTCAGCTTCAGCTTCAGCTTACCACTGGCTCAACTGGTCGGCCGGGGTCGCTATCTTCGACTGCAGCTCGGTAATAATGATGGTAATGATGATAATTTTAGTGAGAATAATAATAATAATAATAATAATGATAATAATTAGAATAATAATATGGTAATAGTAATAAGAATAATAATAATAATACTAAGAGTAATAATAATAACAATAAAAATAAAAATAAAATAAATAATAATAAGAATAATAATAATAATAATAATAATAATAATAATAATAATAATACTTAATAATAATCATAGTAATGGCAATGATACCAAGGAGGACGTTGACGACCCCCCATAAAGTTTTCCGCAAGTAGCGAAAGAATGGCGCGCGGCAGCGCGCCGAAATTGGTCTCTGAGCTTTTCGCACCTTAGGGACCCGACTGAGGGAACGCCTCGGGCCCCGCGAACGGAAGTTCGCCAGGCGCCCGAGGAGCTATATGGGGCGGGCGACGTCGTCACCCGGCCGGGAGAGACTCACCACCCCGACCGAGATCCAGCGCCGCCCACCCCTTGACCCCGGCCGGCCAGACCGCCGGGCACTGGGAAGTCCCAGGCCTCCCGCCTGAGGCGACCAGCCACATGGCCCGCGTGAGGCCCCACGGGCCCGCCCGCCCCTCCGAGCCATCGGGATCAAAGAGTCCCCTGTCACACTGTGCGACGGAGGACGTCAGTCTCCAGGACTCAGTCAACCCCGGGGGACGGCTCGAGGGGGGACTACCCCGATAAAATACGGACAAACACTGGCCTGCCATGGCTGGCGCAGTTGTGCAATGCGAGGTGTATAGGCGCTGTATAGGCGCTGTGTAGGTGCTGTGTAGGCGCTGTGTAGGTGTTGTGTAGGCGCTGTGTAGGCGCTGTGCAGACGCTGTGTAGGCGCTGTGTAGGCGCTGTGCAGGCGCTGTGCAGACGCTGTGTAGGCGCTGTGTAGGCGATGTGTAGGCGCTGTGCAGGTGTTGTGTAGGCGCTGTGCAGACGCTGTGTAGGCGCTGTGCAGGCGCTGTGCAGGCGCTGTGCAGGCGCTGTGCAGGCGCTGTGTAGGCGCTGTGCAGTCGCTGTGCAGGCGCTGTGCAGGCGCTGTGTAGGCGCTGTGCAGGCGCTGTGTAGGCGCTGTGCAGGCGCTCTGTAGGCCTGTGCAGGCGCTGTGCAGGCGCTGTGTAGGCGCTGTGTAGGCGCTGTGTAGGCGCTGTGCAGGCGCTGTGTAGGCGCTGTGCAGGCGCTGTGCAGGCGCTGTGTAGGCCTGTGCAGGCGCTGTGCAGTCGCTGTGTAGGCGCTGTGTAGGCGCGGTGTAGGCGATGTGTAGGCGCTGTGCAGGCGCTGTGCAGGCACTGTGTAGGCGCTGTGCAGGCGCTGTGCAGGCGCTGTGTAGGTGCTGTGCAGGCGCTGTGCAGGCGCTGTGCAGGCGGTGTGTAGGCGCTGTGTAGGCGCTGTGCAGGCGATGTGCAGGCGCTGTGCAGGCGCTGTGCAGGCGCTGTGCAGGCGCTGTGCAGGCGCTGTGCAGGCGCTGTGGAGGCGCTGTGCAGGCGCTGTGCTGTCACATCCTGCTCACTGCTGGCCGGCCACAGCACGCTGCTAGGAAACGCTTCCGGCGCTATGGATCCACTCCGTGAGCAGGCCGGGGCGTGGCTGGCCTTCCGGGAGTGCCGGCTGGCCTTCCGGGAGTGCCGGCTGGCCTTCCGGGAGTGCCGGCTGGCCTCCCGGGAGTGCCGGCTGGCCTTCCGGGAGTGCCGGCTGGCCTCCCGGGGGTGCCGGCTGGCCTCATATATACCCAACCTAACTAAACCCAGCACGATGCAATCCATCTAAGCCCAACGCGACGCAACATGACACACCCCAACACGACGCAACAGGACACACCCCAACACGACGCAACAGGACACACCCCAACACGACGCAACAGGACACACCCCAACGCGACGCAACAGGACACACCCCAACACGACGCAACAGGACACACCCCAACACGACGCAACAGGACACACCCCAACACGACGCAACAGGACACACCCCAACACGACGCAACAGGACACACCCCAACACGACGCAACAGGACACACCCCCAACACGACGCAACAGGACACACCCCAACACGACGCAACATGACACACCCCAACACGGCGCAACAGGACACACCCCAACACGACGCAACAGGACACACCCCAACACGACGCAACAGGACACACTCCAACACGACGCAACAAGACACACCCCAACACGGCCAGAACAGGCCGGCTTCGCGCGCCTATCCACCGCTGCGCTCGACGCCGGAAGTAGCGCGTTTCCGGCGCGTCGATGCGGCCGCGCCAGCCCAGCCTCAGTGGGGCAGTTAGAGTCGGCCCCACTGCGTCATGTTCCAGTCACCGCGCCGATCCCGCGCACGTCGCTCTGACGACCAGCACTCGGCTGGCAGCTGAACAGCGCAGCGAGGAGCATCGGAACACACTGGACTCGCGTCCCAACAACGCAGCGAGGAGCATCGGAACACACTGGACTCGCGTCCCAACAGCGCAGCGAGGACATCGGAACACACTGGACTCGCGTCCCAACAACGCAGCGAGGAGCACCGGAACACGGCGACTCGCGTCCCAACAACGCAGCGAGGACACCGAACACACTGGACTCGCGCCCAACAACGCAGAACAGGAACACACTCGCAACACGCAGCGGACCAACACGCGGACTCGCGCCAACGCACGCACCGCATGACTCGCGTCGAACAGCGCAGCGAGGGCATCGAACCACTGGCTCGCGCCCAACACCAGCGGGAGCATCGACACCTGGAGTCCCAAACGCGACCCGCACCACTCGCGTCCCAACAGCCAGCGAGGAGCATCGAACACACTGGACTCGCGTCCGAACAGCGCAGCGAGGAGCATCGGAACACACTGGACTCGCGTCCCAACAGCGCAGCGAGGAGCATCGGAACACACTGGACTCGCGTCCCAACAGCGCAGCGAGGAGCATCGGAACACACTGGACTCGCGTCCCAACAACGCAGCGAGGAGCATCGGAACACACTGGACTCGCGTCCCAACAACGCAGCGAGGAGCATCGGAACACACTGGACTCGCGTCCCAACAACGCAGCGAGGAGCATCGGAACACACTGGACTCGCGTCCCAACAACGCAGCGAGGAGCATCGGAACACGGCGGACTCGCGTCCCAACAACGCAGCGAGGAGCATCGGAACACGGCGGACTCGCGTCCCAACAACGCAGCGAGGAGCATCGGAACACACTGGACTCGCGTCCCAACAACGCAGCGAGGAGCATCGGAACACACTGGACTCGCGTCCCAACAACGCAGCGAGGAGCATCGGAACACACTGGACTCGCGTCCCAACAGCGCAGCGAGGAGCACCGGAACACGGCGGACTCGCGTCCCAACAACGCAGCGAGGAGCATCGGAACACACTGGACTCGCGTCCCAACAACGCAGCGAGGAGCATCGGAACACACTGGACTCGCGTCCCAACAACGCAGCGAGGAGCATCGGAACACACTGGTCTCGCGTCCCAACAACGCAGCGAGGAGCATCGGAACACACTGGACTCGCGTCCCAACAACGCAGCGAGGAGCACCGGAACACACTGGACTCGCGTCCGAACAGCGCAGTGCAGGGCAGCCGGAACACATTCGACTTGTACAATGCGGTCTGACGTTCCACAGCGAAGCCCCGGCAAGCTTCGCGCGCGGAAAATACCCGATTTGGCGAGATAGGAGACCAAAATGTTTTGTTAATTCTGGTGTTATTTGGAGGAGTGGGTGGGGGGGGGGGGGGGGTATATGGGAAGGCCGGTTACCCACCCTCCACTGTTAACAGAGCGGGCATCCGTCCTCCCCTCCTAGCTGAACATCTCCCCTTGGGTGTTGATTGGAAGCTGACGATCGAAAATCGTAGCCGCGCACTTGGGTGTGGACGGGAGAGAATGGCAGAAAAGCGGCCTGGGCCTCACCAATGCTGCGTCAAAATGCTTGGCAATCGGCTTCCAAACCCGCCAATGTTATTTCATATTGCTGGTCGGATACCCAGACTTTGCATCAGTACTGATTACACAAAAGCACATGATTGAACATAGTGCACGTGAAGAAGTGTCAAGCAGACGTACCAGTTCTGCTGATGCCTAGCAGCCGTACAACTCATGCTAGCATTCAAGCAAGGAGTGGTCATCAAATCCGGTAGGTGCCGTGTCTTGTGCAAAACGCGACTCATTGGTGCTTGGAAGCCTATTCGATTCGGGGTCCTATTCAACATGCAAGAGGTAGACAACCTAGGGAGCAGGGCTTGGCTTGAACGCCAGGGCGTTGACCATTTACTTGCAAATAATACCGTATGTATCATAAACAGCATGCTTAGTTGGCATGCTTCGAAAATTAATGGGGAAATGTAAAAAGATTGATTGGTTGGATTGCAAATATGCGAAATTGAAGACATGTAGCCTTTTTAAAGAGAAAATTGAGGTGCCAAATTGGACCGTTTCCCAAACTGGGCGCCTCAGGTGTAATTAATCTTAAGTGTAATGAAGGTTAGGTGTAATGACCGTTAGGTATAATGAACTCCAGGTGTAATGAACTGCAGGTGTAATGATCATCAGGTGTAATGAACGTCAGGTGCAATGAACGCCAGGTGTAATGACTGTCAGGTGTGATGACGGAGCGATTGCGATGTTGACCTTCGACTGAACCCGCCGGAAGTGACAAGCGCATCACGGTGGCAACTGTTCGCTTTATTACTTATTGCTCATGCCACCGCGCGAGTCCAGGCCGGCCCCACCTGCCCTTCCCATTCCGACACCAGGATACATCGGAAGAGGAAATGAGGCGTATGCACTCCACTGCCCTCCCATATCACGCGTTGTACCTTAGGAGGTCAAGGTCAGTCAGAAGGTCATTGCCCCCCCCCCAGATCAAGGAGGTTGGGACAGTGGCGGATCCAAGTGCACTGGATCCATGTTGCCTCCTGATGGAGATGCGGCGTTTTCCTTGGACTGGAAAACGCCGCCACTTAGAACTTCCATAAACTCGATATATGACTTCTACGCTCTGGTGGACTTCCATGCCTCTGAGACTGCTATACTCTAGTGTGCCCGCATATCCCACTCAACGAGTTCTTCAGCCAATGGCGTCCCTCATGGATGAGAAGGCTGCTCCTTTCCGGAGAAATTGCGACTGCATTGAACAACTGACCGCTGGCCAAAGTTCCCGGATACGCTGCTGGTTCACGGTCTTGTAAAATTGGTATCGTAAACCAGCCGCCTGCGTAGATACATGCCATTAGTCTGTGTTCGTAATTCGATAGGATCGTGTCATATTCAGTAGTGCCTCAGCCTATGCGCTCAATTCAATGAGATACATGCACAGCGGTGACATTTAGCGTCACCTCCACCTTCAATTTGGAACAATGTTGCCATAAATGCTATATTTTGAAGTGATTTGACAATATTTGTGGAATATTTTCGGCGATTTTTTCTAACTTCAAGGTCATATTAAATAGAATGGTTGTATATCGCCATGCTCCTTGCAGCCAAACTGAAACACATAGCATGAGATGTAGAACACGAGAGACACGTGTGTCTATGTGCGTATGTTACGAGATCCGGCTTGCACCTTGCTACCACGGCTCGGCGCAGGAAAGAGCCTGGCCGTGTTCTGTTTGTGAGCACGACGTCGAACATGGTGTCCAGCGGCCGTCGCGCGGCAACCCCGGCCGACTCGGACGACGGTTTACCGCCAAGGCTGCAATCGCTCGCGCCATATTGAAAGCCGTCCAGGTACGATTGTAGAAAATGTATGTACTGTCGGTTCGATGCAGTGCGATGTCGGCGACATGCTGTCGTCCCCAAAAATCGAACCTACAAACAAAACGTTACACGGTACAATCATAGCCATACGGCCAAGCCACTCATACCAGCAGTAATCGCAATGACCAGCTCTCTTTCTCTCTCTCTCTCTCCATCTCCCTCCCCTCTCTCTCTCTCTCTCTCTATCTCCCTCTCTCCAGGCGAGGCTCTCACGGGCCATACCGCTCCACAACACACTCAGTATTTGGCTAAGCGCTGCATGCAACACATCGCCGTACAACATGTACGGTGATGTGTTGTGTTGTAACATGTATGGCGACCACCCAGCATGGCGACCACCCGGTATGGCGACCACCCGGTATGGCGACCACCCGGTAGGGCGGCCACCAGATATGACGACCACCCAGCATGGCGACCACCCAGCATGGCGACCACCCGGTATGGCGACCACCCGGTATGGCGGCCACCCGGCATGGTGACCACCCGGTATGGCGACCTCCCGGTATGGCGGCCACCCGGTATGGCGGCCACCCGATATGGCGACCACCCAGCATGGCGACCACCCAGCATGGCGACCACCCGGTATGGCGACCACCCGATATGGCGACCACCCAGCATGGCGACCACCCGGTATGGCGGCCACCCGGTATGGCGACCACCCAGCATGGCGACCACCCGGTATGGCGACCACCCGGTATGGCGGCCACCCGGTATGGCGACCACCCGGTATGGCGGCCACCCGGTATGGCGACCACCCAGCATGGCGACCACCCAGCATGGCGACCACCCGGTATGGCGACCACCCGGTATGGCGGCCACCCGGTATGGCGGCCACCCGGTATGGCGACCACCCAGCATGGCGACCACCCAGCATGGCGACCACCCGGTATGGCGACCACCCGGTATGGCGACCACCCGGTATGGCGACCACCCGGTATGGCGACCACCCGGTATGGCGACCACCCGGTATGGCGGCCACCCGTTATGGCGGCCACCCGGTATGGCGGCCACCCGGTATGGCGGCCACCCGGTATGGCGACCACCCGGTATGGCGGCCATCCGGTATGGCGGCCACCCGGTATGGCGACCACCCGGTAGTGCGACCAACCAGCATGGCGACCACCCAGTATGGCGGCCACCCGGTATGGCGGCCACCCGGCATGACGCACGACAGCCACCAGCTGCCAGTGATTACGGGAGCCGATACGCGCACGCACCGTCTCTCAACTGAAGCGTACGGCTGCCGGCAGTAAGCGGTCCTACAACACATAGGCAACACGGCGCATGTGGATCAGTAGGACGTGGATCGGTAGATGCAAGCCGGGATGACGTCACAGCGGAGTCATCTGATCGGACATCACCGAGCGACGTTCGCTGCGCAATGGACAGGTCAAACGGACGTGGTTGACGGAGGTGGCAGGCCGGGCGAGCCGCAGTCGTTCGCGACACGACACGATACGACGTATACGACACACACGAACACATACGACCCACAGTTACAACGTGTCACCTTTTCGTCGGCACATGGGGGCGAAATATCACCATCACGTCTCCAGGTCAGGTTCACACGACATGCAGTTCAAAACAGTGGCCCGTGCCAGCGGCTCGGGGAAAAACATCATCACGACCGCAAGTTAGGCTTACAGGAGCGAAAATTCCAGAGTGTGACCTGCATTGGTGGCACGCGGGGCGAAATATCATCGTCACGCTCGGAGTGCGACTGATGCGAGGCACAATACACTTGGGTTTTCGCATCGGACGTCAGATATCTGGTCGAGAGGTACGGTCAAAATAGATCTTCAATCGAAGTTGAACCACAAGCCGGGTGATAGCGCAGTCACCAGCACACAGAACACACATACCACTCAAGCGTCGGTAGAAAACTGCACAGCTAAACATGCACATCAAGAAACACTGCTATCAAAAATTGACACAGGAAGAAGACGAAATGACGCGCTGGCGCGAGCCGTGAAGACAACAGCTGACTGTCAGCTGACGTCGGACTTTCCATCAGCTGACGTCGAATACGATGGCAGTGGCGAGGTCCGCCGTGCATGAAGCACTTACGGCGGCCGCACAAACTGGCACCTTCTCGTACCCTCAGGGTCGCAACTAGATCTCAAGTAGCCTCGTGCTCGTGACACCTCAACACACCGCCAGTCGTCCACGGACAACACGTGTCTCGACAATCAATCAGCAACAGCAGGACTCGCCGTGCCGACATGACGTCGGCGCTGCCTTCGTGCCGCCGCGTGACATTCGCTGACCCGACGTGACCTTCGTGCCGCCGCGTGACCTTCGCTGACCCGACGTGACCTTCGTGCCGCCGCGTGACCTTCGTTGACCCGACGTGACCTTCGTGCCGCCGCGTGACCTTCGCTGACCCGACGTGACCTGCCGCCGCGTGACATTCCTACCCGACCCCTTCGTGCCGCCGCGTGACCTTCGTTGACCCGACGTGACCTTCGTGCCGCCGCGTGACCTTCGCTGACCCGACGTGACCTTCGTGCCGCCGCGTGACCTTCGCTGACCCGACGTGGCCGCCGCGGACCGTCCAGACGCGTCGTCGGCCAGACTCGTGGTCCGCCTCGCGATCTGATCGCCGATCTGATCACCGATCTGATCGCTGATCTGATCTGACCTGCTCCGGCTCGAGTCGCGGCGTTGGGCGTGCGCTGACTCGACACGCGTGTAGAGTGGAACACGACTGTCGGCGCCACGCAAGTCAAGCAGCGAGGAGCGCAGACGCTCCCAGCATTACGACGGCACCACGACACGCCGGAAGGGGCTCCACTCGAGCAGCTCCACTCGAGCAGCTCCACTCGAGCAGCTCCACTCGAGCAGCTCCACTCGAGCAGCTCCACTCGAGCAGCTCCACTCGAGCAGCTCCACTAAAGCAGCTCCACTAAAGCAGCTCCACTCGAGCAGCTCCACTCGAGCAGCTCCACTCGAGCAGCTCCACTCGAGCAGCTCCACTCGAGCAGCTCCACTCGAGCAGCTCCACTCGAGCAGCTCCACTCGAGCAGCTCCACTCGAGCAGCTCCACTCGAGCAGCTCCACTAGTCGAGCACTGAGCGAGCTCGACCAGCGGTCGGCGCCGGGCTGCCTCAGCAGTCCGTTTCGTCCGGCTCGTGGCGCGTGCCGCCACGTGGTGCGCGTCACAACTCGGTGGTCTCCACGTGCTTGGCGCGTGGTGCGTGCTGGCCGCTCTGACTGAGGATGTTCTGCTGGTAGCGGCCCAGGTCGTTGGTGGCCTTCGCGTCGGTGTCGGGAGTGTTGAAGTTGACCGACGAGCGAGCCGGCGATCTGAAATCGTCGAAGAAAGTCGCCGTTACGGGAGGTGCTGAGGGAGGGGGTGTTTATGAGGTGGTGAGGGAGGGGTTTTATAGGTGAGGGGGGTTTATGGGTGGTGAGGGAGGGGTGTTTATGAGGTGGTGAGGGAGGGGGTGTTTATGAGGGGGTAGAAGTGAGTTTAGTGGCGTTCCGGACCACAAAGTTGGTTTGCGACACCGTTAAAGCGAGTGGGTTTTGCAAGCAAGTCAAAGGTCGGTGAATCTTTGGAGTGATTTTATAGGGGTGCTTGACCACTGAGGTCATTTGCGCCTCCTTAAAAACGAGTCGCCTTTCCAAGCAAGTCTAAGGCAAGTGCACGATTACTTCAATCGCCGTTGTAAGACTCGTTTTCAAATGAGTCGTGAAGTTCACACGGATATTATATTACATTTTTGTTGCTGGTGATGCAGAGATATAATGTCGCCGAATAGGGTCGACATACCGGCAGCAGTAGTGTACCGTCAGTAGTGTACAGCAGTAGTGTACAGCAGTAGTGTACAGCAGTAGTGTACAGTCAGTAGTGTACTGTCAGTAGTGTACAGCAGTAGCAGTAGCCACCGCCAATGGGGTCTCAAGTTGAGACCAGCACATAACTACATCGCGAGGAAAACGGCACGACGAAGCGGACCACGTCCCCATCGTTAGGGGGACGTCACCTCCCCCCCCCCCAGCGGAGCATGGATGGATTGTGGTTTTACGACACATTCAGCAGCTGAGTTCATATGGCGTCACCTGCCTTTCACCCTGGCAGGAAGGGCGGACATCGCGAGAATCGAACCCCGTAGCTCTTGCTTGCCAGACGCTCAGCTTAACCACTGAGCTACCGACAACTCCCCCCCCCCCGCGGAGCGGCGGCTCGCGGGGGACGGGGGTATGACCCAGTCCACACAGACCTGCCCTGCTGTTCGAACAGCTCCTGCTGCTGTTGTGCCGTCAACGTGAGGCTGTCGCCGACACAGCCGTTCTCATCCAGACTGTCGGCCTCCACATACAGGCGACTGTGGACGGGTCACCGGGTCACCGGGTCACGTGGAAAACACACCACACCATCCAGACTGTCGGCCTCCACGTACAGGCGACTGTGGACGGGTCACTGGGTCACCGGGTCACGTGGAAAACACACCACACCGTCCAAGACTGTCGGCCTCCACATACAGGCGACTGTTGACCGGGTCACCGGGTCACCGGGTCACGAGGGAAACACACCACACCATACCAGACTGTCGGCCTCCACATACAGGCGACTGTAGACGGGTCACCGGGTCACCGGGTCACGAGGGAACACACCACACCGTCCAGACTGTCGGCCTCCACATACAGGCGACTGTGGTACGGGTCACCATAGACACCAGATCAGTGGATCACGTGGAGCACAGCGCACCATAGACACCAGATCAGTGGATCACTGGGCACAGGGCACCATAGACACCAGATCAGTGGATCACTGGGCACAGGGCACCATAGACACCAGATCAGTGGATCACTGGGTACAGGGCACCATAGACACCAGATCAGGGGATCACTGGGCACAGGGCACCATACGACACAGCGCACCATAGACACCAGATCAAGGGATCACTGGGCACAGCGCACCATAGACATCAGATCAGGGGATCACTGGGCACAGGGCACAATACGACACAGCGCACCATAGACATCAGATCAGTGGATCACTGGGCACAGGGCACAATACGACACAGCGCACCATAGACATCAGATCAGGGGATCACTGGGCACAGGGCACAATACGACACAGCGCACCATATACACCAGATCAGTCGGATCACTGGGTACAGGGCACCATAGACATCAGGTCAGGGTCACTGGGTCACAGCGCACCATAGACACCAGATCAGTGGATCACTGGGTACAGGGCACCATAGACACCAGATCAGGGGATCACTGGGCACAGGGCACAATACGACACAGCGCACCATAGACACCAGATCAGGGGATCACTGGGCACAGCGCACCATAGACACCAGATCAGTGGATCACTGGGCACAGGGCACAATACGACACAGCGCACCATAGACACCAGATCAGTGGATCACTGGGTACAGGGTACAATACGACACAGCGCACCATAGACACCAGATCAGTGGATCACTGGGTACAGCGCACCATAGACACCAGATCAGTGGATCACTGGGCACAGCGCACCATAGACACCAGATCAGTGGATCACTGGGCACAGGGCACAATACGACACAGCGCACCATAGACACCAGATCAGTGGATCACTGGGTACAGGGTACAATACGACACAGCGCACCATAGACACCAGATCAGTGGATCACTGGGTACAGCGCACCATAGACACCAGATCAGTGGATCACTGGGTACAGCGCACCATAGACACCAGATCAGTAGATCACTGGGTACAGGGTACAATACGACACAGCGCACCATAGACACCAGATCAGTAGATCACTGGGTACAGGGTACAATACGACACAGCGCACCATAACACCAGATCAGTAGATCACTGGGTACAGGGTACAATACGACACAGCGCACCATATACACCAGATCAGTGGATCACTGGGCACAGGGCACAATACGACACAGCGCACCATAGACACCAGATCAGTGGATCACTGGGCACAGGGCACAATACGACACAGCGCACCATAGACACCAGATCAGTGGATCACTGGGTACAGGGACAATACGACACAGCGCACCATAGACACCAGATCAGTGGATCACTGGGCACAGCGCACCATAGACACCAGATCAGTGGATCACTGGGCACAGGGCACAATACGACACAGCGCACCATAGACACCAGATCAGTGGATCACTGGGTACAGGGCACAATACGACACAGCGCACCATAGACACCAGATCAGTGGATCACTGGGTACAGCGCACCATAGACACCAGATCAGTGGATCACTGGGTACAGCGCACCATAGACACCAGATCAGTGGATCACTGGGCACAGGGCACAATACGACACAGCGCACCATAGACACCAGATCAGTGGATCACTGGGTACAGGGCACAATACGACACAGCGCACCATAGACACCAGATCAGGGGATCACTGGGTCACAGCGCACCATAGACATCAGATCAGTGGATCACTGGGCACAGGGCACAATACGACACAGCGCACCATAGACACCAGATCAGTGGATCACTGGGTACAGGGCACAATACGACACAGCGACTGCTTAGCCTCACTGACTTGTCATTTAGATGCCCCGTCTGACCTGTCGCTCAACTACACTGACCTCCCGCCTGGCTACACTGACCTCTCGTTTGACTCCACTAAACACCCAGTTGGCTACACCGACCTGCTGTTTACCCTTACTTACCTACCGCTTGACTACTCTCACTTGTCACGTAGGTACCCTCACCTGTAATTTCGCTGCACTCATCGGCTACTTCATCATATTGGAGTATCATTTCACAAATCTGATCTGTCAGTTCACCACGCTGACCTGGCGTTTCACTGCACTGACCTGGCGTTTCACTGCAATGACCTGTCGTTTCACTGCACTGACCTGTCGTTTCACCACACTGACTTGTCCTTTCACTGCACTGACCTGTCGTTTCAGCACACTGACCTGCTATAAGGGGCGACCCCGGTGTCCGGCTTGAAGTACTGGTTGTCGAAGGCGCCCGTCCACACTGGGTTGCTGCCCTCCACAGCATGGACGTTGGTGTTTGGGACGGCGGAGGTACGGCTTACGGTGACCGAGGGTGAGCCTGCTCCACAGAGGTCACCGTCGTTGGTGTTTGGGACAACAGAGGTACGGCTTACGGTCACCGAGGGTGAGCCTGCTCCACAGAGGTCACCCTCGTTGGTGTTGGGGACAACAGAGGTACGGCTTACGGTCACCGAGGGTGAGGCTGTCCCACAGAGGTCACCCTCGTTGGTGTTGGGGACAACAGAGGTACGGCGTACGGTCATCGACGGCGAGCATGTCCCCCATCGCCACACTTCGATGATGCTTTCGTTTTTCTGCTTCGGCTGACATTTGGGCAGAGTATGCCGGATTTTTTAATTAGTATTAGCTTAGGCTGATACAGTTGTTGCCGAAGTTATTCGCAGTGCTACGGATCTCCCCTCGCTCATACATCGTCCGTTCTTACCGTTTTCACAGATCTCCTCTACACAGTCCGCTCGTCTCATGGGCACAGATCTCCTCCCCATCCCTTACACCATCCGCTCGTCTCATGGGCACAGATCTCCTCCCCATCCCTTACACCATCCGCTCGTCTCATGGGCACAGATCTCCTCCCCATCCCTTACACCATCCGCTCGTCTCATGGGCACAGATCTCCTCCCCATCCCTTACACCATCCGCTCGTCTCGTGGTCACAGAGCTCCTCTCCATCCCTTACACCGTCAGCTCGTCTCATGGGCACAGATCTCCTCCCCCATCCCTTACACCGTCCGCTCGTCTCATGGGCACAGATCTCCTCCCCATCCCTTACACCATCCGCTCGTCTCATGGGCACAGATCTCCTCCCCATCCCTTACACCATCCGCTCGTCTCATGGGCACAGATCTCCTCCCCATCCCTTACACCATCCGCTCGTCTCATGGGCACAGATCTCCTCCCCATCCCTTACACCATCCGCTCGTCTCATGGGCACAGATCTCCTCCCCATCCCTTACACCGTCCGCTCGTCTCATGGGCACAGATCTCCTCCCCCATCCCTTACACCGTCCGCTCGTCTCATGGGCACAGATCTCCTCCCCATCCCTTACACCATCCGCTCGTCTCGTGGTCACAGAGCTCCTCTCCATCCCTTACACCGTCAGCTCGGCTCTTGATCACAGAGTCACAGACCCCCTCCCCCCCCCCCCGCCGGCGGCGGCAGCGCCACGCACGGCCCTTACCGAAGGCGGTGGCGGTGGCGGCGCGCAGCATGCGCCGGTAGCGCGCGCGCTGGCTCAGACACGCGCCCAGCACGGTGGCCAGCAGCACCAGCAGGAAGGCGCACACGCCCACCAGCCAGCTGATGGCGGCGCGGCGCGAGTCGGCGCGCACGGGCGCTGCGCTGGCCGCGCGTGTCGACAGCACGTTGAACTCCTGCGCGGCACAGACGCGGGGTTGTCGACGGGGTGTTGGGACGTTGTGAGCTGTGGAGGTTACAACCTGTGGAGGTTATGATACGTCTCCGTTGGGACGACAACGGCCCAGGCGATCGGGTATGCCATACAACAGCCCAGGTGATCGGGTGTGCCATACAACAGCTCTGGTGATCATATGTGCCACACAACGGCCCAGGTGATCATATGTGCCACACAACGGCCCAGGTGATCAGGTGTGCCATACAACAGCACAGGTGATCGGGTGCGCCATACAACAGCTCAGGTGAGCAGGTGTCCCATACAACAGCCCAGGTGATCGGGTGTGCCATACAACAGCCCAGGTGATCGGGTGTGCCATACAACAGCCCAGGTGATCGGGTGTGCCATACAACAGCCCAGGTGATCAGGTGTGCCATACAACAGCCCAGGTATCGTGGGTGTGCCAACAACAGCTCAGGTGATCATGTGCCATACAACACCCTGGTGATCGGGTGTGCCATACAACAGCCCAGGTGATCGGTGTGCCATACAACAGCCAGGTGATCGGGTGCGCCATACAACAGTTCAGGTGATCAGGTGTGCCATACAACAGCCCAGGTGATCGGGTGTGCCATACAACAGCCCAGGTGATCAGGTGTGCCATACAACAGCCCAGGTGATCAGGTGTGCCATACAACAGCCCAGGTGATCAGGTGTGCCATACAACAGCCCAGGTGATCGGGTGTGCCATACAACAGCCCAGGTGATCAGGTGTGCCATACAACAGCCCAGGTGATCAGGTGTGCCACACAACAGCCCAGGTGATCAGGTGTGCCACACAACAGCCCAGGTGATCAGGTGTGCCATACAACAGCCCAGGTGATCAGGTGTGCCATACAACAGCCCAGGTGATCAGGTGTGTCATGCAACAGCCCAGAGTTCTCCTTCTCGGACTGGTGGATAAGTGAGCGCGACGGAGAAACCAGCACGTTGAACTGCGCGGCACACAAAGCACAGTCGGCACAGTCAGAGATTAGCACAAAACAGTGGGCAGACAGCAGGTAGACGGGAAGTAGACACCAGGCAGACGGGGAAGGGTGACAGAAGACAGGGAAGAGTGACAGAAGACAGGAAGGAGTGACAGAAGACAGAAAGAGACAGGAAAGAGACAGGAAGTTCAGAGCACAGCACAGTCAGCAAGTAGCTCAGCGCAGCACAGTATAGAGACAGGAAGCAGGCAGGAAAGATATACAGGAAGACAGAAAGTACATAGCACATCACAGTCAGCAAGTACGCAGATATTTGGGAAGGGCCAGGGCTCGACAGAGAAGACAAACCTGCAGCGACAGAAACAGCGAACACTCGAAGACAGCCAGACACAAGAGCTCCAGGCAGCCCGGACGAGCCCTCGGGTGACTAGCAGAAAAACCTCCCACACAAAATCCCTAACTGCTCTCTAATCCCCAACACCAGAGCCCAACACCTTGGCCAGCCCGTCCCCCCGCCTCGTCGACATGTCGAGAAGCCGATAGCCAACCGAGGCGAATGGCAGCGCGCGCCGCCCACCTTGAAGAGCGGGTCGAGGGTCTCGACGTTCTGGTCGAGCAGCGCCAGCGCCCGGTCCACCTCGAGGATGCTGTTGTCGGCGCGGTCCACAAAGTGCAGGTACAGGTCGGTCTTGGTGCGGTCCACGTGGCCGCTGGCCGTCTCGTGCACCCGAAACTCGTCCACGTTGACGATGGCGTTGGACACGTTGCCCAGGTAGCTGGAAACGACGGCGACTGTCACCGAGGGGGAGGCGATGGCCGAGTGGTTACGGTGTCGACCTGTGGGTACCGAAGGTTCCGGGTTCGACACTAGCGCCGCTCGGGACATTTCCCAATCACGCGGCCCACCGGTGAAACAGTGCGGGCGGCGCCATCAGCCGTGAATGTGCATAAAGTGCGTCGTGAACCACCCAATGAACAAATAGACAAACAAGCCTATCACCGCGGCTGGCAGACGTTTGGACTCGTACGTTAGGTCACGGTTTGATTTGATCGATATATCAGATGGGCGCCAAATGACCTGGTTGGTTATTGGTTTTGCGACACATCGACCGTTGAGTCATGCAGCGTCGCCAATCTCACACGCCGATTGGTCGCGGGCGAAGAGCAGCGACAGGTGAGACTCGAACCCACGACCTTTCGATCGTGAGACGAGAAACTTACCCCTAAACCACTCGTCCCCGGCGCCAAATGACTCTGTAGTTGGAACCCACTTAAATCCAGATAATCAGATAATCAACGATCAATGTATCAGGTCCTAGCCTGATTTTAATGGCATGCATGGTAATTGCATCGCCTACCCAGTACACCATGGTATGCCCTGGTGTCATAGATCGACTGGTGGTGCCCGATAGGACCTGAAAGGCACCGCAGGTTGTGACCTGATCTGAGGGATACACCAGATCTGACACGAAGTGGTATGGCAGTCATAGCGGGACAACACGACCTGACCTGATTTGCATGCCAAGTGATGACTTAAGATCCTGATATACCAGACGGTCCAGACCACACCCGATTTACTGGACTACCTATGGTGAATACATACATACGTACATACATGCATACATACATACACACACATATATAAATATGCATGTTATATATATGCATATGCATATATATATATATATATTTATATATATATAACATATATATATATATATATATATATATATATATATATATATATATATATATATATATATATATATATATATATATATATATATATATATATATATATCGGTAAAAATGTACGGAATACCCGCGCTTGTTGAACACGATCCACATCATCATATTGCTCGCCGTGCCCATTTGGTGTTGTTAGACAACAACCATACATGTATGGGTGTCCCTCAGGAGCAAAGATGGTTTGCTAATCTTCTCAGTTGACTGAACTTCTCAGTTGACTGAACAATACCACACACGAACCCCCAAAACGTGATTTATTCTGGTCCTGGCTACAGAGCTGACTTGGAATTCGAAGCGTCTGCGTCCCGCCGACCCCCCCCCCCCACTCGCACACCACCCCCGCCGACTCACTCCCTGAGGTACTCGACCCTGGCGCGAGCCTCCTGCGGCTGCATGCGCAGCACGAACTTGATGCGCTGGTCCTCCCTCAGCAGGTAGATGAACACGCGCGCCCGGTCTCCCTGTCCGGAGCCGTCCGTCACGGTCACCTGGCACACGACAGACAGGTCAGGTCGGCTGTGCCGCCAGGTCACGTGCTCAGGTCACGTGTGTGTGTGAGAGATACAGACGACGCGCCGCCACGGGTACCCGCGGCCACAGGTGGCCACGTCGACAGGATAGTCACTACAGATAGCCCAGTGTGTACGCACCGGACTGGATTTACTCCAACCAAGGCGTGACGGTCGATTTAAGCTTTAGGGCGCGTCGACTGCATTGGTCATTTTGCGCCAATAATTATAAATTAAAACCCAAAATTCGAGCAAGACGTTCGCACTTGTTCAGATTCAGGACGGATTTCGAAGACGCCATGTCGTTCCGCTCGCTTCACTTTGAAACAAAAGCGCAAACACTGAACACAAACAATGATGAGTGTCTCCAGGAAAGCCAGATGCGATTTCGACGTGAAGCTGCGCGGCCTCCATGGAGTTTCCAGGACACCGAGCGGCGCACCATCCATGACACTATAACTGACATCTATTACACCATGACTTAGATACATGACATCGCTTATATATAAATATATATATATATATATATATATATATATATATAAAAACACTGACATCTATGACATCATCACTGACATCCATGACATCATGACTGACATCCATGTCATCATGGCTAACATCTATGACATGACTGACATACGGCATCATGACTGACATACATGACACCATGACTGATATCTAATATATGGCATGACTCCCATCTTTGATATCATGACCGGCATATATGACATCATTATTGTGCCGACGTCCGGCTGGTCGGCTGAGAGGGGATGTCACGCACTGAGGTATATTGCGCACGAAGTCCCTGAGCGCGCTGCCCCACCCTCTCGACACCACATACGGAATACCCTCCAGGAGCACACAATAGAACGTAGCGGCCAATCGGCAATTAGCATTGGATTGGTACACACCGGGCAGCAGCCAATCACGAGCTGGGGGCGGGGCTGGCCACAGGGCGACACCTAGCGCCCGCGGCACTAGGCGGCGGGCAGCGGTTAGGCTGTGCCGCCAAGCACAGTCCGTGCGCTCACAGCAATCATGACTGACATGTGACATGACTGACATATATGGCATCATGACTGGCATTTATATCATGACTGACATCTATAACATCATGATTGACATATATTTTTCCCATCGCAGCGAACCACCGCTGCTTCTCAACTCGGTACGCCCGAAAACATCAGCAACTGGTTGTAGGTATCATGTTATATCATGTAAGTCAGTCTTAGCAATAAGCTATATGATTCTACATGGTGCCTGCCACAAGATATGGAGGAGCACACTGCATATATATGTTCATGGAGGCAAAGGTGTGCCTATATGAGGAAATCAAGGTGCAAGTGTTCCACTTAGTGTCCACGTGTTGTAATGTTAGATTCGATCCGCTGTATGGTATATAGATGTTCACACCAATACGTTGCCATGCCAAATGCCAATGCGTTGTGTGGTGTATGGATCTCCACATCAATACGCACCACAAAGTCGAAGTATCCCTTCATTCCTTTCTGGGGATCGAAGTTCAAAACCAGCACGCCTGTCTTCTCGTCCACGACGAATGGTGCGTCTCCGATGGTCTCCAGACCTGCCGTATCAGGTCAGTGTCAGGTCAATTTGGAACCTGGCGAAGGTCGACGACCCTCACGCGCAAAGCAGTCACCTCAGCCGGCTGTGCAGCTGAGGCGGGGATAATGCAGGTCACATCAGATGACATGAGCTAGAGCATCAATGGCGCCAAAGAACTGGGCGGACCTTGTCGGCTAATCTTGGCCGATGCCTTCACACGCTCGCGCACGCGCAACAAAACATGGGTGAGGCGCCGAGACCGCCTGTAGTCTCGTGGCAGCGCGGGATGGTGTGTACCACAAGGCACCGAGCGGGGGTAACCCGCCTAACCCAGAGCTGGTTATTATCATCAAAAAATTGACACCGCTAACACTGCAGGACGTAGACCTGGCTTCTATCAAAGGCTGACACCAGTATCATTGTAGAACGTAGGCACGGTGCCCAGTCCCTAACCTGACATCCATCTCGGCCGCACCTGTTACGCACAGAAGACACCAACGGACTCCCGACGAACTTATTGTCATGTAGATGAAGGCACGTGTAGATACATTCACAACACGTTATCTGCATGGCAAGTAAATATCGGCAGAATTACACAGGCACACATAGCGTGAGACGAAATGTACGACCCTCAATATACCAGGAGGTGCTGAGTTTACATGAAAAGTAGCGTTAGGGATTATGCTATGTTACTCAACGTTTCGGCCAGGGGCCATCGTCAGGAGTGATATAAAAAATGGCAGGGTTAACAATTGAAAAAAAAACGCGGAATAGAATCCTCTGAGAATTCTATCTTGACATAGTTGATTTCTGGTTTGGAGTTTCTTGAAATGTCTGCATCAATGAGGATGCTTTTCTGTGATTCACGTGTATTTCTGCACGTTTTTCCCCGCGTTTTTTCAATTGTTAACCCTGCCATTTTTTATATCACTCCTGACGATGGCCACTGGCCGAAACGTTGAGTAATATATCATAATCCCTAACGCTACTTTTGATGTAAACTCAGCACATCCTGGTATATTGATGGTCGTACATTTCGTCTCACGCAATGTCTAAAACCCAGGAGCACTTAAGAGCCATTCTTCGTTGTATTAAACACAGGCACACATACCTTCACTGAGTGTTTTCTGGATGGGGTCCTCAATGTAGTAGCGCAAATCGGCGTTCACACCATAGTCCAGGTCGATTGCCTGGAGGAAGAGAGGTGCGGAGTAGTTGGTGCTGAGAGGAACGAGCAAATATTTACGTGCACGCCAAACTGGATAATGCCGTCTGCCACTGACAGATTGTCCTCCGTTGTATTGTGCTTCTGTTGGAAGGGCCATGGGTCATGGCCCTGACTTTAGCTGCGTTGGCTCGTTAGTCCGCAGAGCCATGATTATCGCCTTCGTTTTCAGCTGACCCAACTGGCGTCTCAAACGCACCAATCAGGTGTCTTCTTCGTTAGCTCAGCTAAATAGCGTCTCAAATACACCAATCAAATCATTTCTCCGTCAGCTGAGCAAACTGGTGTCTCAAACACACCAATCAGATCACCTCTTGGTTAGCTGAGCCAACTGGCGTATCAAACGCACCAATCAGATCACCTCTTAGTTAGCTGGTGTTTCAAACGCACCAATCAGAAGGCTTCTTCGTCGGCTGAGCCAACTAGCGTATCAAACGCACTAATCAGTTCACCTCTTCGTTAGTTGAGCCAGCTGGCGTATCAAACGCACCAATCAGATCACCTCTTGGTTAGCTGAGCCAGCTGGCGTATCAAACGCACCAATCAGATCACCTCTTGGTTAGCTGAGCCAGCTGGCGTATCAAACGCACCAATCAGATGTCTTCTTTGTCAACTGAGCCAACCGGCGTCTAAAGCACACAAATCGGATGTTTGAGAATTCAAGCCGCATTTGTTATCGTTTTTCCTGTTTACTCACATTGTAATTCCCTTTCGATGTTGCTGCAGACCGAATATGGGTGAAGAGTCAGCGCATATTTTGGCCACGTCACATCATGATATTTACGTTTTCCTTGGGAAAAGTGCACTTACCAACCCAGTACTCATCCTTTTTTGGGGGAGGGGGATAAGAACTGGGTGGGAAATTATAAGGGCTGGATGGAAGATTCTTACCCAGCTAACGTGCTGGAAATGCTGTCGCGTGGGAGGGCAGGGTGGCAAGGTTCCGACAAAAAATATTACGGTCGGAAATATTTTTGTTTCGTGGAGAATATTATCCGAAATCAGGGTGAACCATGATCTTTTCCCTAGAAACTCCAATTCACCTCAATAATCTGGAAGATTAACGCCCGTGAATCCCACAACAGCACAGCAAGGCACCCATGAACCGAATGTGGTGCAATCCAGTCCAGTCTAGAGATAGAGCAGCATAGAGGTGCACCCTCCAGCCGAATGTGGTACGGCCCAGCCAATCTGGGAAGGGAGTCATACAGAGACACCAATGAGCCGAATAAGGTGCTGCCCCAGCTAGTCTAGAGATATAGTAGGAAATAGAGGAACCGATGAACTGAATGTGGCCCGATCCAGGCCGGTCCAGAGATACTCATCAACCCGAATTGGCACAGGCAAAATTTCACATCTTTGAAATCCTATATTTTCATATACATATCTGGGGGGTGGGGGTGCGCAATTTTGGGGGAACAAGACGCCCACTTTCTTCCCGTGTGTGAAACTATTCCCCCGTTTCACCTTGCAATGTGTTATCGGCCTGCTGAAAGGGAGACAGTGCCCCTGCAGCCATTGTTCGACAGCGCCGGTCAGCCATGTGGTGAAAAAGTACGGCATGCGTTTCTGGACGAGATAATGCTCCGGATGATATGAATCAAGTATCAGGCTTCTCTTCCACGCGGGCCTCAATCGAACAAGAGATACATGCATGCCACAGTGATGCGAAAATTGAAGGAACTCATCACATGTAGCTAGTTAGCTACCTGTATATGACAATACAGCAAATACAGAACAACAAGAACAGCGACCACTTTAATGAGGTGATAGTCACATCAAGCACCGACTCTACCCAATATCGCCTCCTGGGCGCTGCCTGGCAAGTTTTGTTTTAGACCCCTGTGCGTTCTTTTTTTGTGTTTTGTAACACGAACGCAAAATATCATGCAAAAGATATGTACGTGCTAGTAGATAGTGAGAGTAGTAGTTCTTCCATTCTAGCAGCAGACGCTGCATAGCCACAGCGCCAAATACACACAGCAGGCTGTGCAGCGGACTGCCGACATGTGACCGGACGTCCTGAGACACCAAACACAGCACTGTACGGCAGGTGTCGCACCGGGCAACACCTCTGACGGACAGCCTTCAGTTCAGCTTAACCGCCGACAGGACTCACCTGGAGATAACTTCAGCACCGTAGTCGGACTCTGAGGTAACCCTGACAGGACTCACCTGGAGATAACTTCAGCACCATAGTCGGACTCTGTAGTAACCCTGACAGGACTCACCTTGGCCGAGATAATCTCAGCACCTCAGTCGGACTCTATAGTAACCCCGACAGGACTCACCTGGAGATAACTTCAGCACCATAGTCGGACTATGTAGCAACTCTGGCAGGACTGACCTTGGCCGAGATAATCTCAGAACCTCAGTCAGACTCTGTAGTAACCCCGACAGGACTCACCTTGACCGAGATGACCTCAGCACCGTAGTCGGACTCTGTAGTAACCCCGACAGGACTCACCTTGACCGAGATGACCTCAGCGCCGTAGTCGGACTCTGTAGTAACCCCGACAGGACTCACCTTGACCGAGATGACCTCAGCACCGTAGTCGGACTCTGTAGTAACCCCGACAGGGCTCACCTTGACCGAGATGACCTCAGCACCGTAGTCGGACTCTGTAGTAACTCCACCAGTGAAGAGCGGGCGCACAAACTTTGGCGCGTTGTCGTTGATGTCGTTGACGTAGATGGTAACCTGCAACAAGGTTTACTTCAGCCTGCTATTGCTAGCCTGCTGACGTGGATGGTGACATACAATGGGTCCACCATCGGTCCGCTATTTCTAACCTGGTGAAATGGATGGTGATCTGCAATGGGCTCACCATCGGTATGCTATTACCAACATGTTGGCATGAATGATGATCTACAATGGGCTCACCATCGGTCTGCTATTGCTAACCTGTTGACGTGGATGGTGACATATAATGGGCGCACCAACAGTCTGCTATTGTCAACATGCTGATGTAGAAGGTAATCTACAGTGGGCGCACCAACAGTCTGCTATTGTCAACATGCTGATGTGGATGGTGATCTACAATGGGTCCAGTCCACCATCAGCCCACTATTGCCCACTTGCTGCTCGGCGGTCCCGCCGCGGAAACGCATACGATACGATAATTCATCCAGCCAAGGTGCAATCATCATCGACCATGATAATCATCTCAGGTTTATCATGCATTGCGAGAGACTACGCTCAGTTAGCCCATGCCAGCTCAAAACATCTGCAGGCTGGGTTGGATTCGAACAGGCTGGGAAGCTTCCTGAGAATTAGCACGTGATACGCAGGGACAAGTTTGCTGTTATTCTATACTATTATGCTGCTATTCTATGATATTATGCTGATATTCTATGCTATTATGCTGCTATTCTAAGCTATTATGCTGCTATTATATGCCATTATGCTGCTATTTTATGCTATTATGCTAATATTCTATGCTATTATGCTGCTATTCGATGTTGTTATGCTGCTATTCTATGCTATTATGCTGCTATTATCTGCTATTATGCTGCTATTATATGCTACTATTCTGCCATTGCTGCTATTTGCGCTACACCATAGGCCTCGGTCACAATCTTCTGAGCTTGGAGGGGGCACCGACGGAAAAAAATCCTACATAGACTGCATTCGGCACGCAAACGGTGACGAGCATTTCTGGATTAACGCGTCACAAATCCCCAATTTGGTATGCTCGCTCTGGTGTTTTTGTTGTTGTGTAAAAGGGGCCGGGCCGTCGCCCGCCCCGGCCGTGCCACTGCCGCACATCAACTGTGTTCAGTAAGACAATGTTTCGCTAGGTTTCCAGGCTCCACCAACTTTGATTATGCTAGGCTTGGTAACGCTGCTAACTGGAGGTGCCCAACACTTGCTGATGGAACTCAGTCTTGGTTATATAGCACAACAACTTGGGTATATGACGCTACACGCTACAGTATATGACGGAAATCAGGTTGATGTAGCATATCTTGACTTTAGTAAGGCCTTTGACAAGGTACCCCATAAACGGTTAATGATACAGCTTCAGGCCCATGGTATTGCAGGTAGCATCTTAAAATGGATAGAGTTGTGGCTTTCAGATAGACAGCAGAGAGCGATGCTAAATGGTACAAAGTCATCATGGCAAAATGTTCTTAGTGGAGTCCCCCAGGGGTCAGTGCTGGGGCCACTACTGTTCATTATATTTGTAAATAACATTGAAAGTGGCCTAAGCAGTAAAGTTTCGAAATTTGCGGATGATTTGAAAGTCTTTAGGGCAATAACAGGTCAGAATGAGCATATCTCGCTGCAAAAAGACTTAGACGAACTTGTGAAGTGGTTCGAAGAATGGCAAATGAAATTTAATTTTGATAAGTACAAAATCATACATGTAGGTAAGCAGCATATGAAGGCTCCATACTTGATGGGTGGCCAAGTGCTATCAGTGACTCAACAGGAGAAGGATTTAGGTGTTATTCTAAACACAAAACTGGGGGCATCAGAACAGACCAAGGAAGCCAGGAAGAAGGCACTGAGAATGCTCGGGGCAATAAATAGGAATGTATCATACAGAAGTGAGGAAGTCATCAGGAAGCTTTACTGTGCATATGTCAGGCCACATTTGGAATACTGCATCCAAGCTTGGTCTCCTAGCTATGAAAAAGATTGTTGGCTTTTAGGGAGAGTACAAAAGAGGGCTGCAAAAATGGTTAATGGTATAAGCAACCTGGCATATGAGGAAAGATTGAAGAAACTGAATATGTTTTCACTTAGATATAGAAGGCTGAGAGGAGATCTCATCGAGGTCTTTAAATTTGTCCATGGTCTGGAGAGGGGATATCTTGGAGAAATGTTTGAATTTAACAGAAATGATGCAATTAGAGGTCATAAATTCAAAATTAAAGTTAACCACAGCAGAACAAGGTTAAGGCAGACTTTCTTCACCAACAGGGTAGTAGAACACTGGAACCAGCTGCCAGAAAACATTGTCATTAGCAGCACATTGAACATCTTTAAAAACAGCATAGACAATCATTATAAGAATAGAGGGCTTGCTTTTCAGTATTACAGGGAGGGCTGATTGACAGATTTGGTGGGCAACTGGTTCAGTGTACAGAGTGCAACCAAGAAGGGCCCTTGTGGCTCATAGTTGCACTAACCTTTTATATCTTTATGCCTTTATGTCCTACACGCTGAATATACGATGCCATACTTTGAGCATAATACAGCATCCACTCAGTATGTGACACCATGCTCTAAATATGCGACACAATACCTTGATAACATGACGTCATATCTTGAACGTGTGACATCACATCTTGAGCATATAATCCCATACTGTGATGATATGACGTCATATGTTGCGCATATGACGTCATACATTGAGTCTATCATTTCATACTTTTAGTATATAGCGCCACACCTTAAATACATGAAGCCACGCATTGAGCCAGGGGACGAGTAGTTCAGTAGTAAGTTGCCCGTCTCACAATCGAAAGGTTATGGGTTCGAGTCTCACCTGTTGCTACTCTTCGCCCACGACAAATCGGCGTGAGAGACTGGCGACGCTACGTGACTCAACGGTCGACGTGTCGCATAACCAATAACCACCCAACCAACACATCGCGCCATGTGACATCATACCTTGATGAGTGTGTCGTCATCCGGCTTGAAGAAGGGCTCGTCGGGAGGCCGCTGCTGACAGTCCTCGGTGGCCTTCACCAGTATGACGTACTGTGACGTCACCTCCCGGTCGAGCTCCTTGATGGCCTGCGGCGACAACACAGAACAGCACGTCGACAGGTAGCTGGGCGACAAGCCAGCCTTGTTCTTCAAGCCGGGATGTTCCTCCAGCTAGAGGGGGCCGCGTTAGCTCAGTTGGTAGAGCGTCGGACTCTTGATCGCAATATTGCGGGCTTGAATCTCACAGCCGGCGGCATTACTGAGTCCACCCGCGACCAATCGGCGCGAGAGGTTGGCGACGCTATAAGACCTAGTGGTTGAATGCGTCGTAAAATAACCAAAGGTTCTTTTTTCCCTCTAGCTAGACACAAGGACAATGGTAACAAGGCAGCTCAGGCAGCCCGGCCATGACAATCTCTGGAGGCTTAATGTTTTGCAATGATGTGCGTCATTGTAACAGCAAGATTATGTCGCACAGCTTCATGATCTGTATATTTTGAGATATTGATATTCAAATATGACATGCAATATATTGACAGATTAATACTATGTTGAACATTTTACTATGCAGTTTAAGATAGCTCTATGTTTTAATATGCGCATTTTTGATGGGTTCATTTCTCATTGATTTTGATGGTTTATTGGTTTGTTGGCTGCTTCTTTGGTTGATTTGTTGTTGGTCGGATGGCTTACTGGTAACTCGGTTGATTGGCTGGTTGGATGGTTGGGTGTTGGCTCGGTTGCTTGAGTTATGGCTTGATTAGTGGATTGAATGTTTGGTTGGTTCACTGTTTATTTGTTTTTCTGTGCGAAAATACTGCAAGTCACACAATGCTTTAGTCATAGTTGCTAAGTTCACACCACGCCATTCCAACCACTTGCGAGCTTATGCTATGCACTTGTTCCCCATTGCATACTAACACGATGTCAGTGGGAAGTACTCGACCTATTCTAGAGTGATACTTTGGAAGGCCTATCGCAAAAACACTGCCCACCGCGATGTGTTCAGTGGTTAGCCCGCCATATACAACAGCAAAATGTTTTTTTTTAATCAACAACAATTTTCGCAACAATAATCCATGATGCATGTTCTAGGTTTCAGCGACGTATCATAGCCTATACCTTATGCTGATATATGTCCACCTAAGGCAATCCTCGCCCAACCTAACCTAATATCACAGAGCCTAGCCAACAGCAGTCTGACTCATGGCCCAAAGTCCTAACCCACCATCTTCCATCCTAGCTATCCTAACCGAACTGCACCCACCATGACTTCGTGTCTCAGCGGGTCCAGTGTGAAGAAGCCGCCGTCGTTGCCGCCGACGATGAAGTAGCAGACAGGCGGAGCTCTACCAACGTCATCCTCGTCGGGCTCGTCGCGGTCGACGGTCTCGACGATGCGCCGCTTCTCGTCGCCGGGCGGACGGTTCTCTGCGGCAGCGGGGTCGTCATGCCAACCACGCGTCAGCCAATGGCGGCCATGGCAACCACGCTTCAGCCAATGGCAGCCATGGCAACCACGCTTCAGCCAATGCCGGCCATGGCAACCACGCGTCAACCAATGGCAGCCATGGCAACCACGCCTCAGCCAATGACTGGAGGTATGGCGACCAAGTAGCCGAACGGGGAATTTTGGGAGCGATCGCGGCGCTGAGAAAATTACAACACATCCGCCGTGCACTCAACGCGGAGCCAGTGTTAAACGGAGCGGCTGGCTCGCAAGAGGAACATAACCGGAGAGACAACAGGGCCTCGAGCCCGCGATAGTCACCTCGCTGCGGACACACTGTCAGTACACCGGCACCTTCACCAGCTGCGGACACACGGTCAGTACACCAGCATCTTCACCAGCTGCGGACACACTGTCAGTACACCAGCACCTTCCCCAGCTGCGGACACACTGTCAGTACACCAGCACCTTCCCCAGCTGCGGACACACTGTCAGTACACCAGCACCTTCACCAGCTGCGGACACACTGTCAGTACACCCACCTCCCCACCACCACCAGACCACCCCGCACCCACCAGCTGCGGACACACTGTCAGTACACCAGCACCTTCCCACTGCGGACACACTGTCAGTACACCAGCACCTTCACCAGCTGCGGACACACTGTCAGTACACCAGCACCTTCACCAGCTGCGGACACACTGTCAGTACACCAGCACCTTCACCAGCTGCGGACACACTGTCAGTACACCAGCACCTTCACCAGCTGCGGACACACTGTCAGTACACCAGCACCTTCACCAGCTGCGGACACACTGTCAGTACACCAGCACCTTCCCCAGCTGCGGACACACTGTCAGTACACCAGCACCTTCACCAGCTGCGGACACACTGTCAGTACACCAGCACCTTCCCCAGCTGCGGACACACTGTCAGTACACCAGCACCTTCCCCAGCTGCGGACACACTGTCAGTACACCAGCACCTTCCCCAGCTGCGGACACACTGTCAGTACACCAGCACCTTCACCAGCTGCGGACACACTGTCAGTACACCAGCACCTTCCCCAGCTGCGGACACACTGTCAGTACACCAGCACCTTCACCAGCTGCGGACACACTGTCAGTACACCAGCACCTTCCCAGCTGCGGACACACTGTCAGTACACCAGCACCTTCACCAGCTGCGGACACACTGTCAGTACACCGCACCTTCACCAGCTGCGGACACACTGTCAGTACACCAGCACCTTCACCAGCTGCGGACACACTGTCAGTACACCCGCACCTTCACCAGCTGCGGACACACTGTCAGAACACCGGCACCTTCACCAGCTGCGGACACACTGTCAGTACACCAGCACCTTCCCCAGCTGCGGACACACTGTCAGTACACCCGCACCTTCATCACGCGGGCACCCGCCGAGTCAGAGTCGACCGATGATTTGCCACCACAAGTCCGAGTCGAACGATGATTGGTTATCGGAACTCCGTGTCGAAAGATGATTGGCCGCCGAAAGTCCGAGTCGACCGACGATTGGCCACTGGAGGTCCGAGTCGGCCGATAATCACACTGCCCCACCCTCCCGACACCACGCACGAACTACCCTCGATAAGCATACAGTAGAACGTAGCAGCCAATCGACTATTAACCCTTCCCGTCTCGGGGGTTCTCAACCAACGGGGTGGGAGGATTCGACAGGAAAGACGGCGCGGGTTAACATTGGGCTGGTACACACCAGGTAGCAGCAAATCACGAGCCAGGGCCGGGACTGGTGACAGGGCGCCGCCTAGTGCCCGCGGCACTAGGCGGCGGGCAGCTGATGCCGCGGCGGTGGACCGGCCCCGGTCACGTGATCACCGGTCGGCGGTTAGGCTGTGCCGCCAGGCCAATGGGGCGCGCTCACAGTAATCCCTAGCTATGAAAAGCCGCTACCTTTGTAGTCGTCAACTCACTCCACTGATTAGTCTTTTGTTTATTGTTTATTGGTTGGTTCACGACACACTTTTATGCACATTCACGGCTAATGGCGCCGCCCACACTGTTTCGCCGGTGGGCCGCGGGATTGGGAAATGTCCTGAGTGGCGCTCGAGTCGAACCCGGGACCGTTGGTACCCATAGCCCGACACCTTAACCACTCGGCCATCCACGCCCCCCACTGGTTAGTCTGATTTACGAGACGTTTGAGTTCCGATAACATTATATCCCGTTAGTAAACCATCCTCGAAGTGGACGAGTAGTCTAGGGGTAAGTTTTCCGGGCTCGAGTCCCACCTGTCGCTACTCTTCGCCCTCGCCCGATCGGCGTGAGAGATTGGCCACGCTACATTACTCAACGGTTGACGTGTTGTAAACCCGACAATCAACCAACCGAACCATCCTCGAACCCACAGAACAATCGAACTGCCCACTTGCTCCATTGCTCAGACTGGAGCCGGTCCTGATTGGCTGACCAGCAATTGGCTAGCCCTGATTGGCTGGCGAAAGTGATTGGCCGGCCCTGACTGGCCGCTCGGTGAGCACCCAGCGTGACGTCATGAGGCCGGGGGCGGTTGGGCGGCGACTGACCCTTGGAGCCCGACCTTGATGTGGTGTCCAGCACAGCGGCGGGCCAGGAGGCCGGAGAAACGGAGCTCCAAGTTAACTGGGTGTGGATACACGAAAATGGCCGGTTCGGTAGATGTGGAGATTTCAAGTTTCAGATTGCCGCCATCCAAGAGGATGGAGTAACACGAACGCCTCCTTGGAAGGAGGTTACTCGGAATTATATCATCACCACGGTCACACCTTGCCCATCTCGTTCAAACACAGTCATGCAGGGCAACTAGTCTATGAAAGGCCAGGAAAATGCAGAGAGCGCCACCTTTGAGTATTTGCCGTCGATGGACATCCGATGCATACAGGTATACAATCCATTAACAGAACAGCATGATCGGTCTGCTATGTCTTCTGAAACCAAGCAACTGCATGGTTAATTATGGTCTCTGATTGGCTGTTCCTTCAGGATGGAGCGACCAATCAGATAAGGCCGCTCGTCAGCGTCACGACCTCCTTCATACGTGTGCTGATGACTATTTTCATATTGGAAATTAGTTGTGGCCCGGACGCTGACGCTAACCTGTAAAGTTCACCGAGTAGGAGTCGATGAGGAACTGCGGCTCGAAGTCGTTCACATCGCGCACGAACACGGTCAGGTCGAGGTCAGAGGTCAGCGCCGTCGGCACTCCCAGGTCGTACGCCTCGACCCGAATCTGCGGCGGAGGCAACGCCGACGTCAGCGGGCTCTCGTCGGGCTGGTTTAATGGTTTAGTTACAGAAGACGCCGTACTGCATGCGGGTACTTGCTGAGGGTGGTGCACGTCACATGTGTCCCTCAATGCTTAGCAAGCATGCACGTGCTCTTGGGTACCTGGAGGAAAAATCGGGTTCCAATGCTCATGCATTATCAGAAGAAGCAAAGAGATCAAATACGCCTGTTCAGTTACAACAAAGGGGCACACCCAGGTCATAGTCTAATGAGTGCCTTCTCAATGTAGCTATTATGTCACCAAGCTGTGAGACAAAGACAAAGACAAAGACAAAGACGCATAATCAGGCCATCCACAACAGACCTGTGGCTGCTTCGGTTCACTGTTGATGTTTAAAGACAGGGGCATCAGTGAGTAAGGGCTGTCACATGCGCACATGAAAACATTTAATACATATAATAATTGCGGTGCGGAAGTACCAGCGACACGGAAAAGGTCAGGAAGTACGAGCGGAGCAGTCAGTGCAGTGACACGCACAAATACCGTCCGTGTCACGATCACATCACTACGCTGCCTTTTCGTGAACACAAAATACGTCGACTTGCCCAGACCGATTCCAATGAGCCGAGAACACAACTAACTCTACCCCAGACAAATATCGTGGCACGCCACAATGCAGACGCGGTTTTCGTTAAAAAATAAAATATCATGAGATTCTGAGCGACTTTTTACTTCGTTAATCCAGACTTAATCACTTCGCTACCTGGAGAAGCCTGACGGTTAAGTTCAGAATCGTGAGTGCCAAGCAAGGCAAGTGGAAGAAAGACGCACTTGTTGAGAACGCAACCTTCTCAAAAGACAAGTTGCTACTGCAGAGGTGTGACAAGTTTCAAAATCATTTTTATTCACGCATCACGGTTTCGTGACTACCGCTGACAGTGCCATGCATGTTGGCAGCGTCCACCCACCGCGACCGTCTGCAAGGCGGCTAACACCAAAAAAATCGCCCGCTCTTGGTATCGAACCCAGGCCGCATGGGCCGTTGGAACAAACACGATTGGTTCATCAGCAGGGGGCGCCAACATGAGCTGTCCAATGAACGCATCCGATGGGCGGCCGTAGGACGGAAATGACGTACAGCGTGACGTCACCCTGTTTTGTGTGACGTCACCATTCCACAGCAGTCGTCATCAGCTGGTGCCTCACCTCGTAGACCTTCTGCCGCTCCCTGTCCAGAGGACGCCGCAACAAAATCTCGCCAGTTACGTCATTAACCTGAAACAGTGTGACGTCATTATTATCAAACAGTGACGTCTCTACCATGAAACAGTGACGTCATTAACTTTACTCCGTGACGTCATTAACCTGAAGCGGAAACGACACGACCTCGAATCACTGACGTCCAGCTTGAAACCATGACGCCACTAAAACGACTAGTTGTACAAGCTAAACAGCTACGTGCTGCAGGTTCTACGCCCCCCAAAATGCTGATCATTATTTAGCCCAACATTAAGTTTTGCACCACCTGAAAACCCACGATTTTAGTAGCACGCCAGCAGAACAGCTTTCCATGAGACAGATGATTGCCGGAAATTCGTGAGAGAGGCGGCGTGCTGTCAAAAGTCCATTAAATTCCGTAGCATGTTCCCATTGCTCCGTCCAACGACTGCAAAAAGCAGAGGGAAAGCGGAGTTCTGCTGTCTGCAAAAGCAGAAAAGCTTGTGGCCGTTTGCCTGCTTCTTGATATCAACAAGTTATTGAAGTCACCGTCAGCCGACTACCAGTCAGCTGACTAGATATTAAATAAGATTGAATATAACTATTGACATAAATCTGATTAAGCATTGTTAATTATGATTACATAAATGTGTATTCACACCAAGTTGCGTGTGGATGCACAGCTTGTGATGTCAGTGAAATTGGTATCTGAACGTAAGCAGTGCATCACTCAAACATGTCTGGATAAAATACAAGGAGCACAGCACAAAAATATGCAATACACGTGCATAATTATGTGACACATACATGTCAGACTAACATCATGGCAAGTCCAACGTACAGTCAAAAATCAACGTTGTGACCATAACTGCAAAAGGACAACGCGAATCACACGGCTGCCATGATCTGACGTGAGCTGACATGACCTATGACAAGTGGCCTCATCTGGAACGTATGGTGGTTCTACAGCAGGTCAGGCCGTCGCCGGTACTGGACTGCTCGCGCTGTGGCCTGACCTGACCTGGAAGGAGTGGTGGTTGCCCAGTAGGGTTGGCCATAGCCGGTACTGGACTGCTCGCGTTGTGATCTAATCTAACCTGACCTTCCATGAACTACGACCTGATGCCTGACTGCTCACGTTCTGATCTGACTTGACCTGACATATGACCTGTGACCTGACCTGACCTATGACCTGGGGCCTGACCTGGAACGTTTGGTGATTACCCAGCAGGTCGTGCCATACCCAGCACCAAACTTCCCACGTTGTGACCTGACCTGACATGACCTATGACCTGTGGCCTGACCTGGATGGTGTGGTGGCTGCCCAGTAGGTCGGGCCATAGCCAGCACCAAACTACCCACGTTGCAACCTGACCTGACCTATTACCTGTGCCTTGACCCGACCTATGACCTGGCCTGACCTACGACCTGACCTGGCATATGACCTGTGACCTGACCTGACATGTTACATGTGGCCTGACCTGGAAGGTGTGGTGGTTGCCCAGCAGGTCGGGCCGCAGACGGTATCGGACTGCTCCGTTGATGCCGATGTCGGCGTCCTCCGCGTGTACCGTGATCACCGGCGAACCCAGCGACGCGTTCTGCGGGAGGGGCCAATGTCGCTCACGTGACGTCACATCGCCGCCGTTGTGACGTCATCAGCGAGATCGTGACGTTACAGATGCGCTTGCCCGCGTCCTGTCAGCCGATCGGTTGACCTGGCCGGCAGGCTGCTAAATCGCAGCCACCGATCTGCCTGTACTGCATTATTTGTTTTGTTTATTGGGTGGTTCACGACGCACTTTATGCACATTCACGGCTAATGACGCCGCCCCACACTGTTTGGCCGGTGGGCCGCCTTGTACAGTATTAAAATGCTGATTTGTCATTAGGTGTGATATGTCGAAACGAGTGCAGTAGGATGTCGAAATGATCATGGGAGTAATGTTATTCATAAGCCCGCTAAGTCGTGCAGACCGAGTTTTGAGACATTTGCTGCAGAGTTATCGCACCAGCCGACGCGAGCAATGACGCCGGATGATTGGAACACTAATCAGAGTCAGTGTTAAAGCCGGAAATGATTAAGGAATTGTCACGGGGGACACAGCTCCTCGGAGGGGTTCCTGCGGCGGGAAATTGGCTGCGCCGGGGGATGCACTCGCGGATTTTCGCTTCACTGAATCACCAACACTGTTGCAGGCTGTTAAAATTCATCCCCACACACATATTGCTGAATGAACCCCTTGCCGTATGCATTGCTGTAAATGTATCTGGTGGCAGAGGTGGGATCACGGGTCAGGTGTCACTGACCTCCGGCACGCGGATGCTGAAGTTGGCCGGCGGCTGTGTGAAGACAGGCGCGTGGTCGTTGAAGTCGGTGACACACACGAACATCTGACCTCGCGCCGTGTTGGCCGGGTACCCTGCCGACCACGGCGTCACACACCGTCACACACCGTCACACACTGTCACACACACGTCACACACAACACACACGTCACACACTGGCACACACGTCACACACCGTCACACACACCGTCACACACCAACCGTCACACACACGTCACACACACACCGTCACACACCGTCACACACACCGTCACACACCGTCACACACCGTCACACACACAACACCGTCACACACTGTCACACACCCGTCACACACACCGTCACACACCGTCACACACACCGTCACACACACACCGTCACACACCGTCACACACAGTCACACACCGTCACACACCGTCACACACCGTCACACACTGTCACACACCGTCACACACACCGTCACACACCGTCACACACCGTCACACACTGTCACACACCGTCACACACTGTCACACACTGTCACACACACACTCACACACCGTCACACACCCCGTCACACACCGTCACACACACACTGTCACACACTGTCACACACCGTCACACACCGTCACACACACCGTCACACACCGTCACACACTGTCACACACCGCCACACACTGTCACACACCGTCACACACCGCCACAGACTGTCACACACACGTCATACACTGTCACACATTGCCACACACCGTCACACACTGTCACACACTGTCACATACCGTCACACACCGTCACGCACTGTCACACACTGTCACACCGTCACACACCGTCACACACACAACCGTCACACACCGTCACACACCGTCACACACCGTCACACACCGTCACACACTGTCACACACACCGTCACACACCGTCACACACCGTCACACACTGTCACACACTGTCACACACCGTCACACACTGTCACACACCGTCACACACCGTCACACACTGTCACACACTGTCACACACCGTCACACACCGTCACACACTGTCACACACTGTCACACACCGTCACACACCGTCACACACTGTCACACACCGTCACACACACCGTCACACTGTCACACACCGTCACACACTGTCACACACCGTCACACATCGTCACACACCGTCACACACCGTCACACACCGTCACACATCGTCACACACTGTCACACACTGTCACACACTGGCACACACCGTCACACATCGTCACACACCATCACACACCGTCACACACTGTCACACACAACCGTCACACACACGCACACACGTCACACACGTCACACACCGTCACACACTGTCACACACCGTCACACTGTCACACACCGTCACACATTGCCACACACCGTCACACACCGTCACACACTGTCACACACTGTCACACACCGTCACACACTGTCACACACCGTCACACACTGTCACACACCGTCACACACTGTCACACACCGTCACACACTGTCACACACCGTCACACACTGTCACACACCGTCACACACCGTCACACCGTCACACATTGTCAACGAGTTCAACATCGAATAGCTCAAACGAATTCTGCAGGTCTATTTTACACTTTTAGAAGGTCAGAATCTCACAATGTTTCAAATGGCGAGATGAAGAGGAAGAAAGTAGGCGAAATTGATGGAATGCATTGGGGACTTGGCTTGTATTTTACACCGGTAAAATTGTGTATGGGTGGGAATAAGTCATCCATAGCGGTCACAGGCACCACTTGATGTTCATGGATGGACATGCAAAACGGCAAATGGCGTAGCCAGGATACCAAGATGGGTTCTATGTGACTTGTCGTTATTTGCAATTAGTGGCAAAAACAAGTATTACGTTGTCATTGGTACATAATACCAGAACACCTACCATGAGGTTTTCTCCAAAGGCGCCGTAAGGGAAGTATACTAAGGTCAATCTTGAGAACCATACGCGAAAAAAAATATCTTGGCTTCGTCACTGTGTGATTTATTTGAATAATTTGTCCTCAATTCACCCTCCCCCTTAATCTCTGATTAGCAAAGTGTAACTTTCTTCTCACCATTGCTTGTATGGGTTTGAATTCGATACGTCCTGAACACCTCTGGTTACCTGCTGGATTCGCCACCAGGAAAAACGTCCAGCTTCGCGGCTGCCTTCGCTGCATCATTACCGTTGGCTCTGAATTCATAACACCGCCACAGCGACACGATGACAAAGTAAGTGAGAAAACCGGCACTGAGAAAACCTGCCCCTTGTTGACAATTATTTGTTCTCCTCTGGATCCGCCCCTCAAATGATTTTTCAAAAGAACCATCCCCGTAGATAAGCAAGGCAGCATGAGCACTTGAGTTCAGAATTATATTCCCTTTAGCAGTAAAACAACGAAAACATTCAGACGCGTGTGCCGTTACAGAGTTTTCGCAAACGTCTGACGGAGGTGCCTCCCAATTCATTGCTCCTGGAACTGCCTGTGATATAGTTACTGAATTGAAATGTTGGCATCAAGTAGGAAAAGAAAGGCAGATTCACCAACTGTCACCCTCCTGGCATAATGGGTTAGGGAACGGCAGACGAAAAACCACATGTGGGGAAATGCTCAGAATCCGCCCCCTACCGAGCGAGTCGCCAACTTCCCACCTGGCAGCACCATAATTGCTATGCAATTTTCACCTACCGGTGACATAGACTAACAGCTCTTGGTGACGTCACTCACCTTCGTCCTCGGCCTGAACTGTGATGCTGTAGTTGCCATAGTAACCGACCAGCCGACGCGTGGCCAGCAGGTTGGCGGAGTTCTGGTCCACGGCTCTCAGTGTGAACAGACCTGTGAATGGTGATCACAGTTTCTCACCACGATACACCGAGCATTTATTGCCATCCTTTTGCTCCGAAGGTCAGGTGGAACCATTGCCATTGTGCTCCCGCATGAGATGCAGCTAAGTTTGACAGACAATCATGGTGCTGCATGTCGCGAGAAAATATGTCTTAGCTCATTTGAGCCGTTTTGTTCAACCACTTGCCTCGCAGTGTGGGTGAAAGAAAGCGAGGTCAGTCAAACATTCTCGTTTTATGACGTCCGAGGTTCTTTTAGCACATATATTTTAGGTGTTGGATTTTGATCCACCTTTTATAGTTATTTTATTGTATTTTGCTTCAGCTCAAAATATGCGTTCAGAGCCCGCATTTGCACGAGTTCGAGGATGACACACAGACATGGGATGAGTTGTTCATAGTGGTGGGGTTAGCAGATCACAAGACATATTTACGCACATAAATCCTGTGACGACTACTGGGAAGTGCTACTTTTAGTGTTGCAGGCTTATTAAGGCCATTTTTTTGTCACCTCACGTATTCTGGTAGAAAAGCATGAAGCCATCAGAAAATGTCACGTACCTATGTAGCCCCAAACTTGGCAACAAAGAGCAGCATAGATTCACGACAATACATTGGCACCTAATTTGACCCTGTGACCTGCAAGGTCAACTGACCAGGCCAGGTGAACCGTGAATATTCTCACAGTTCACACAAAGCGTGGCACGCAATTTATTTACAAGCTTGCAATTGAACACTTTGGCGTTCTCAAAGGCAATCACGGCCAATTACAAGGTTCACATTGTACTTCAGGCAACAAAATATCCTTGGGTACATTTTGGATCCCGAAACAAAATAACCCATATCATTTGTATCACATATATTTAAGAAAAACTGAGATTCTAATCTCTGAGACGACAGGACGGGTCCAAAAGCTTGGCTAGGGTGGCAAATAAAACACTATTAGATTTGAAACAATTCGTCCGATTTCAACCGCTAATGTTGTTGGGCCCGTCTCTCCTGTCAGATCCTCACACCCCATCCCGGGGAGGGGTCGAGAGAGACCTCCTCTAATCTCCAAACTAAGCGTCGCACGAAATATTAGCTAGGTGTCATCGGAAAGCGCTCGACGAGTAGGGTCAGACACCACCCCTAAACAAATTCCCTCAGAAAAGTGATTGCACTAGGGGTCCTAAAGTTTCACGACTTGCATCATGTTTGTGGCTCTGAGGGGTTCATTTTGAGGGAGATTTGAGAAAAAAAAGTATTTGGAATCAGAAAAGGAAAGCGAAATCGACCAGGAGCATCAAAGATTTTGGCCACCCAAAATTTGTCTTTATTCCCAATTTTGAGTTTACAAGCTTTCTTTAATTTTCCTTTTCTAATGAATAGAGCGGACCGAAAAATGTTGTTCGAAGTCAACTTATTGAGATAAAAATGCTTACTTTAGCCGGAATCTTCAATTTTGACTCTAATGGGAAAATATACAAAACTAATAAGTAATGAAACACGGGGAAAAAATGAGAAATACCTCTGATGCTACTGTTGCAACCCCGAAGATAAGCAAACGCTGAAAGTTTCATTCAGATATCTTTATCCGTTGAAGCGTGAAAACTGGTTGAACATTTTTGGAGGTGACCTTACTTGACCTTGACTAACTCGTTGACCCTAGACGACGTGACTTCAAAATTTTGACACATGTTAAGTTGATGTGGGGGAAGGTGTGCCACGTTTCGGCGCGTTGCCGCGCGCCGTTCTTTCACAGTCCGCGGAAAATCTTAGGTGAGATGGTTCGTCAACCCCCCCCCCTCCGGGACGGCACGGGTTAATACAATATTTATGCCATAAAATGTGCTTAGATGTCGAAAATGGCAGCACAGTGAAACATTCGACAAACTCGGTCTCCTTGATAGTGGAGGCGGGTCGCATGGCGCGTTGGCAAACTTGAATCAATCAGTAAATTTAGAGATTAATCCAGGACAATGGGTTCGCCTGAACTTGAATCCCCAAAGTAATCGCACGACCTAAAAGCATCGGAGACGGAATGGCAATATATTCAGCAAAACATTGGTAATGGAATGCGCAACAGGTACGAATTTGGCCGACAATGCCTTCAGCATGCTTGGATCAAATTTGCTTGGTTGGATTAAACATATCGTGGGGAAACTTTGATAATTTCGAGACTGTGGGATGAACTGAATTGCCAAATAGCATAGCGGAACGACTGTTTAGAACACGCAGCCGAACGGGGTCAGGACGATTGGGTCTGGCACACGAACGTTTCCAGAGACGACAAAATCGCACCGTGACTTGGCATGATTTGGCCTGCTTGCGCCCAAACATCTAGTATGCTATATTTGCTATATGCCACGCTATATATGCTATATATGCTATATGTATGCTATATATGCTATATATATGGTATATGCAATACATGATGTTACATATGCTATATGCTATATGCTATATATATAGCTATATATATATGCTATATGCTATATATGATATATGCTATATGCTATATATGCTATATGCTATATATGCTATATGATATATATGCTATATGATATGCTATATATGCTATATGATATATGCTATATATGCTATATGATATATGCTATGCATGATACATACTATATGTTATATATGCTATATGCTATATGCTATATAAGCTATATGCTGTTATATGTTATATCCCTTATGCTGTGTGCTGTATGCTATTGCGGTCACACCAGACGGCAGTGATCGATCCTTGGCAGTTCCGGCGTTCGCGAGACAGACCGTCTGCGGCGACATTACCGCCCCGCCGACCGGGGCCAAATCACCACACACCGGCGAACGCAGCCCCGCGACATCCGGCGGCGCGATTACGACCGAAACCCCGCCCGATGGTGGGTTCGAATCTCACCGGCGGCGCGCTTTTCCGGCAGCCGGCGCTCACCGTCCCGGTTGCCGGCCACGATGCTGAAGCGCACGCGGCCGTTGGGCGTGTCCGGGTCGTCGGCGTCGTCGGCCGTCAGCAGGCCGATGACGTCGCGTGTCCGGTGGAACTCTGTCACGGTGAGGCAGCCGCTGGGTAGCCGCAGCACCGGCGGCTCGTCGTTCACGTCGACGATCTCCACCCTGGCGACCGGGGCGCGCGTTGGCTGGTCGGTTATCGGTGTTACGACACATCGACGGTTGAGTCATGTAGCGTAGCTCTCACGCCGATCGGCCGCGGGCAAAGAGTAGCGACAGGCGAGACTCGAACCCACACTCTTTCGATTGTGAGACGAGCACCCTTACCCATAGACTACTCGCCTCCACGATGGCACGGAAGAGCAGCGTTATTGCTGAGCCGTGTTGATCAGACTGTACGTGAGAAGTGTCGTATCTACCATCTAATCAAACATAATCTAGTCTAATCAATTCGCCAATACTCAGTACAGCTCCCCGAAGCATCATCAAATTAATATCTAATTAGGTATACTGATATTATTGCACTCACGTCTCTATATCATCTATTATTTTTCGTAAGGTGATACGGTCCAAACGTCTTCTGCGGAAGCTGTATGGAGAAGGGCCCGTTGATCAACCGACCTTCCTGCTGGTGGGCGCGAATGATCAACTTTGGCTGAAACGCCCTAAACTTAAAATAACTGAGCTAACTAAGCTACTTGGAGTCTCGACTGGCTCGATGATGTCAGCGCAGCACTGGAGAGTTTAGGCTGAGAGCATAGTGTGCCCCCAGTGCAGCGACCCGACCACCAGGTCACCGCGTACTCGACCCCGTCGGGCCAGCTGCCAGTTGACCCTGCAATCCGAGGCTATGCGAACACGTAAAGGGACCCTGTATTGCCGGGGCAGCGGAGACCATTGCAGGCCGCCGCTCTGATCCGCTGAGCCATCGGGCGTGGGGGGAGGGGGGTAGCCGCCTGGACGAATGCTCTGTCAGTTTTGGGGGAAATAACCATTTTGAGTTTCGTTACAGAGGGCATCGTGGCTGGCAAAGGCATTACCCCATACCCAACCACATCACCATTCGTCATTACCACATACCCCCCACTACACCACCAGTCGTCATTACACTCTCCACCACGCCACCAGACGTCATTACCCCCACATCCACCACACCACACTACATCAATATCCATCTACCCCCACCACACCACACTACGTCAATATCCATCTACCCCCACCACACCACACTACGTCAATATCCATCTACCCCCACCACACCACACCACGTCAATATCCATCTACCCCCACCACACCACACCACGTCAATATCCATCTACCCCCACCACACCACACCACGTTAATATCCATCTGCCCCCACCACACCACACCGCGTCAATATCCATCTGCCCCCACCACACCACACCACGTCAATATCCATCTACCCCACCACACCACACCACGTCAATATCCATCTACCCCCACCACACCACACCACGTCAATATCCATCTACCCCCACCACACCACACCACGTCAATATCCATCTACCCCCACCACACCACACTACGTCAATATCCATCTACCCCCACCACACCACACCACGTCAATATCCATCTACCCCCACCACACCACCAGCCGACTCCCGCCTCACGTGATCTGTTTGAAGGCGTTCCGACTCTCGCCGGACGTGAACCCGAACTGGAAGTTGTCCCACACTTCGATGATGAGCGTGTAGGCCGCCTGCTGCTCCCGGTCCAGCGCCGCCAGCACCGTGATCTCGCCTGAATCACACGCCACCCCGGGTCAGGTCAGGTCGGCTCGTGTCACCACGGGCGGTACCGAACAGTCGATCATGTTACACTGACAACACACATAGGCGTGTGAGTGAATAATGCGTGCCTGTGTTGTACCGCTCCATCATTTGCTATCGTTTGATACTATAGGTACCGTATATTTTACTGTATGTTATCAGATAAATTATTTCGTATATCATGCAGTATCCCATGTCTTATGTTATGCTCTGTATTATGCCGTATTAATTATATCATATCCGTATTTATGTAGCTGTATTAGTTATATGATATCCATATTCATTATGCCGTATTTTTCTGCTTGTTATTCGGGAGTCATATGTCTTGTCAAGTCGTCCATGCCACCCGCGTCCATGGTCCCCTCCGTACATCAGGTTCGCGACTTTGACCTTGAGTGGCTTGGAGACTAACCTGTGTCGGCGTTGACCTGGAATTTCCCGCCGGACGACCGACGGTCGAGTCTGTAGGTAAGGCTGCCGTAGTCCCCGCTGTCGACATCCCGAGCCTCAACCTGCACCACCAGAGAACCTGCCCGGAACCTCACACCGTCAGTACGCTACATCCCGAGCCTCAACCTGCACCACCAGAGAACCTGCCCGGAACCTCACACCGTCAGTACGCTACATCCCGAGCCTCAACCTGCACCACCAGAGAACCTGCCCGGAACCTCACACCGTCAGTACGCTACATCCCGAGCCTCAACCTGCACCACCAGAGAACCTGCCCGGAACCTCACACCGTCAGTACGCTACATCCCGAGCCTCAACCTGCACCACCAGAGAACCTGCCCGGAACCTCACACCGTCAGTACGCTACATCCCGAGCCTCAACCTGCACCACCAGAGAACCTGCCCGGAACCTCACACCGTCAGTACGCTACATCCCGAGCCTCAACCTGCACCACCAGAGAACCTGCCCGGAACCTCACACCGTCAGTACGCTACATCCCGAGCCTCAACCTGCACCACCAGAGAACCTGCCCGGAACCTCACACCGTCAGTACGCTACATCCCGAGCCTCAACCTGCACCACCAGTTAAGAGAACCTGCCCGGAACCTCACACCGTCACCCCAAACCATACACGTCACGCTACATCCCGAGCCTCAACCTGCACCACCAGGAACCTCCCGAGCCTCAACCTGCACCACCAGAGAACCTGCACAACACATCATACCTGATGGCATGTCGACGCTACGTCATTCCGAGCACCAATCTGGTTAATAAGTATTTCACCAAGTAAAGGTATGTATATCACGTTAAAGGCTAGCTGCTTCGAAGCTATCTGGCATCCGAAGTGAGGCGAGGCCACTTTAAATACCATTTGCACGTTAACTCTGCACTAAATCCAGTTGGAATTTAGTCGGCCTGTATAACTTTGCTACCAAGTCGATTCTAACGGAAGAAACTTGGAAAAATCATCAATACTTTCTTGCTGATTGTAACTGCTACCATTTACATGATGGAATCGGCATTCCTCAGGGTTCCAATTTATCAGCACAGGCCACGACCACCCTGCTGCCGGCCGCACTAGCACTAGACCACTCATCACCGCAAATAGTGCCTACTTCGATTCCCTCAGCCATTAGGGACGCATATAACAGTTTTCCCACTCGCCACCAGGGTCACCTCCTCTAGTTCTCCCGCCTACCACCAGGGTAACCTCCTCTAGTTCTCCCGCCTACCGCCAGGGTCACCTCCACTAGTTCTCCCGCCTACCACCAGGAGTGCCACCACAGTCCCGCCACCACCAGGGTCACAGTCCCACCACCAGGCACTCCACTAGTTCTCCCGCCTACCACCAGGGTGTCTCCGACCAGTTCTCCCGCCTACCACCAGGGTCGTCTCCGACAGTTCTCCCGCCTACCACCAGGGTCGCTCCGACAGTTCTCCCGCCTACCACCAGGGTCGTCTCCGACAGTTCTCCCGCCTACCACCAGGGTCGTCTCCGACAGTTCTCCCGCCTACCACCAGGGTCGTCTCCGACAGTTCTCCCGCCTACCACCAGGGTCGTCTCCGACAGTTCTCCCGCCTACCACCAGGGTCACCTCCACTAGTTCTCCCGCCTACCACCAGGGTCGTCTCCGACAGTTCTCCCGCCTACCACCAGGGTCGTCTCCGACAGTTCTCCCGCCTACCACCAGGGTCGTCTCCGACAGTTCTCCCGCCTACCACCAGGGTCACCTACACTAGTTCTCCCGCCTACCACCAGGGTCACCTCCTCTAGTTCTCCCGCCTACCACCAGGGTCACCTCCACTAGTTCTCCGCCTACCACCAGGGTCACCTACACTAGCCCCCCACCACCAGGGTCACCTCCACTAGTTCTCCCGCCTACCACCAGGGTCACCTCACTAGTTCTCCCGCCTACCACCAGGGTCACCTCCTCTAGTTCTCCCGCCTACCACCAGGGTCACCATCCCACCACAGTTCTCCCGCCTACCACCAGGGTCGCCTCCGACAGTTCTCCCGCCTACCACCAGGGTCGCCTCCGACAGTTCTCCCGCCTACCACCAGGGTCGCCTCCGACAGTTCTCCCGCCTACCACCAGGGTCGTCTCCGACAGTTCTCCCGCCTACCACCAGGGCCCACCGTCTCCCGCCTACCACCAGGGTCGTCTCCGACAGTTCTCCCGCCTACCACCAGGGTCACCTCCACTAGTTCTCCCGCCTACCACCAGGGTCGTCTACACTAGTTCTCCCGCCTACCACCAGGGTCACCTACACTAGTTCTCCCGCCTACCACCAGGGTCGTCTCCGACAGTTCTCCCGCCTACCACCAGGGTCGCCTCCACTAGTTCTCCCGCCTACCACCAGGGTCGTCTCCGACAGTTCTCCCGCCTACCACCAGGGTCACCTCCACTAGTTCTCCCGCCTACCACCAGGGTCGTCTCCGACAGTTCTCCCGCCTACCACCAGGGTCGTCTCCGACAGTTCTCCCGCCTACCACCAGGGTCGTCTCCGACAGTTCTCCCGCCTACCACCAGGGTCACCTCCACTAGTTCTCCCGCCTACCACCAGGGTCGTCTCCGACAGTTCTCCCGCCTACCACCAGGGTCGTCTCCCCCTACCACCAGGGTCGCAGACAGTTCTCCCGCCTACCACCAGGGTCGTCTCCGACAGTTCTCCCGCCTACCACCAGGGTCGTCTCCGACAGTTCTCCCGCCTACCACCAGGGTCGTCTCCTAGTTCTCCCGCCTACCACCAGGGTCACCTCCACTAGTTCTCCCGCCTACCACCAGGGTCGTCTCCGACAGTTCTCCAGCCTACCACCAGGTTCGTCTCCGACAGTTCTCCCGCCTACCACCAGGTTCGTCTCCGACAGTTCTCCCGCCTACCACCAGGGTAACCTCCTCTAGTTCTCCCGCCTACCACCAGGGTCACCTCCACTAGTTCTCCCGCCTACCACCAGGGTTGTCTCAGACAGTTCTCCCGCCTACCACCAGGGTCGTCTCCGACAGTTCTCCCGCCTACCACCAGGGTCGTCTCCGACAGTTCTCCCGCCTACCACCAGGGTCGTCTCCGACAGTTCTCCCGCCTACCACCAGGGTCGTCTCCGACAGTTCTCCCGCCTACCACCAGGGTCGTCTCCGACAGTTCTCCCGCCTACCACCAGGGTCGTCTCCGACAGTTCTCCCGCCTACCACCAGGGTCGTCTCCGACAGTTCTCCCGCCTACCACCAGGGTCGTCTCCGACAGTTCTCCCGCCTACCACCAGGGTCGCGTTCTCTAGTGCCTCCACTCACCGATAGGGGCGTCCTCGCGCAGCGTTACCACCGACTGGGTGTCCACAAACTGGGGGTTGTTGTCGTTCTCGTCCAGCACCTGCGGCGGCGGCGCCGTCGTAGTCTCACGCGAGCGTCACAAAAACACGAGGGCAGTGGCGAGCGCAGGCGAGCTCGTACAATTGAACACATTCAGATGCAGGGCAGGGCAAGCCTACTTACACCAGCGTCGGAAACAGTAACAGCCTACCCCGCTCCGCACCGCACCTACTTAGCAGCAGAAAGCCACAGCCGCACCCAAATTCAGCCACAGAAAGCCACAGTCACACCGCACCTACTTAGCAGCAGAAAGCCACAGCCGCACCCAAATTCAGCCACAGAAAGCCACAGCCGCACCCATCCATGTCCATCCGAGTGGGGGCCGGATTCGAGAGGCTGCCGTCGGTCCGGTGGTCCCCCTGCCGTCGGTCCGGTGGTCCCCCTGCCGTCGGTCCGGTGGTCCCCCTGCCGTCGGTCCGGTGGTCCCCCTGCAGTCGGTTCGGTGGTCCCCCTGCCGTCGGTCCGGTGGTCCCACTGCCGTCGGTCCGGTGGTCCCCCTGCCGTCGGTCCGGTGGTCCCCCTGCAGTCGGTCCGGTGGTCCCCCTGCCGTCGGTCCGGTGGTCCCCCTGCCGTCGGTCCGGTGGCTCGCCTGCACGTATGAGCGCTGCATGGCCAGTGAAGTCGATGCGCCCTAAGGCCTTATATAATAGCCAATCACTGCATAATAACTAACAATGTGAAGAACAATATAACGAACAATATAACGAACAACATAACGAACAATATAGCTGAAATATAACTAAAATAACATACCTAAAATAATACGGCTTGAATAATACGACTAAAACGAATAACTAGCTAACCCATCCCCTAATCTGACCAAAAACTAATACCTAATGACGTGATAACAAACCAGCTAACCCACCTGCACGTAGACGTCAGCGTGCGCGGCGCGAGGCGGTACGCCGCTATCCGTGGCGCGCACGGTGAAGTTGAGCCAGCCGGTCAGCTCGCGATCAATTTTTCTGCCCACCACTATCTCACCCGTCTCTGCGTCCAAGAACACCAGCTCTGAAACAGACGCAAGGTTGGTGTCTAGCCCTATATGTTCATATATATGTATGTATATATACATATTTTTTAATGCATTAGTTGCGATGGATTTGGATTGGATTGTGGTGTTACGACACACTCAGCAGCTGAGGCCACATGGCGTGGCCTGCCTCTCACCCTGGCGGGAAGGGCGGGTATCGCGGGGAATCGCACCCCGTACCTCTGGCTAGCCAGACTCTCAGCTTAACCACTGAGCTACCGACGCTCCACGATAGTTGGAGTGGAATGACAAATTGTGAAAACGCGAAAAAGCAATGAGAGCACAATGATATCAGCAGCGTTTCGGCTCACGCCTTTCTTAACTCCCCCAGATGATTTCTCTGGGAGTAGCTTCAAGAAACGCGTGAGCCGAAACATTGTGAATATAATTGTGTTCCTGTCGATCTGTGTGCTCGCAATATATGTCCATACACTATGTCGGGATGCATGATTAGCGGTTCACTGTTTGATCATCGAGGTCTTTTTCAGAACGGCAATGATGTTCCGATAGAAAGTACGCCTATATTGCACACTTCACACTGCTAATACATCACTGATCCTGAAGCCAATCGTTACACGTCCACGTCTTTCTCCAGACTTCATGACTTGTCAAACAAAAGATGGGTGAGGTCGTAGGGTGCGGAGCAATGATCCATGCTGATTTCCTCACGATTGCAGATAGTGATAACATTGGCTGCCAATGGTAATCAAGTGGTGGCGATAGTGACGCTGAAAAGAGCTGCACCACGACCATTCTCGTGGTCTATGAATGGCCAGAACCATTGGGTCTATTATTGGTTGTAGGCTGTCTGGAAACCTTCCTCCTCAAAAACGTGTTATAGTTTCTGGAGAGGTACACTTTCCAGCAATTTCCATCGATATGACGAGTATTGGTGAGATGTGGCAGGATATTTGCTGACGCTGATGCGCTAATGATAATTCGACACTTCCTTGTAACATACTGAGGGCCCTGCAGGGTGTACACGATGCTCACCTTTGCTATTCTGGGGCATGTGCAAGCATGTACTTGATGCTCAACTATGATACGCTGTGGTTCGTGCAGTATATTCACGACCATCACCTATGATATGCTGGGGCCCGTGTAGGATATCCTCGACGCTCACCAATGATACGCTGGATCCCGTGTAGGATACCCTCGACGCTCACCGATGATACGCTGGATCCCGTGTAGGATACCCTCGACGCTCACCGATGATACGCTGGATCCCGTGTAGGATACCCTCGACGCTCACCTATGATACGCTGGATCCCGTGTAGGATATCCTCGACGCTCACCGATGATACGCTGGGTCCCGTGTAGGATACCCTCGACGCTCACCAATGATACGCTGGGCCCGTGCAAATACGCACCAATACGGATACCCTCGACGCTCACCGATGAGCTTGTAAGATCGGCTCACCGATGATATCTGCCCGTGTAGGATACCTCGACGCTCACCGATGATACGGCTGATCTCACCATGATACGCTGGGCCCGTGCATAATACCCTCGACGCTCACCTATGATACGCTGGATCCCGTGTAGGATACCCTCGACGCTCACCGATGATACGCTGGATCCCGTGTAGGATACCCTCGACGCTCACCGATGATACGCTGGGGCCCGTGCAGCGTGTACTCGATGCTCCTGTTGACGTCGACATCCTCTGCCACCACGCTGACGATCGGCGTGCCGGGCTTGCTGTTCTCCATGACGGCGCGGCGGTAGTACGACCGCCGGAACTGCGGCGAGTGGTCGTTCACGTCCAGAAGCCGCACCGTCAGTGTGGCTGAAACGGGGTCAGGCGTGCACTGGCGACATCTATGGAGAGTTGCTCGCGGCTGGGCCTGTTCGCACCGCCACCGCACCGGGAAAAGGTCCGCTACATACGTCGGAACGTGCGGTATTCATGAAGGAACCGACGGTTTGATCTCGGAAAGTATCGGTGATGTGGATATATATATATATATATATATATATATATATATATATATATATGCGCTTATCAGCGAATGGTTCAACAATACGAGACGATGGTTGTCGTTATGTGAAGCCAAATAAACTTTTTGATTTTGAAAGCTGCCTCGAAAATCACTTTACCTAATGTGTGGGAATGCGCCCGATGATTCAGCTTCGAATCGAGTGTGGGGCTTAAATCAATGATTTAATGGGGCAGTAACTTTCCTTAGCTGAGGCAGAGACACCCCCAGGTGCGATACGGCTATCGATATTTTTCGTTATGCTAACGAAAGCAAAACACTGCGAAGATGGCGAAATGATACACATGGCGTTTGCATTTTTTGGTGCATTGGTGGGAGGTTGAAATGCCTGATTTTCTTATTCATGTTTACTGCCGTCTTGCTGACATCGAGCAGCTGTTTTTTTTTTGGGGGGGGGGGGGGGGGGGGGGGGGGAGGAGGGAACGATTCAAGCAGACGTTATGCGATTTCTTTTCTGAAAAAAATTGTAGCGTGGTATTTCAGTGCCCTGCAGATCAACACGTGACATAGGTAAAGTAAATAATTTGCCTTTGAAGTACACAAATATAACAATCCTTTGACTAGGACACCCATAAACCGGACTGTTATTAACCATAACTGTCTCCGCTTAACACAAACAAAAACATCTCGAACCTTCATGAATCGCCACCAGCGTAATTTCCAACAAACAAAAAAAACTTCAGCGTTAGCGTACACTTCCGATTGGCCGGATCGCCAGTATCTGTACAGTAGCTAAACATAACACTGGGCGCACTTACCCGTGGCCGTCTGACGCGAGTTCATTGCTGCCAAATCCTCCACCCCGACCACCAGACGAATGGTCTCCACTCTCTCCCTGTCCAACGGCCTGAGAAAAAATCGCATGTCGACGTCCAACATTTCAAACACCACCGGCACAACAAATGTAGTGAGAGGGATGAAAGTGGGAGAGTGAGAGGGTGAGATGGTGAGAGGGTGAGATGGTGAGATGGTGAGAGGGTGAGATGGTGATAGGATGAGATAGTGACAGGGTGAGCGGGTGAGAGGGTAAGAGGTACACTGGCAGATTCAACTCATAGCCGACGCGCCTTTCTAGCGAGTACCTGAATACCTCCAGCCTCCCAGGCAAATGAAAATTTAACATTCCCTATCATTGCTGAAAAATGAACAGATTCGAACTATTTGTGCATTGGTGAGCAGTGGAATTAACCACAAATTAGATTGCCAAAATGACCGTAAGGCGTTCCACCGTATGGCTTTCAAAACCAGGATTGTATTTCCAGATCATTTGTTTCGTGTTTGAAGGGAGTAGAGTGTGGAGCAGATCCTCCTGCACTACTCCGATAGCTGGCCTCTACACTACATCAATAGCTGGCCGCTACGCTACGCCAATAGCTGGCCGCTACGCTACGCCAATCGCTGTACACCCACTGTCGTGCAAATTGTCGAACATCAGCCGCAGAAGGGACAGTGGTTGGTTTTATTCTGAGGTGGAACCACACGACCGTCTCAGGCATGTTTGCCGGACGTCCTCACCGGACGTCCCCACCGGACGTCCGCACCAGACGTCCCCACCGGACGTCCCCACCGGACGTCCCCACCGGACGTCCCCACCGGACGTCCCCACCGGACGTCCCCACCGGACGTCCCCACCGGACGTCCCCACCGGACGTCCCCACCGGACGTCCCCACCGGACGTCCCCACCGGACGTCCCCACCGGACGTCCCACCGGACGTCCCCACCGGACGTCCCCACCGGACGTCCCCACCGACGCACCGCGTCCCACCGGACGTCCCACCGGACGTCCACCGGACGTCCCACCGGACGTCCCCACCGGACGTCCCCACCGGACGTCCCCACCGGACGTCCGCACCAGACGTCCCCACCGGACGTCCCCACCGGACGTCCCCACCGGACGTCCCCACCGGACGTCCCCACCGGACGTCCCCACCGGACGTCCCCACCGGACGCCATTAGCCGTGAATGTGCACGAAGTGCGTCGTGAACCACCCAATAAACAATACACGTCCTGACACAGTCGTGACCGTCGTGACCACTCATTCCAATTTGCCCGAGCAAAATCTGTTTCTAACCTAGTCAGTTTCCACTTTTTTTCAGGCGACCGATGGCCATTGTTCGTTAGTCGAAGACGTCAATTTTCATTTCATACTGAAGCACGAAATCAAATTTGCGTCACGACTGGAGCTGGAAGTCTATGACGGAGACCTGGTCACGGGCTGTACTCCGATAATGACCCGCCTGACCTGACCTGGAAGGTAAGGGCGCTGCAGCTAGGGGAGGAATATCTCTCCCGAGCTTTGGTCGAACTTAGAGTTAACAGCTCTGGACGGGCTCAACATTAGACCGAATGGCCTATAGGCGTTGGATGGAATAAATCGACATGAATATTATCCCTGCCACCCCTCTTCCTCCCCAATTTTGAACAGCTCTCCACCACTACTGATAGGTCAACCGAAAGGGATTTAATTGTTTCCTGACAGTGTGTATAGTTGACATCGTTACCTAGCAATGGGGATAATCTTCATGGTTCCATACGGTTTCGATAGTTGCCATAATTGCCTAACGGCACGGACGGTTGCTATGGCTACCTGGCGGGGTCGACGGTTGCCATGGTTACCTGGCAGTGCGGATGACGCCCTCTATCGGGTGTATCTGGAAGGCAGCCGTGAAGTTGTAGTCGGACGCTCGCACCAGCGTCCCCTCTTCGTTACGCGCCTCGCCCAGACTGTGGTCAATGCTGGTGGCATGACAACAAGACCGTCAATGGTAGTGCCAACTGTGGTGCCAACTGTAGTGTCAGTTGTAGTGTCAATTTTAGTGTCAATTGTAGTGTCAAATGTCAATTGTCACAGGCAATGGTATTATTAATTGCAGTGGCAAATTCCAATTGTCACCGGCAATTGTAAAGTCAATTGTAGTGTCAAATGTCAATTATCGCTGTCAATTGTAGTGTCAATTGTAGTGTCAAATGTAGATTGACACCGGCAATTGTAGTGTCAACTGTAGTGTCAAATGTGGATTATCACCGGCAATTGTAGTGTCAATTATAGTGTCAAATGTAGATTATCACCGGCAATTGTAGTGTCAACTGTATTGTAGTGTCAACTGTAGTGTCAAATGTAGATTGACACCGGCAATTGTAGTGTCAACTGTAGTGTCAAATGTGGATTATCGCTGTCAATTGTAGTGTCAATTGTAGTGTCAAATGTAGATTAACACCGGCAATTGCATTGTAAACTGTAGTGTCAAATGTAAATTATCACCGGCAATTGTAGTGTCAACTGTAGTGTCAAATGCAGATTATCACCGGCAATTGTAGTGTCAACTGTATTGTAGTGTCAACTGTAGTGTCAAATGTATATTATCACCGGCAATTGTAGTGTCAACTGTAGTGTCAAATGTAGATTACCATCGGCAATTGTAGTGTCAACTGTAATGTCAAATGTCAATTGTCACCGTCCGTTGCAGCCGTCACTGCCCGATCTTGTCACCGGACGGTGCGGGTGTCAGCCGGGGCGCGCTGACGCTATGGCGAGGAAACACGCTGGACAAGGACGCCATTTCTCCATGAAGTACCGGGAAATGACGACAATAAAACACTATGGAATACCGGACACTCGGACAGCACTAAGACGGTGCAGCATACCGGCTACCGGATACCGGATAACGCGGCGCCTGTGCCCACCTGTTGGCAGTGACGTCACACTCACCTGTATCTGAGCAGCGGCACGGCGTCCAGGTCGGTGGCCTCCACACGGTACACGAAGGAGCCGACCCGAATGTTCTCGACGATCGTCACAAGGCCCGGCTCCAGGAAACTGCGCAGTCGGCGGAGAACCCTCATGCTCGGATGACACTCACAAAGGAGAGCCCTCACAGAAGCAGGGGCACCGTTTGGCGAGAAGAGACGCCGTACAACGAGTAGAGACACCGTACAGCGAGCAGACATCGTGAGCATACTCGTGGACGCGACGCTGACGCGTCCATCACGTCCACGTCCACGTCCAGAAAGGCGAAGAAGAGCGTTCGGTTGATGGGCGGCGCAGCATCTTGCGCAAAAGGTCTGGCGTCGCTACTAGCGCAAGTCGAAAAGCTGCGTATGGCGAAAATATTGGGCAACTGGCAGTGTTTGAACTCGAAACCTTCAGGTTACGAAATCAGCCGACGGTACAAGAACCGAAGTAGTTTCCTGAAGTGGATGTCGCATAGCTAATCATGCCGAATATGTTTAAGTCTCTTCAATTGAGCCGAATTAGACTATGCTGAATATTTCGGAACACATTAATATTGGAACATTCCGGCATTAACAAGAGGATAGGGAGGCCGATTCAGGAAATTCTAGGACATTTTTTGTTGACTATTCACGACAGAGGCCGTTGGAAGTGTCTGTTCTGTATGGGCAGCAGCCATACTTCAAGACCATCCAAAAATAAGTGCAGCACATTTCAGTTCCAGAGGTGAAAGATATTTTGGGCGAGTAATCTACATACTCAGTGGTCGCGAGCCAGGGTTGCAAACCTCATCTCCCAATAGCTGCACCAGAAGCTGCATTAACTAGCGCTGTTTCATAACTTGTAAAATGTCAACTGCTCTATTGGTTGCGCTCATTTATTCATGTCCATCAACAAATAACCACCAAATGCATTAGAATGCAATACACCATATTATACACAATACACTATTATACACAATACACTATCTGATACATAAAACACCACATTAAACACAATACACTATATTATACACAAAATGTACCCAATACACAAAACAGAACAAACCTGGGTAGTTTATTGTTAACGTCCTGTATCGAAATGTTGACGGTGGTGACATCTACCAGCTGGTCGGCGCCGACCCCGCCATCTAGCGCCGCCACGGTAAGCTCGTAGTTGGCAGCACGCGGCCGGCTCAGGTCCGGGTCAAGGTTGGCGCCCTGAGTAAGAAGAAAACTGAGTCAGCAAAATGGTTGGTGATTTAATGAAGGGTATGACCTGTGGCTGTTGACCGCTTTGCCACGCTGGGTGTTGCCATGTTGGGTGTTGCCATGTTGGGTGTTGCCATGTTGGGTGTTGCCATGTTGGGTGTTGCCATGTTGGGTGTTGCCATGTTGGGTGTTGCCATGTTGGGTGTTGCCATGTTGGGTGTTGCCATGTTGGGTGTTGCCATGTTGGGCATTGCCACGTTTGGCATTACCACGTTGGGTGCTGCCACGTTGGGTGTTGCCATGTTGGGTGTTGCCATGTTGGGTGTTACCACGTTGGGTGTTGCCATGTTGGGTGTTGCCATGTTGGGTGTTGCCATGTTGGGTGTTGCCATGTTGGGTGCTGTTATGTTGGCTGCTTCCTCGTGTCTCAATAAACAGTTGCACAGTTATTTTCTTTCTCTCGTGAGTACATGGCTGAATCTTCGCAACAGAATATTTGTCACAAACTGAATCAATTCGGTGGTTTTCCCCGCCCCACTAAGACCGTCCCTGGTGCGCTTCCGACTGTTTTCTCCACTGGATGAGGAGGTTTCATACTTACCACTGGGAACTTGAGAGACAAATAGCTTCTGCTAAATGCGGCTGACTTTAATGAAACACACACAGTTGCAAAAACCGTAGCTGCTAAGATGTGCTTCTCCCTTGAAAAACAATGCCAATACATGCATGCACAACACATATGTGTGGAACACAACACATAGGTTAAACGTTATAATGCTCTCAACCTTAAGTAGTATAAAATTATACTCTCGACTCACCGAGTCTGTGTGGACCGCAGCAAATCTCAGAAACTAACCAGTGCTGTGGCATTCATCAAGCAACTGTAAAACCCAGACAAATTCAGAGTACGAAGAAAAGTTGCGTCCTGTGCGAGCCATTGCTTCCACGGCTGGCATTCCGCTGGTTCCGCGCGGTACGCTGAGGCAAGCGTCGCTGTTGCTGCTGGACCTGCGCCACCGTGGTGGAGTTGGTGATGAACTTGTCCCGGGGCGGGTGTGACGGTTGTCACTGGACCCACCTGAGCCACCGTCACCACCCCCGTGGTGGAGTTGGTGATGAACTTGTCCCGGGGCGGGTGTGACGGTTGTCACTGGACCCACCCCCCTGAGCCACCGTCACCACCCCCCGTGGTGGAGTTGGTGATGAACTTGTCCCGGGGCGGGTGTTGTGATGACTTGTCCCGGGGGGACGGTTGTCACTGGACCCACCTGAGCCACCGTCACCACCCCCGTGGTGGAGTTGGTGATGAACTTGTCCCGGGGCGGGTGTGACGGTTGTCACTGGACCCACCTGAGCCACCGTCACCACCCCCGTGGTGGAGTTGGTGATGAACTTGTCCCGGCCAGACGGGGTTGCTGCCGGGGTTACGGTTGTCATGGACCCACCTGAGCCACCGTCACCACCCCCGTGGTGGAGTTGGTGATGAACTTGTCCCGGGGCGAGTGCGACGGTTGTCACTGGACCCACCTGAGCCACCGTCACCACCCCGTGTGTTCGTGTGGAGTTGGTGATGAACTTGTCCCGGGGCGGGTGTGACGGTTGTCACTGGACCCACCTGAGCCACCGTCACCACCCCCGTGGTGGAGTTGGTGATGAACTTGTCCCGGGGCGGTGTGACGGTTGTCACTGGACCCACCTGAGCCACCGTCACCACCCCCGTGGTGGAGTTGGTGATGAACTTGTCCCGGGGCGAATGTGACGGTTTCCACTGGACCCACCTGAGCCACCGTCACCACCCCGTGGTGGAGTTGGTGATGAAACGTCCCGTGGTGGAGTGGTGATGAGGTGACGGTTGCACTGGACCCACCTGAGCCACCGTCACCACCCCCGTGGTGGAGTTGGTGATGAACTTGTCCCGGGGCGGGTGTGACGGTTGTCACTGGACCCACCTGAGCCACCGTCACCACCCCCGTGGTGGAGTTGGTGATGAACTTGTCCCGGGGCGGGTGTGACGGTTGTCACTGGACCCACCTGAGCCACCGTCACCACCCCCGTGGTGGAGTTGTGATGAACTTGTCCCGGGCGGGTGTGACGGTTGTCACTGGACCCACCTGAGCCACCGTCACCACCCCCGTGGTGGAGTTGGTGATGAACTTGTCCCGGGGGGGTGTGACGGTTTCACTGGACCCACCTGAGCCACCGTCACCACCCCCGTGGTGGATTGGTGATGAACTGTCCGGGGCGGGTGTGACGGTTGTCACTGGACCCACCTGAGCCACCGTCACCACCCCCGTGGTGGAGTTGATGATGAACTTGTCCCGGGCGAGTGCGGTTGTCACTCCCCCGAGCCACCGTCACCACCCCCGTGGTGGAGTTGATGATGAACTTGTCCCGGGGCGAGTGCGACGGTTGTCACTGGACCCACCTGAGCCACCGTCACCACCCCCGTGGTGGAGTTGATGATGAACTTGTCCCGGGGCGAGTGTGACGGTTGTCACTGGACCCACCTGAGCCACCGTCACCACCCCCGTGGTGGAGTTGGTGATGAACTTGTCCCGGGGCGAATGTGACGGTTTCCACTGGACCCACCTGAGCCACCGTCACCACCCCGTGGTGGAGTTGATGATGAACTTGTCCCGGGGCGGGTGTGACGGTTTCACTGGACACCTGAGCCACCGTCACCACCCCCGTGGTGAGTTGGTGATGAACTTGTCCCGGGGCGGGTTGACGGTTGTCATGGACCACTGAGCCACCGTCACACCCCGTGGTGGAGTGATAACTTGTGGGTGTGACGGTTGTCACTGGACCCACTGAGCCACGTCACCACCCCCGTGGTGGAGTTGTGATGAACTTGTCCCGGGGCGAGTGCGACGGTTGTCACTGGACCCACCTGAGCCACCGTCACCACCCCCGTGGTGGAGTTGGTGATGAACTTGTCCCGGGGCGGGTGTGACGGTTGTCACTGGACCCACCTGAGCCACCGTCACCACCCCCGTGGTGGAGTTGATGATGAACTTGTCCCGGGGCGGGTGTGACGGTTGTCACTGGACCCACCTGAGCCACCGTCACCACCCCCGTGGTGGAGTTGATGATGAACTTGTCCTGTGCGCCGTGCTGAATCCGGTACGCGATTCGACTGAACTGGAAGGAGCCGTCGCCATCGCGGGCTGACACCTGGCCAGGTCAGGGTCATAGGTCAACGTCAGGGATCACACATCATAGGTAATGGGTCATATGCATCGGCCATAGGCAATAGTTTGTAGGTCAAATGTCACAGGCCATACATCACAATTCATAGTACAATTCCTAGGTCATGGTATATGTATTACAGGTATTACACATATGAGGTAATCGCAGGTCACCCGTCAAATGTCACTCGCTACACAGTCAAAGATCGTATGTGGCATACGTCAGCACCATCGGCGTGGGGAGACCCAAGCGGCTGGCATGGCAACAGGAATACAATCACCGATTAGTAACAAGCTAGATGACTGAAAATCATTCATTCGGTGCATACTTATGATTCCCCACGATTTTAATTTCATAAGATAAGTAAGGATACCGGCCGGGGCACTTGAGAACGCCACGAAGCCATTGAAGGCAATTGCCAGACGTGAAAAAGTAGAAGCAATGAAGAACTCAAAATCGGGTTAAGCAGAACTGAAGCGTGAATGTTTCAGACAATGCATCACTAGCGATCACTGCCCACTGCCATTCAAGTGTCCAATTAGTCTTCTTTTCACGCGTGATGTGCAGTTCTTGATGTGCTTCGCATTGCAAATCACAGATGATGTTGACTGAGGCCGAGCCAAGCATCCTGACCTCCAGTCAGTGGTGATATCGACTCCTGCGTGGGATTGTGATGCTGAAGTAGCTTAGTTCTGACTGGAAGTTCCTCCCATGACGGAGCGGAACGTTTTACATACTTTTTAACCGATGGATTCATGCGTATATATGTATATGTATGTATATATATATATATATATATATATATATATATATATATATGCAATCAATATCACTTCTAAATTGTTCTCCATATTTTCGCAAACCGGTGCCGCCCCTGAAAATACAAATAATTTTCCCCAGGCCTCAACGATCCCAGGAACCTTCATTCGACGCCAGAAGGGTATGGAACTGCGCCTCCTCTCAGCGGGGGCTTTGTTTGTTTGTGGTTTGTTTGCTTGTTTGTGGCTTGTTTGTTCAGGTCTGCAGTGTCATTTGTTGATATTACAGTTGCAGGCAGTCATTGGTGGATAATTGTATAAATGATCAGGAGTACTTTTCATTGATTATTGATATTCCATTCACTACTGATGAACAGGACCTGGATATTTTTTTCCCATAGGGTTCTATGCTAAGCTGCAGGGGTGTTGGGTAGGTTTCATGGGCACGTAAGCATCCCCAAAAGAAGATAACTATCCGCCCATGGACGCAGCTGACATGTTGGCGGTGATGATGGCACGATATCTTCCGCACAAAGTATATCACCAGAGCAGAGTCAGAATTCGAGTAAAGAAATGTCACAAGGAACTGAGGGGTGGGCCCGGGGTAGGTGATACCGCGCCTTTCCGAACATTCGTTGTACAATGGAGTTGTGTGAAAATGAGTCGAAACTCCCGACAGATCACGTTATGAGAAACACTGAAAACGCTGCACAAAGGAAGCGAAAAATCGCAAAAGCGAAAAGTTTGGAGCTGCGGGGTATCGATCCCCGTACCTCTCACATGCTAAGCGAGCGCTCTACCACTTGAGCTACAGCCCCGACTGACTGTTACGCGTTCAATAGATTGGTAGGTCTAAGTGCGGTGTGGATGGTAAACAGTCTTGATGACAGTTGATATGGCATCCAAGGGTGAGGTGCCGGTTAGCGACAGTTTCACGTGAGACCATGATATAGGTAGCCCACCATAGTTTCATGTATCTGAAGTCTTGTCCAGAGATAGGCAGGGCCAAGAGGAGCAGCCATGATTTTATGTGAGGCGGTGGGCAGTCAGGCTCCAAAGTACAGCAAACGGGTTGACGATGTGCGACAGCCGCGGAAGGAAATCCGTACTGAAACGCATCTGGAGGGCGTAATGGAGGGCAAAAATCTGCTCAACTTGTGCTTTAAGGCGTTTAATGAATTGTTGGAATGCATTATTTCAATGCAATGTTCATGAATTTGTGACTAAGATGATGGGACCAAACATTTTCTGTGTAAATTGCCTACTTTCAAGGTGAGTAAAATAACACCAAGAAGGAACTTTGAGTTAGTTAGGTAACAAGGCATCAAAAGAAACGTTTGAAAATGCAACATAAACTAGACTTTTATTTTTTTTTATTTTTTTTATGGATAGGTTAGAACCTATCCAAACCTGGCTTCGTAGATAAAAAAAATCATAAAAAATTAAATTAAAAAAGCTTAAGCAATTTATCGTCATAAATTTCTTAGAATTGAGGCAAATGTGTGCAAGAACTTGTCGTGTTATCACCTTAAAGCACAATAATACCAAAAATGCGCACCAGGGAGATCAAATGCAAGCAACAAATGCGAAGCAAAAACAGGAGGAAGGAAAATCAAGAGGTTTAAACCGAATGCCTTTTATACATCAACACATCTTTCACATCAAATGAATACAAAATACACATAAGAGAATGACTAAAGCACATACAACGTCCCGCATTTCTCAACCAAGTTTCAAACCCATGGCTGACTGAACTGAATTTGACAGCAGGGATTTTGTTGAGCGATAAACAAAGTTGGCAGCTATCAACTGAAACAAAAGTGGCACACTATCCTAATATCTGCGATTTATCAAATTGTTGTCATTTTCTTTTTGCAATTTCCGAAGCCGTGTGTGAATTGTTAATGGATTATCTGCCACCGGCATTAGGCACCTGTATCATATCGTCCAACGTGTTGTACTCTGCAGTCTGGGTGGTCAGTAGCGTAGCGAGGAGGCTAGCTTTCGAGCTTTTGGGGGATGGGGGATTCAATTTTCTCAGTGTTCTTAGAATTCAAGACGATGTCGTTTTAGTGAATCAATTCGAAACAAATCGACATTCGAGGAGCCATGACCTCCGTGGCCCGCTAGACCCGCAAAAATGTTACTGAAAATGAGAACAGTTTTAGAATGAACTGCTCTGTAATCAGGCGCTCTAAATGCACTGGAAAGTGCAATGTGAAATTTTCAAGTCACATGTTTCAATAAAATATAATTTCCGTACATTCAATTGGCCATAATTTTCATCTCGACGTCCAAGGTCACCAAGCTCAAACCCAACTCGTGACGTCACAGACAGACAGGTCGGTCGGCGCGCGTCTCGTCCAGCATTCACTAGCAGAAGCGTGGGGAACGCTGTCCAGGCCGGCGGACGGAACGGCAAGTTTGCCCGAAGTGCACTGCAGCGCACACATCGGCGGCGCTGAGAACCGACCTACAGACGGCGGCGGTGAGAACCGACCTCCGGACGTCGGCGGTGAGAACCGACCTCCGGACGGCGGCGGTGAGAACCGACCTCCAAACGGCGGCGGTGAGAACCGACCTCCGCACGGCGGCGGTGAGAACCGACCTCCGGACGTCGTGGGCTCGTCTGATAGTGGCTCCCACAGAACCAGAGGAGACGGAGCTAGTGTCAGACGTCGACACTGGCTCCTGTTGAGCCCCAGGGACGAGATGTGTAGCCTCCAGTGCAGCGACGCCGCCGTGATGGAAGCCGCTCAGGGTAGGTTCCGCCGTCCCATGGAGCAGTATACGCGTAGAACTGGCTAGGGGAGAGGGTATGGCAAACACTTACCCTGACGTTTCTGCAGGATAACTGGCGAGCTGATGAGGGGATCGCACGCAAGGGTATGGGAATCGCCCCCGCTGTCGTCGGCCACATCCCTGGTATATGAATATATATATATATATATATATATATATATATATATATATATATATATATATATATATATATATATATATAACCTTTACCTACCCACGCCCACCTGAGTGACAACCCACTGACCTGTATAATCCTGGTACCTGCCGGCGCGTCTTCAGGTACAGATTTGGAGTACAGGGAACGGTCGAAGCGCGGAGCCATATCGTTCACGTCCTCCACCACGACCTGAACCAGACAACTGGACGACAACGGCGGATCACCTGCAGGTCAGGCCAAGGTCAGGTCGGGTCAGACGTCTGGATGGCGTCGGCGAAACACGCGCAGGTCGCGTCAAAGTCAGGTCAGGTCTGGTGGCTGGAGGACATCGGTAGATCTCCTGTCAGCCGGACCAAGCCCGGGGCCGGTAATGTAGCTGGACCACAGCAATGGCTTTCCTGCAGGCCAGACAAAGGTCATATAGCTCGACACATCGGATGGTCCCTTGCAGGTCGGGCCAAAGTCAGGTCAGCTCAGTCAGCTGGATAGCGTGGACAGATCTGCTGCGTGTCAGGCCAAGGTCAAACGTCTAGGTGACAGCTGTGGTTCCCTTGCAGGTAAGGTCGGGTGAGGTCTGGCTCAGTTTGCTACGACTACTGCAGTTCGCTGCAGAACCGTCATAAGCTAAGCTGCAGTACACTGCAGTACTACCATAGGCCAAGCTGCAGTGCACCACAGCCCCGCCATAGCAGGCTAGGCTGCAGTACGCTGCAGCCTAGCCTGCAGCGTAGCAGTACCTGGTTGGTGCAGATAAGTTGGGAACAAACTTGATCTATGACATTACTATACACTGCGCTGTCTGTCATGATATACGTCATGTCATGTATGTCGATTGTTCCTGCATGTGACCATTCCGTGGTAGTATCAGTGGTATCTATCGAAGATGACAATAAGGCCGGTCTGAATATTTGATAGCTAGTGGTCGCAGTCGATATGCGATGGCCTTCCCATTGCAAAGTCCCTGGAAACATGAGCATGACACGTCGTGTTGTGTCAGCAGAGGTGGAGGTAACAGCAACGGAGGACAAATCTGTCATAGTCGGCCACCACGAGGCTGAGGTTGGGCACGTGTTGGGTCCCCAGAGATGGAGATGACACAGAAGACAAACTTACCGTAGTCGGGCACAAGACGGTGAGGTCCAGCACACGTTGGGTCTCCAGAGGTGAAGGTGACGATAACAGAGGCCAAACATAACATGGTACGTTTCATCTCGGCCACTGTGACCTCGGTCGGACGACAATGGAGGACACACGTACCATGGTTGGTCACCATGATGGTGAGGTTCAGGACATGGGACACACTTACCATGGTCGGTCACCATGATGGTGAGGTTCAGGACATGGGACACACTTACCGTGGTCGGTCACCATGATGTTGAGGTTCAGGACATGGGACACACTTACCGTGGTCGGTCACCATGATGGTGAGGTTCAGGACATGGGACACACTTACCGTGGTCAGTCACCATGATGGTGAGGTTCAGGACATGGGACACACTTACCATGGTCGGTCACCATGATGGTGAGGTTCAGGACATGGGACACACTTACCGTGGTCGGTCACCATGATGGTGAGGTTCAGGACATGGGACACACTTACCGTGGTCGGTCACCATGATGGTGAGGTTGAGGACGCGCACGTCGCCGCCGCCGTACATGGCCTCGAAGTCGAGAGGGCGCTGCAGTCGCAGCTCGCCCGTGCTGCCATCTATGCTGAAGTTTCGCTGCGGATCGCCGGAGGCGATACGGAACGAGATCTCGGCGTTGTCGGTGCCTGGGGCAGGGTACAGGTCAGAGGTCAGGCGGTTGGTTGGTTATTTGGGCTTAGGGGCGCTTCGACTGATTCAGTCACACAGAGGTCAGGCGGTCAGACATCTCCGCGTCGCTCTGGTTCGCGTGAACGAATCACAAAAGCAGCACCATCGCGGAGCGTGATGTTTCCGTCCTACCCCACCGTTAGTTTGTAATTTATCCTTCCGGCAGATCAGTGGCGGATTCACGAATGAGAGGGAGTAACGTATGCGATCAAAGGTGGCCGTATTCTTTTTAAAAGGTGCATTCACGATTTGCGGGAAACTAGACATGCTTTATTTTGATAAGATATTTCGGGGCTCAAGCTGAAGTCCTAAGCTAGCCATCCGGGACCCGGTTTTGAAGAAAAGTTGGCGGTCATTTGTATATTGTAGCTCTAGAAAATGTATGCCTGCACAACTACGCTTGAGAATAACGTTTGCCTTTTACCGCCATAAGTGTGGGCATGGCCAGGTCAACGGGTCCACATCTTGCTCCACGGGAAGACGACACGGTCTTAGCTCTGCGAGACAAGCTTAGTGCCTGTGCTAAATGCGGTATATTGAAATAAATATGTCAGTGGCTCTAAGTCACATATATTCACGGTGTCCGACCTTGGGCGAACCTGATTGGTCAGCGGTGTCGACCGAGCACACCTGATTGGTCGGAGGTAGCGACTGAACGCAATCGATTGGTCGACGCCGCGGAGTGCACGCACCTGATTGGTCGGCGTCGGAGGCTTGCAGCAGGCCGCCCGACTGTAGCCGGAGGGCGTTCTCGGCGACGGTGACGTGGTAGAGGGGGCGGAGACAGCGCGGCGCGTTGTCGTTCACGTCAGTCACGATCACCTCGAGAGGCACCCGCCTCAGATGCCATTAGTAGGCAATCCCCGTGTGTGGTCAGTGAGGCACACCGACTCCTGGCCAGGCACATCCGCCAGTGTAAACGGGGAAGGATGCCGACCGCATGTGCGTTTAACGTTTGAACGACACCATGCCTTTTCCAAGTCGGCCTCACTTACATCGGCACCAATCATAGGCAGTAATTTAAGCGTATAAATATATACATAAATGAATATAAATATAATAAATGAGAATGAATGAATATATATATATATATATATATATATATATATATATATATATTACATCCATATTAGATATTCCATCTGCAGAACAAAATTGTGCAATTTGGAGTCAGATTGCCCAACTGCTCCCCTCCCCTCCCTCGTGGCAATGTCAAAGATAGGGGATTCTGCAGCATTACGAGGGTTGAAGTAGAAATGTGTGCTGGTGGCTTCCAACTTCCACTGAAAAATAGTGGAGAGTTTCCCACGTAATGGTTCCATATGAGCCGACATGTCCTCTTCGTAACTCAGCTCTAGAGATCTCACCTGAGCCCTCGACCGTCATTGTCCCGAGCCTCCACCATCAGCTGATGCCGCTCAGCTGACTCGCGGTCCAACCCGTGGTCGTCGGTTGCCATGGTGATCTTGCCCGTGACGGAATCAAGTCGGAGGCTAGAGGAGAACCGGCTGCTGTGTCCAAGTCCAGAGAGCCCACAATCCAGAGATCCATAGATCCATAGATCAAATGATTCACAAATCCATGCGTCCAGTTATCCATTGATTCAGATATGCGGATATTTATAGATGGGCTGATTCGCAGATCCACGGATCCAGTTATATATAGATTCAGAGATAAAGAGATGCACAGATTAAACCATTCACATATCAATAAGTTGACGGTCCAGAGATCTACTGTTGCCGATAGCATTAGGGTAGAAACTGTTGGATCCATATATGTAGCGTACGTAATTAGAAAACGAAATGTTTATGCTCATAGCAATTCAATAAAAAGGTTGCTAAATGTAATGTATATACTGCCAATCGTGTTTTATACACTACCACAGTTCGCAAATCCCGGTCACGAAATCCACTGCATACTTCAGCTCTTTTGTTCATTTAATTAAAGGACTTTCACACTAGCGTAATCTCGACGCAACATAGCCAGCGCAATGACGAACTAGGCGTAATCCCGACGCACATGTTCAGACTTGTTGCAAATTACACGCTGAAAAACCGCAGCCGATGTGACCCCAATCCGCCGAAGATCAGCAAATATGGCGACCGCAGTATATCTCGAGCAGTCTGTTGACCCTGCGTCAAGGCCGCTGGTGCGCCGAGCAGAAAACGTTGAGAAAACTCAACTTTGTCCGCTCGGAAATCGCCAGCGTTTTGTAGGACTCGGCAGACAGCTGACGCAAGGCCGACGCAATGGCAGAATCGGCACACTCATTGGGCCCCATGCTAACTGTCCGCTAGCTTTGCGTCGATTCCGACAGTACGTCGAAATCACGCTAGATAATCCCTGAACACGAACGTGCGGTATTCTATTCCCTCAAGAATTATTCAACATGGATTTTCCATTTATCTATAATTATTTGCCATGCTATAAGCACATCACGGAAAGTCTCGGAAGTTCATAGACATAAATGGTCAAGGAATTTTGAATTCGGTTAATCGGTTGATGGAGGATCCACTGCGCCAATGTCAGGTGAATAGGGTCCATTTATTTTCGGAAGTGCACCTCAGGGCGCGATTAATGAGTGGTTTCCAGTCGCCGTGCCCGCGACTGAAAGCGCATTGCTATTTAAATAAATAGCTAGAAGCTATTGATTTTTAGGAGACATATCCAACACGGTACCTTTACCTTTGGTACAAAGGTAAAGGGAATCGCTTTCCAAACGCGTCCTCACTCACACATTTTTAGAGGCGGGGCGATGCGTGTGCTAGACAAACAAAAAGCATTGAGCATGCACAGATTCAAACCCGCGTCTGGACATCGCCCCTCCCGTGGCGGGCTAGGCAACTGCATCACTCTGTCATCACTCTGCCATCACTCTGCCATATAAAGCTGCTGTAGCGACGTTCACATGCTTAACGTATGATGTGCCCGTAACGGCTTCATGTCTGACTTTGAACCCGGGCTTATAACTGTGTGTCAGGCGACAATGTTCAAAGCACAGGCCATGGCAGTTCGAAAGCGAATTAGAAGTCTCGATTGAAGAAACCGCGGGGTTGGGCGAGTGGTTAAGGTGTTCGCCTCTGGATACCAAGGTCCCGAGTTCAACACTCGCACCACTCAGGACATTTCCAAATTCTACGGTTCGCTGACGAAACAGTGTGGGCGGCGCCATTGGCCGTGATCGTGCATAAAGTGTGTCGTGAACCACCTAATAAACAAACGATTGAAGAAATATTCATGCCCGTACAACACATACACAGCGTTCCACTCCTCCACGAAAAAGTAATGACATAAGTGCCTCTAATCGCAGCTGGAATGCCAGATAACACAATATCAGCGGTAGCTAGTTAATTATCAAGATGTTAGACCGCGCTATTGTTTTTATAATGGGGATTCACGATGCACGATCACGGCTAATGGTGCCACCCGCACTGTTTCGCCGGTGGGCCGCTGGATTGGCAAATCTCTCGAATGGTGCGAGTGTTGAACCCGGTATCTTAGGATCCAGAGTTCAACACCTTAACCAACCGGCCATCCTCGTCCCTCAGGCCACACTTGACGTAACGCACTCAGGCACTTACCAAATTTATTTGAGTATATCGTTTTCCAATTGCAAAGCCAACGCATATGGAGCCCAGAGCTTCGAACCTAATGGTATCGGCATCAGCTGATCTCTGGACCGTTAGTGTTTGACATGGGAATGCCTTAACCTGTCTATCTCTGGATCTCCGAGTCTTTGTACAACTGGCTCCCTGGATCTGTGAATCATTTAATCCATGTATTTCCGAATCTCTGACTATCTGGATAACTGGGTACTGGAGAACGCTGAACGCAACGCTTATTCCACGGCCGCACACTGGCACACTCGTCCTGAGCTGCACGTACACATGTCAGAGAGTGTACTATAACACCTGACGTCACACACAGTCAGAGAGTGTACTGTAACACCTGACGTCACTACATGTCAGAAGTGTACTAAGCACCAGACGCCACTCAACGTCAGAGAGCGTACCGTAACACCCGACGTCACTCACACTGTCAGAGAGTGTACTGTAACACCTGACGTCACTCACACTGTCAGAGAGTGTACTATAGCACCTGACGTCACTCAGACTGTCAGAGAGCGTACCGTAACACCTGACGTCACTCACACTGTCAGAGAGCGTACCGTAACACCTGACGTCACTCAGACTGTCAGAGAGCGTACCGTAACACCTGACGTCACTCACACTGTCAGAGAGTGTACTGTAACACCTGACGTCACTCACACTGTCAGAGAGTGTACTATAGCACCTGACGTCACTCAGACTGTCAGAGAGCGTACCGTAACACCTGACGTCACTCACACTGTCAAATAGTGTACTGTAGCACCAGACGCCACTTAAACTGTCAGAGAGCGTACCGTAACACCTGACGTCACTCACACTGTCAGAAGTAGTACCGTAACACCTGACGTCACTCACACTGTCAGAGAGTGTACTGTAGCACCAGACGTCACTCAGACTGTCAGAGAGCGTACCGTAACACCTGACGTCACTCACACTCGCGCCATGTCGCCGGTGATGTCGGTGAAACGCACGCCGTCAGTGCCGAAGACGCCCGAGTCTGGATCCAGCGCCTGCACCCACGCCACCAGAGTGCCGCGGCGTACGTTCTCCGGCACGGACACCTGGCGCAGCGCGTGCGGTCAGTCGGGCTGTCGTCGCGGCGCGAGCTCGCGCGTGACGTCATCAGTCGTGCCGCGTGACGTAGTAAGAGCTACTGAACTGAGCCGGACCTGTCATCGCGCTGACGCTGAAAAGCGATGGCTCTTCACGAACGTCTTCATTGAACTGTGTTCGTATAGCCTGATGGGTTTTGTTTGCATGTTGCAAGTATTGTGGTCACTGAGGAACGTGGAAGGTCGCGAATTAGTTTTTAACGCAGTTTGGTCAATTTATATATGATAAGCTGTGATGTATATTCATATATATGAATATATTTATATCTTTTGTCCCTGATAGCAACTACAAAACACTTAACATCATCATGTCGTCACAATGTTGTTGCAACATGTTGACTGAATCAAAATCAAACCGGTCCCCATTTTTACTCCAAGTCCGACTTGGAGTGAGCCTCATGGAGTTGGCTGCAGCTGCCCTATTCTTGCTGACTTTGCTTTACTTTGCTTACTTTACTTACTTTACTTTACTACTGCCCTACTTTTACTGGAGAAGTATTTGTGGAGACATAACAGACCTGCCACCACAGGTATGCTCAGATATGGACACAGGTGGACACAGGTGGACACAGGTGGACACAGGTGGTCACAGGTGGACACAGGTGGACACAGGTGGACACAGGTGGACACAGGTGTGGACACAGGTGGACACAGGTGGACACAGGTGGACACAGGTGGACACAGGTGGACACAGGTGTGGACAAGAGACGGAAGGCAGGAGCAACAAGCAGGAGCAGAAGGACACAGGGGACACAGGTGGACACAGGGAACAAAGAGGACACAGAGATGGACACAGAGGGACACAGTACAGAGTGGACACAGGACAAAAAGACGGACAGAGCCAACACAGACAGGAGCAGACAGGACAAGGAACAGAAACAGACGGGACACAGAGCCAGATACAGCAGAGATACAGGGACAGAAACAGGCGGGACACGGGGAACAGAAACAGACGGGACACAGGGCCAGATGCAACAGGGATACAGGGACAGCCGCGTGGAGATGCGTGGTGAAGAAGGAGGAGAAAAACAAAGAAAGGCATCCAGAAATGAGTGAATGAGACGGAGAACAATTAAAACAATTAATGTAAATAGAGACAGATGGATGCAGTTCAGCGACAGGAAAAGATGCGGGTTAGTCTGACGAAGGCATCTAGATATCGACACAGATGGGGGCGCGGGCAGTCAGAGGTAGACATCTGTACATGAGCATGGATGGAGGCGACTAAACAGACGGGGTAGTCAGAGGTAAGCATCCAGACATGGACACGGATGGAGGCAGTTGATAGACGGGCAATCAGAGGCAGACATCTGGACATGGACATGGGTGGAGGAGGGAAAGGAGATGGGCTAGTCAGAAGTAGACATACAGACGTGACACAGACATACATACACAGACACATACAGACATACATACAGACATGTACACAGATGGAGGCGGCTAAAAGACTGCGTAGTCAGAGGTAGGCGCCTAGAGATAAACACAGATGCAGACGGTTACAGAGACAAGGCAGTCAGCGGTAGATATATAGACCCGAACACAGAGGTGGCTAGTGATTTAATTAGTTATTTTGGCTGTACGGTGCATGGACCATGCTGATCGCATATCGCCCGTATAGTGGCAAATGAGACCCGTCACCGTACCACGTATCTGGACTTGGAGAACTGGGGCACGTTGTCGTTGGCGTCTCGCACGTAGAGTACGACCTGAGCTCGGGACGACTTGGCGCCGACCGAGGTCGTCTCCTCGGCCACCAGGCTGAAGTTGACCTCTGTCGAGGTCACAGGGCGGGGTCAACACACCTCACGGCACAGCTGTTTCCAGGAGCAGCGTGGAAAGGTCTCAACTGAAGAGACAGGTGCGCTATTGCGCTCGGTAAAATGCTTCGCAAATGTTACGCGGGTGGGCGCCCAGTTAGCGTCTTGGGCAGCTTGGCTAGCATCTGGACACAATGGTAAGATGTGTTCTACCGCTATATTCTACCATTATCTACCCAACGGATTTTCAGCCGAATGTGTCCTTCCAGACGCTATCGCAGTGGTGCCCTCCTGGCAAGTGACCCCCTCCAGGTGCTAATTCCTGGATCCGCCACGGCGCCCACCTGTGATTCCCCCTTCTCGTCCTCCCCATGATAATTCCTGGATCCGCCTCTGCGCACCCTCCCCCAATGCAAATTCCCGGATTCGCCGCTGCACCGTCTCGGTCGCCTCACCTTTGACTTTCTCGAAGTCGAGCAGGCTGGGGTCGCGCACCCGGATCAGAAAGGTCGCCTCGTTCACGCCCTCCGGAGGGGTGACTTCAAACATGCCGCCGTCGCCCTCCAGGTACATGCGGAACGTGCCGTTGGTGCCCTGAAGCGACACACGACCGAGTCGGATATGGCGAGGCACATCTGCGAAACACTATGAAGCGACACACGACCGAGTCTGATATGGCGAGGCACATCTGCGAAACACTATGAAGCGACACACGACCGAGTCGGATATGGCGAGGCACATCTGCGAAACACTATGAAGCGACACACGACCGAGTCGGATATGGCGAGGCACATCTGCGAAACACTATGAAGCGACACACGACCGAGTCGGATATGGCGAGGCACATCTGCGAAACACTATGAAGCGACACGCGACCGAGTCGGATATGGCGAGGCACATCTGCGAAACACTATGAAGCGACACGCGACCGAGTCGGATATAGCGAGGCACATCTGCGAAACACTATGAAGCGACACGCGACCGAGTCGGATATGGCGAGGCACATCTGCGAAACACTATGAAGCGACACACGACCGAGTCGGATATGGCGAGGCACATCTGCGAAACACTATGAAGCGACACACGACCGAGTCGGATATGGCGAGGCACATCTGCGAAACACCATGAAGCGACACACGACCGAGTCTGATATGGCGAGGCACATCTGCGAGACACTATGAAGCGACACACGACCGAGTCTGATATGGCGAGGCACATCTGCGAAACACTATGAAGCGACACACGACCGAGTCGGATATGGCGAGGCACATCTGCGAAACACAAGCGCGTTACTAGCACTCATAGTGTAGATTTAGTGTTGCGTGAGCCTGCCAGACTTGTGCTCGACTCGAGTTGAATCTAAAATCGGCCCATGAATCAATCGTTTTTGGATAAATCGTTAGTTGAATCGATTCTTTTCCCAAAAATATATCTTGAGTCATGAATTGAATCACATCTTTTTTTAATGAGTCCAATCATGAGTCAATAATTCAAATATCATGTGTGAGCAGTGCACACTGAATCATATGGCGCATGAATCTGATACCACTGAGTTGGATCTGAACTGATTCGAATTTCTGTCAGTCTGTTTGAGTCGCATGTCGAATCAAATCTCAAGATATATCAGTCACATGTGAGTCGACTAAAAAAATTTGAGTCGAGCACAAGTCTGTAGCCTACAAATAGCGCCTCCATTGAGTTACCGCGTGGTGGGTCATTTTCTGTTCTCACCCGTCCCACGGTAGAACTCGGCGTTGGGGGAATTTAACTTCTCGCCCCGGCTGTTTTTTGCTCAGCTAAATCGAATACCATGTGATGCAGCGCGCGCAGACCTGCAGTACCACTGCGGGCACTATTCCTTGGTCCAAGCTCTTCCGCGGGTTCGCCTCGGCCCACTGGTTATGAAGTCATCAAAGTCATGTCTTCCATTTCGACACTTGGAACCATGTGTTTCTGCCGCGCGTGGATGAACTGGAGCAGCAGCATGGTTCCATGTCCACGTGTGTGTCGGACTGACAATTGAGGGTCGTGTGGATTGATGTCAACGAATGCTTCCCACCCCTCGTCCCACGCGAGGTATCATACGGTTCCAGATTTCACAAGTGGGGCTATTTCATTTTATGAAGTTAGGCACTACGGCCTGCTCAGGCCATACGTGGGGCTATCTGTGGGGGGGGGGGGGGGGCATGGAGTGAATCCAACTGCATGGTATCTGGCCGACACTGCAAGTGCATGTATGGTGCACGCGTTCATCTTGCATTCCCTACCAGCGTATGTATGGTACGAATGTTTTTTTTTCTGGCCGGCCATGCAAGCGTATGAAAAGCAAAACCGAAACCGCCGTCCACACGGCCGGTCGAGTTTCTCGGATTGGTGGGCTGCTCATTGATCCGTCAGCAATGCAGATCGATGAATCGCATCCAAAATTGCGTCGTCTCTCCACTGAACACAAACGCATTGGCCTCTGGCCTGTCTCTCCGCCGCCCACGTCCTTCCACTCCCTGACCGCCGCCCCTGACCGTCGCCCCTGACCGCCGCCCCTCGCACATGATCCCCCTGCCCCTCGCAGCCGGCCCTTGCCCTGGGTGGACATCGCCCCAGAGTGCCCGGACCTGCCACGTGCGGCCGGCGCCGCGTCGCGCACCTGGTCGTAGTCGTACACCTGGGGCCGGCCGGCGCCCAGCAGGGTCACCGGTAGATGTCGCTGCGCCGCCTCGCTGATCTCGGCCGTGTAGAGCGCGCTGCGGAAGGTCGGCGTCTCGTCGTTGACGTCGGTCAGGATGACGGTGGCCTGCGTGGTGACGTAGGCCGCCTCGGTGCCCGCCTCGCGCGCCTGTCGGGTGACGTCAGACTGACGTCAGCCGGTCGGGGTGTGACGTCATCCCAGAACGGGACCGCTTGTGTTATTGCCGCACTTCAAATAGCGGGAGACGACGATCGAAGCCCGGTCGAAACTCGTCGAAGCCCAAATGATAGCAACGATGACGACGACAGCAATATTAACCACAACAACAACAACAGCAGCAGCAGCAGCAGCAACATCAGCAACAGCAGCAGCACTCCGATGAGATGGGGTGAAGCTGCAAACAGTTCCGTTGCCAAAGCTGCATCCACAATTCACGTGTCTTCCGTGATCATAACCCTATCCGGGGAGGGTGTATTTCCGATGTGAGGACGAGTCTGTGTGGACACGCTGGGTATGCTCAGCTGATGAGATTGTGGCGGATGAGGACGAGTTTCACAGTGACGATTATGCAAATTCTCCATCATGCACATCCTGCACTATACACTAGTTCCCCCTATCGGCAACATCCCCAGGTCATAGCGTCACTAACCTAGTCGAAGAAATGCTACTGAGCACTAAAACTTGCAAACATTGCATTGAAATCACGGCAGCCAATTGGCAGGAACCTATTAGGGACCTATTGGCAGGAATCCATCTTTTTGCCACATATCGCATTTATCAGTCAATCAATCGAACTGCGAATAACTGTCATGGACTGACGGACATATTCGGTATTTTCGGTTATAAGTCACGCATTCCACTGCTCACATGCATCGGCGCAATCTTGTAGCGAAAACCGATCTTCCCCGAATGCCCCACATTGACTGATTGACTGATTGACTGATTGACTGACAGGGTGACGTCCCCAGACTCACGCCCACGGTCAGTATGTATGCGCCGTTCGTCTCGATGCGCCGCTCCCGGTCCAGCTCGCCCGCCACGTAGATGACGCCACTGGTGGCGTCCATGTTGAAGATGGCGCCACCGTCCATCAGCCGGTATTCTATTGGCGCGTTTACGCCTCGGTCGCCGTCGACGGCTAGGACTGCACGGCGGAGGGGAGGGTGATTCCGATGGCGACGTCTATGACAAGATAATTAGCGGCAGCCAGGCCAGTCCATTCAGAAACTCAACAATGTGAGCACCTTACACTGTATATGCATGATATCGGCATTCAAATAATGCACACGTCCTCTGATATCCAAAGCCAACTGCCCCCACGCACGACGTGAGGACGCTTCAGAACCAGAGCCGACTTGAATAACCTACCCATTGTACAGCCTGACTGACTTGACAATGGCCCAAATGACCTGATATTGACAGACTGACCTGCCATGACCTGACAGGTCAAAGCTGGCCCGACATAATCTGACTGACGTGACATGACTTGACTGACCTGACATCGGCTGATCGAGCTTAAGGGGTTCATTTGATCTTAAATGGCCTGGTAGGCATGCACTTACATAGCTCAATCGACCCTACATGGGCTGATTGTACTTGGGTGACACACTGACCTTGCATGACCTGAGAGCCCACGGGCAAGTCCTCTGGAATCCGCGTCACCGGCGGCACCACGAGAAACTCGGCGGGCGTGTCCGGTACGTCCTCCACCCGTACCACCACCGCCGCCGTCGCTGCAGGCCAAGGTCAGACCACACGTACCACAACCGCCTCCGTCGCTGCGGGCCAAGGTCAGACCACACGTACCACCACCGCCGCCGTCGCTGCAGGCCAAGGTCAGACCACACGTACCACCACCGCCGCCGTCGCTGCGGGCCAAGGTCAGACCACACGTACCACCACCGCCGCCGTCGCTGCGGGCCAAGGTCAGACCACACGTACCACCACCGCCGCCGTCGCTGCAGGCCAAGGTCAGACCACACGTACCACCACCGCCGCCGTCGCTGCAGGCCAAGGTCAGACCACACGTACCACCACCGCCCCGTCGCTGCGGGCCAAGGTCAGACCACAGTACCACCACCGCCGCCGTCGCTGCGGGCCAAGTCAAACCACACGTCACCACACGCCGCAACCACACGTCAAAGGCTCAACCACACCCACACGGCTCAACCACACGCTCAGACCAAGGCTCAACCACACGTCAAACCACACGGCTCAACCACACGTCAAACCACACGGCTCAACCACACGTCAAACCACACGGCTCAACCACACGTCAAACCACACGGCTCAACCACACGTCAAACCACACGTCAAACCACACGGCTCAACCACACGTCAGACCACACGGCTCAACCACACGTCAGACCACACGGCTCAACCACACGTCAAACCACACGGCTCAACCACACGTCAAACCACACGGCTCAACCACACGTCAGACCACACGGCTCAACCACACGTCAAACCACACGGCTCAACCACACGTCAGACCACACGGCTCAACCACACGTCAAACCACACGGCTCAACCACACGTCAGACCACACGGCTCAACCACACGTCAGACCACACGGCTCAACGGCACGGGTCAGCTGCCTCAACCACCGGATCGCGATCGTGTCGTAATTGCATCGTAATCGTAAAATAATTGCATTGCACTTGCACAAAAATTGTGTCGTTATATATTGTATTAGAAGTGCGAATAGAATACAATTGACGACGTTGGTTACTGGCAAATCCACACTAAGTATTTCATGTGGTGGTATTTCATATTACATGGATGCTTTCGAACATGTTGCTAGGCACCACTAGAAACAATAGTAGTACACTCATTCCCATCTATCACATTAGGGCCAGAAGCAGAATGCTATATTACAATGCTAAAATGTTCGAAAATTACATCTAAGCACACCACATTTACCGGACCTGACACCGCCTATGCCACATTTCACAAATATACGAGCATGTTGGATATTCAACATGTGTCCCAGGGGTACGCTTTTTGAGCTATATACAGGGGCTGATTAACCCGTCCCGTCTCGGGGGGTCTTCAACCGGCCCCCTCAGGTTTTTTTTGCGGATAGCGGACGAACGGCGCGCGGCAGCGCGCCCAAATTTGGCATACCTTTTCCCACACCAATTTGACATGCTGATTCAAACTTTTTAGGGCAGGTCATCTAGGGTCAACGAGTTAGTCAAGGTCAAGTGAGGTCACCTCCAAAAAAGTTCAACCAGTCGTCACGCTTTAACGGATACAGATATTTTAATGAAACTTTCAGCGTTTGCTTATCTTTACGGATGCAACAAAACGTATCAGTGAATTTTTTTTTCTCCGTGTCTGACTACACATAAATTTTGTTTATTTTCCAAATTGCAGTTCAAATACAGGGTTCTGGCTAAAGTAAGTATTTTTTATTAGGGCAAGTTGACTTCCAACAGCGTTTGTCGGTCTGCTCTACCGATTGAAAACGGAAAATTAAAGAAAACTTGGAAACTCCAAATTTTGAAATTTTGAAAAAAAAAGTTTTTTATTTTTGAGGGCCAAAAAAATATAGCCATTGTCGATTTCGCTGTCCCTTTCTCATTCCAAATAATTTTGCTTTTCCTATATCCCCCAAAATGAACTCCCCAGAGTCAAAAACATAATGTAAGTCATGAAAAGTCACGAAAATATGGCCCCCTGGTGACGTCACTTTTGAGGAAATTATTTTCGAGGGCGGATCCGGACCCTACTCGTCGAGCGCTTTACGATGACACCGCTTTCGTTTTCGTGCGATGCTTAGTTTGGATTTTACTGGGGGTCTTCAACCGCCCCCCCGAGACGGGGTGTGAGGATTTGACCGGAAAGACCGCGCGGGTTAACACGCGCCCTGTAGGGCATCGGAAAATTACGCGCACTGGAGGGGGGGGGGGGCGGATCCCCCCTAAGATCTCGGCTTCTACTGAGGCTAGAGCAACGAAATTCGTAGGGTGGATGGGCACGACAGTGAACTCTACTGTGTGCAAATTTCATGACCTTAGGTCAATATCTTTAAGGTCAAAATATGAAAATGTTATGGTTTTGCGTGAATTGGCTTATCAATATTATGGATCGGTGTGATTGTGTTTAAATGCTCCAAAACTGGCGTTAATGATGTGGTGGACATTACTAATGATGCAATACAAATGGCAGATCCGCCATTTGACCTCAGGTCACCTATGTATGAGCACTTTAGTAGGTCAATATCTGCTCCAGTTACCGGAACCGGGCTGCCCACCCGACTGCTCCGTTGGGCGGTTCGGCACAATTGACTTCGCAAAGAAAGGAGTGAAATACATGAATAAAGTATGCAAACCCTTGGGCACACAATGACAAACAGTAGATTCCGGGATGTGCAGGGAGTAACATGTAAAGTGACATCAATCGCATGACAGTCATTTGCATTTTTGATAACATTCCAGTTGACCAAGTTTGGTTCTATTAGCCTGTCATAAACTTGACCTGACTTGACCTCGGCGACCTAACATGACTTAAATTATGTAGCATAACAAAATGCATCAAACATGTTGCTATTGTTGTCAAGAACAGTTCCCTTTTGCCAATATACGGGAAGCGAATCAGCGCCGATTTTTGTGGTCTGGCGCTGCGAATTATTTTTACTTTAACGGCCCTAGCATGAGAAGTTCTCGGCAGATTTTCATTTTTCTTACTTTAAACCATGTACCGGTCATTTCCAAGTAGGTATGCAAAACATGGCTAGTAAAATATGGAGTTATGTACGAAACATCGGAGGGTGGGCGGATTTCGCCATCATAAACTTGACCTGACTTGACCTGACATAACTTTGAAACAATATAGCATGATAATGTACACCAAACAAGTTGCTAGTTTTGCCAAGAACACTTCCTTTTTGCCAATATACGGGAAGCGCATCAGCGCCGATATTTGTGATCTGGCGCTGAGAAAATGTTATGACTTTAGCGACCCCTAACTCGAAAAATTTTCGGTCGATTCTCATTTTTCTTACTTTAAGCAACGCGCCGGTCATTTATAAGCAGGTACACAAATAATGGCGTATATCGGCCGGTAAAATCTGGAGTTATCTACGAAAAACCGGATGGGTGGGCGGATTTCGCCCCCCCCCCCTCCAGGGCGCGTGTTAAGCTCCCACCACGGATTAAGTGAATAGCGCACCGCCTAGGTCCTGGAAAGATGGCAGCTGGTGCATATTAACATTCCGACTGGAAAACATCAGCTGATTAGTGCCATCGTTGCCATGACACCACTTGGAAGTACCGCAAAACCCAGCTGCTCCATTTGTTGGCCTGCCGGATGAGTTCAAAAATGCAAGATATATATATATATATATATATATATATATATATATATATATATATAACTAGGTAATGGCATAAAAAAATGGCATAAAAAAAAATAATAGTGCACAGAGGTGTTTTGTTGGCTTGCCCGGCACCTCAATGTTGTCCCTCCCCATAAATCATGTCAAATTGCAACATGGGAGTCTAGGAGTGTTACCCAACATCCATTTTAGTCTACCCATTGCCTTCATGGAGCTCCCACCCGAATAATTTTCAAAAATCCACACCCTTGATAGTGTATATATTACATAGCACATGATGCAAAAACATAGCACGGAGTAAACAGCCATATTAACGTCACCTGCCACAATAAAACCGCACGACAATGTTAAACCAGCGCCATCTATACTGACTTGCAGCAGCGCCACCTACGACCATGCAGCAGCGCCGCCTGCGACTGACCCGCGGCAGCGCCACCTACGACTGCACAGAAGCGCCACCTATGACTGACCAGAAACAGCGCCACCTACGACTGCACAGAGGCGCCACCTATGGCTGACCCGAAACAGCGCCACCTACGACTGCACAGAGGCGCCACCTATGACTGACCCGAAACAGCGCCACCTACGACTGCACAGAGGCGCCACCTATGACTGACCCGTCTTGGCGCCGCCGGCGGCCCGGTCCACGGCCAGCACGAGCAGCTGGTAGAACGGCTGGCGCTCGTAGTCCAGCTGACCCTCGAGCCTGAGCACGGCCCGCCCGTCGCGGGTTGACACAGAGAACAGGTCGCGCTCTGTCTGCGACTCGGCGTCCAGCCGATACACAACCTGACGAGACCACCGATAGATGTCACTGTGGTAGCACGTCGAGTTAAGTAGGTTTTAAGAATGGTATAAAATGTTATCAACATGCATAAAGCACACATGCAGCATGCATGATATATGGATATCACAGGTACATATGAATATATATATATATATATATATATATATATATATATATATATATATGCATGCGTATTATTACCGGACAGATCCTCATTTTGTCGACTTTGTTCTTAATAACCGATAGCTTTCGAGAACCGCACGGATCCGTTGGTCAGCCAGGTATGTTGGGTCAATCGAAGCAGTTAAAAAAGAACCCAACAAATCTGAAGTTGAAGGGAATTGAGGTTAGCTGCATGTGATATTTCGTAGATCTCAAGAATGTACCGTCGACGCCTGTCAATGAAACATGGCAATGAAATAATAATAGTCGGAAAGTGACGTAGAGCTTTTCGAATTAAGTGATGTTTGCCGCATATTCGCACCCACCGGCCGGCACCTCGCCGCCCTCCACTGACCTGCCCGAACGGGCCCTCGCCGACCTCCACTGACCTGGCCGAACGACCCCTCGCCGCCCTCCACTGACCTGACCGAACGACCCCTCGCCGCCCTCCACTGACCTGACCGAACGACCCCTCGCCGCCCTCCACTGACCTGACCGAACGACCCCTCGCCGCCCTCCACTGACCTGACCGAACGACCCCTCGCCGACCTCCACTGACCTGACCGAACGACCCCTCGCCGCCCTCCACTGACCTGGCCGAACGGGCCCTCGCCGCCCTCCACTGACCTGACCGAACGACCCCTCGCCGCCCCACTGACCTGACCGAACGACCCCTCGCCGCCCTCCACTGACCTGACCGAACGACCCCTCGCCGCCCTCCACTGACCTGCCCGAACGACCCCTCGCCGCCCTCCACTGACCTGACCGAACGACCCCTCGCCGCCCTCCACTGACCTGGCCGAACGACCCCTCGCCGCCCTCCACTGACCTGACCGAACGGGCCCTCGTCCCTGTCGGTGGCCCGCAGCACGGCCAGCACGCGCGGCGCCGAGTCCTCTGCCGCCGACACGGTGCTCTCGTACGGCGCGAACACGGGCGCGTTGTCGTTGACGTCCTCGACCAGCAGCAGCAGCGACTGGGTGACGACGGCCTCGCCCAGCCGGCCGTCGGTCAGCGTCAGCACCAGGTTGTACTCGTCCTCCAACTGCCAACAGTGCATCGAGTTGTGCGCGCCCTCCAAATGTGAATGTGGTAACAGGTGACATTCGTCCTCTAGCTGTGAAGATTGCATGAAGCTATTCAGATGAGAATGCGACAACAAGCTATGCTCGTCCTCTGAATATTGCTGTGAATATTGCAACAGGCTATGGTAGTCTTCCAGCTGGGAAGATTAGAACGGGATGTACTCGTCATCCAGCTGGAAAGATTAAACCAGGTCATAGTCGTCCTCCAGCTCTGAAGATGGCTACAGGATGCACTCGTCCTGAAATTGGCAAGATTAGAACAGGTCATGACCATCATCTGGCTGTGAGATACATCAATCTACACTCCAGCAAGAGAGGATGTACTCGTAAGCGCAAATTAAAAGGTCATACCATCATCTACTGTGAGATTTCATCAAGTTATACTCGTCTTCCAAATGTGAATGTGACAACAGGTGACATTCGTCCTATAACAGAGAAGACGACAGCGAGCGATGTTCGTCATCTAACTGTGAATATGATGTGAAGTTATGCATGTCCGTCAACTGCGCAGACAACAAGCTATGTCCTTCCTCCAACTGTGAATATGACACCGCCAGGCTATGCTCGGCTAAAGACTACATCTACCTCCAGATAGCACCATATCCACCAGATCCATTCCCGATGAGTGAGTCGGAATTGCATCGTCGGGACTAGTGTTCGATCAGGTTCAGCTGATCAGATTCATGCTCAGGATAGCCATTCGAATGTAAAGACAGATTACTCCTCCGCCAAGGTCGCCGCGATCAATGTCAGACTGTGAACATGGTCCGTCATCGGAACATGGTCCGTCATCCCGGACCATGGTCCGTCAACACCGGACCATGGTCCGTCCACACTGGACCATGGTCCGTGTACACCGCGCCGGTGCGATAAGGTGCTCACGAGTCAGTGTATGCATACTTCGATGCAATGTTTATAATTGTTGAAGCGACTGATTTCACCGGAAGGCGACAGGTCGCCTGCAAGGTAGCCGAACAAATGTAAGGAAATCAAATGTACGTATGGCAGATGTACGTATGGCAATTATACGTAAACGCAGATGTACATATGGTTAATGTACGTAAGAGCAAATGTACGCATGGCAAATGTACGTATGCGCAAAAGTACGTAAGCGCAAGTGTACGCAAGCGCAAATATACGTGTGCGCAAAAATACGTATGCGCAAATGTATGTAAGGACAAATGTACGTATGCGCAAAAGTACGTATGCGCAAATGTACGTAAGCGTAAACGTACGTAAGAGCAAATGTACTTATGCGCAAATGTACGTATGTGCAAATGTACCCAAGAGCAAATGTATGTATGGCATATGCATCTAACCAAAAGTGCTTAAACACAAAGCCACTTAAGGGTAAATGTACATATATTGGCTCATACATTTCTTCTTGCCTTCTTTTACGTTTAGGTACCGTTGCGCTGGCGTACATTTGCGCTTACGTACATTTGCTTACGTACATCTGCCATACGTATATTTGTCCTTACGTACATTTGTCCTAGAATCCGCCTACAAATATACACGCATTCCGTGGGAAGGCACGAGTAGACTGATTCTAGGACTTAGCAAATAGGTTTCATCGTTGTAAATAAAATTGAGTTCAAGCTACTCAGCATGCACTTTTACTTGACTACTACAATTACCAATAAGCTTTGTAGTATTTACTAAAGCATATAGTAGTATATAATATATAGAATATAGTAAAGTAAAATAGATACTATTATACTATTGCTACCATACCACACTTTTACTTTTACTTCAATATTACATATACAATCACTTAGCTTGCCTATCAATTCCTCTCTAGAGTCGCCTGGCCCTTTCCAGTGTCCCAGTTCCCCTCTAGAGTCGCGTGGCTCTATCCAGAGCCCCAGTTCCCCTCTAGAGTCGCGTGGCTCTCTCCAGAGTCCCAGTTCCCCTCTAGAGTGGCGTGGCTCTATCCAGAGTCCCAGTTCCCCTCTAGAGTCGCGTGGCTCTATCCAGAGTCCCAGTTCCCCTCTAGAGTCGCGTGGCTCTATCCAGAGTCCAAGTTCGCCTGTAGAGTCGCGTGCCCCTCTCCAGAGTCCCAGTTCCCCTCTAGAGTCGCGTGGCTCTATCCAGAGTCCCAGTTCCCCTCTAGAGTCGTTGGGCTCTATCCAGAGTCCCAGTTCGCCTCTAGAGTCGCGTGCCCCTCTCCAGAGTCCCAGTTCCCCTCTAGAGTCGCGTGGCTCTATCCAGAGTCCCAGTTCCCCTCTAGAGTCACATGGCCCTCTCCAGAGTCCCAGTTACCCTGGAGTTTAGAGTCACATGGCTCCCTCCAGAGTCCCAGTTCTCCATCCCGGCGCACACTACCCACCTCTCGGTCCAGTTCTCTCCGGAGAACGACGTCGGCCTCTGTGTCGCCCGCGGGCCGGATTTCCAGCAGACGCGACCCGACCTGACCCTGGATGGCAAATCGCAGCCGGTCGCCGTCCGGGTCGTAGCCCCGCAGGCGGTAGATGACGCTGCCTGCCGGGTCAAGGTCAAGGTCAAGGCACCGCCGGCGTCAGGGGGTCAGGGGGTCAGATGCGACGGCACGTGACGCTGCCTGGCGGGTCAAGGTCGGCACCGCCGGCGTCAGGGGGTCAGACGCGGTAGCACGTGCGACTTTGGAGCGCACGGCCGGCGTGGTGTGGAGTAGTTGTTCAGGGTTGTTTGCGGGGTTGTTTTTAGGGTGGTTTGCAGGTTTGTTTGCGGGGTTGTTTCCAGGGTTGTTTCCAGGGTTGTTCTCAGGGTTGTTTTCCGGATTGCTTTCAGGGCTGCTTGCTGGGTTGTTTTCAGGGTTGCTTACTAACTGCTTCTCATGGTCGTGGAAACGTCAAAGCCTTTTGGCAACGAGTGAACGCACAGCATATGCAAAGTGTCTGACAAATACGTAGGGGTGAAAAGACGCTAAACTTGCTGGGAAAGCTGCTGCTGCGGTGTAAGTCGCCCCCACTAAGGGAGATCTGAGAACAGGATTTCCTTAAAACAAAGTGGGAAGAGGGGGAGAATAGCCCTCCCCCCACAAGACACGTGACAAAGCTACTCAACGGTCGATGTGGAAACCAATAACCAACCAACAAAGGAAAGCAAACACGAGGTCGGGGCGGGCGGAGTGACGCGGGCTGCCTTCCATAGACCTGTTTCTTGGAATACAGAGAGAAGGTAGTGGAAGTAGTGGAGCAAGTGGAGTAGATCAAATGTTAGCGTCCTCGTATACAGCTACCCAATTAACACCTAAGCATAGGCCCGGAAGCTTCGCGACGCTACTATCTTTGCTATTCGTCTGGGAGAGTCATATGACAATATCTGCGCTAATATTTGGAGGCGCGGTCTGCTCAATAAAGGGGGAGCGGGAGTAGTACAGTTTAGCTGGGTTTCCTCTGGCTTCACGTTCTCACCACCGGAAGCTACATATGACCGCGTTAGCACCCACATTAGCTAAGACCGATGAGTAAGCGACGACGCTCCTGTCTAACTATTAATGGGCAAAGACTAGGAAGTGTTACGACTGCGAATAACCATTACGGACTACGGATGATGACGTCATGTCTACTAACAAGTGAGGAGAAGACAGTAAGGGGCCCTCCGTAAACATCAAGTTCACGTCGTAACCATTAAATTAAACATGTTGTATTGCTCCTGGGTCAAAATAAGATAAATAGGAATGTATCATACAGAAGTGAGGAAGTCATCAGGAAGCTTTACTGTGCATATGTCAGGCCACATTTGGAATACTGCATCCAAGCTTGGTCTCCTAGCTATGAAAAAGATTGTTGGCTTTTAGAGAGAGTACAAAAGAGGGCTACAAATATGGTTAATGGCATAAGCAACCTGGCATATGAGGAAAGATTGAAGAAATTGAATATGTTTTCACTCAGATATAGAAGGCTGAGAGGAGATCTCATCGAGGTCTTTAAATTTGTCCATGGTCTGGGGAGGGGATATCTTGGGGAAATGTTTGAAGTGAACAGAAATGATGCAATTAGAGGTCATAAATTCAAAATTAAAGTTAACCACAGCAGAACAAGGTTAAGGCAGACTTTCTTCACCAACAGGGTAGTAGAACACTGGAACCAGCTGCCAGAAAACATTGTCAGTAGCAGCACATTGAACATCTTTAAAAACAGCATAGACAATCATTATAAGAATAGAGGGCTTGCTTTTCAGTATTACAGGGAGGGCTGATTGACAGATTTGGTGGGCGACTGGTTCAGTGTACAGAGTGCAACCAAGAAGGGCCCCTGTGGCTCATAGTTGCACCAATCTTTTATGTCTTTTATGTCTTTATGTCTTTATGTAAAATTAAGTGCTGTATCTTCTGATTATACACCTTCTTGATTTAATTTATTTATCACATGAGTTGTCCGTCAGCAAAACCTCGAGAACTCCTGGAGGTCGAACTCCCCCACTGATGCGTATGCCCCCTGCAGGCGCTTCGAGAGACAATGGAGAATGCCCGAAGAACCTATGGAGAACATCTGGAGCTCGAACGTACCCACTGATACTTGTGCTTCCCCGCAGACGCTTCAAGAACCCTGGAAAACTCCCGGAGAATCATGGAGAACCCCTGGACAACCCCAGGGGAGCCTGAGAATATCTGGTTTGAACGCACCTACTGTTGCATGTGCCCCCTCCCGAAGACGCTTTGAAAACCCCTTGAGAACTCCCGGACAACCAATGGGGAAATCCCGGAGAACCCCTGGAGGACTCCCGGAGAATTCCTGGGCAGTGCGAGAGGTCATGGGAGTCAAACTCACCCACTGGTGTGTGTTCTCCTTCCCGCAGACGCAGCACAATCTCACTCTGCCCGTTCAGCACGAAGCGAGGTGGCACGTTACCCGCCACCGGCGCCACCAGCGCCGCAAACACTAGCGCAAATGTCCTCCACAGATGGCAGCACCGACGTGACCGTGACGCCGGTTCCCGTCGCGAGCACCCGGCAGAAGCGCGCGGCAGGGCAATCCCACCAGTCAGGCACCACCCACGATCAGGCTCTGTGATCAGTTCCCGACCGCCAGTCAGGCTCCGATCCGGCTCTGTGACCAGTTCCCGACCACCAGTCAGGCTCCGATCCGGCTCTGTGATCAGTTCCCGACCACCAGTCAGGCTCCGATCCGGCTCTGCGAGCAGTTCCCGACCACCAGCCGCGCCAGGCGGCGCCTTCACCGCTCTCGTCGCCGCCACTGATGATGACGTTACTGCCACGTCACTACGGTTGGTGCCGGCGCGGGTGACGTTCGCGCGAGAGGGCAACACGGACGCGGCGCGCTCCGCCGCCGCCGACTGCCTCCGCGACGAGCACGGCACCCCTGCCGACGAGCACGGCACCCCTGCCGACGAGCACGGCACCCCTGCCGACGAGCACGGCAACCCTGCCGAAGAGTCGGTGCTGGACGGCGGCGCGGTCAGACGCGCGCGGCCTGCCGCACACAACGCCGGCGCCGTCCTCCACTTAACCCGGCGCTGAGGTCTCTCCCGGCGTGGCCGTTCCCCCGCGCGGCGTCGCTTCTCGGGCTTCCCGGGCTGCGGCCGCACTTGGCGCCGCGCGGACCGAGCGATACCGTCACGAGTCGACATGGCCCCGTCACGCGTCACGTGGTGACGTCGTCACGGTCGCGAGTCGGGCGTGACGGGCGCACATGGGCGTGTCCGGAGGGGCGGCGCTCCGTCGAGCCCCAGCGGATGCTGGTGATGGCGGTCCGGGCCCCCGGCGCGATGTTTTGACGAACGCCGCGCGTCACGCCGTCGGTCTCCAGGCACGACGCTGACGAGTCCCGAGCGTGACGCTGGACTCCAGGCACGACGTTGACGTTGGACTCCAGGCACGACGCTGACGAGTCCTGAGCGTGACGCTGGACTCCAGACACGACGTTGACGACGCCGCGCGTGACGCTCGTGGACTCCGGACGCTATGTCGACGATACGGCGTCGGCGGACTCCGGGTACGACGTAAGGCCCGCCACCGCAGGAGATTCCAGCACTAGACCCGGTCGGTTGTGGCTGAGCGGTGCTCTGGGTTCCGGCTGTGCTCTGCTCCGATTTCAGTTTTGACAGGCGGTTCGCTGTCTGAAATGCACGAGCGTGGGTTAGAAACAATGCCAATGGAGCATATTGAGAGCGCGTGAGTGGCGTGTGAAGGTACGCTTAATAACCACTAAGATTGCTCTCGTCAAGCCGGCTTCTGTCATGACAACAAGAGCACTGTTTGCAAAACACCGCGACAGAAAAACACGACCTGAAAGTCGTGAAATCGGAACTATTGTGAAGAGAAAACAGAGGAAGACAACGATAAAATATGAGAACGAGGAAGAGGAATGAGAATGAGAAGATGTGAGGAAGACAAAATGAAGGAACGAATAGGGATATGAAAGTATTCAGGAGAATAAAGAGGGAAAGTAAAGCAGAAAAAGGCAACGAAAAAACCACAGGACATAACAAGAACAACAACAAGATAAGGCGAGGAAAATGAAGAAGACAAACCGAGAGAGAAAATAAAATAGCCAGAGAGAGAGAGAGAGAGAGAGAAAGGGGGGAGAGGATGCGAGGGAGGGACTGTGAGAGAGAGTTATTGTGTTCAGGAATGAGGGAATGAAAGGCAAAGAGTGAGTGTGAAAGAGAGGAAGTGTGAATAGGTAGAGAGAGTAAAGAAGTAGAGAGGTAGAGAGAAAGAGAGAGAGAGATAGAGAGAGAAATGGAGATAGAGGAAGAGAGAGAGAGAGAGGGAGAGAGGGAGAGATAATAAGGAGATGGATGGTGTGGAAATCACAAGGAAGCAAATGAAGAGAAAGTCAAGAAACAGAATGCGACATAAATACAGATAAAGAACATGGTGACAGTAACCAGATCTAGAGCAATAAGTCAGGCATGGGCGCCTTGGACCTCTTAGGGTAATAGGTCAGGCAGGTGCCTTGGACCTCTTCAGTCCTGCAGTACCACCTGCCTGGTCGAACACCATTAAATTTGGGGGGTATTACCCGAGTGATTAAGCAAACAACAGAAGCACATCTTCCCGCGTCCAATTAAATATTTGCGTGCCACAAATCGTCGTGGAAACGGCACACATGTGCTAGCCGAGAACAGTCTTAATCCGCCCCTCCGGTCAGATCCTCGTACCCAATCTGAGGGGGGTGATATGAACCCCCCTCTAAAATCCAAATTAAGCGTCGCACGTAAACGAAAGCGGTGTTGTCGGAAAGCGCTCGACGAGTAGGGCCCGACACCACCCCCTCCAAAAACAATTCCACAAAAGTGATGCAACTAGGGGGCCTAGATTTTCACGACTTGCATTATGTTTTTGGCTTTGGTGAGTTCATTTTGGGGGATATTTGAGAGAAAGAAAAATATTTGGAATCAGAAAAGGACATAGAAATCCACCAGTACCATACACAATTTTGGCCACCCAGAAATCAAAAGGAATTTTATTGTAGACTTCAAAATTTTGTGTCTTCAAGTTTTCTTTAGTTTTCCTTCCCTAATGGATAGGGCTGATTTCTGAACATAACGGCGATGACGATGGACCTGAGGGCTGTGGGCTGTGGGCTTGAGGGCTGTGGGCTGCGGGCCGTGCCACTGCGCCGTGTCACCATCGCACATGTAGGGCTGAGGGCTGGCCGTTTCGTCGACCGGATTGCCCCTGTACGGTGTTGTGTAATACGTGATGCCGGCTAGTGACAGGCCGGGGCGTTGCCACGGCCGGCCCCATCCCCATGGGGCTGGCACTCCTCTCCGGCGCGTGGCGCGACTAAGTTCTCGGTCGAGGCGATGACTAAGGTGGCGGTCGAGCCAGACGTAACCGAGCCAGTGAACCTAGCTGATGGGCAGACGCTGGACAGTTGGTGAAGGGGCTCGTGGACAGACGCTGGACAGTTGTCAGTGAAGGGAGCTCGTGGACAGACGCTGGACAGTTGTCGTGAAGGGCTGGCGCAGTCACAAGTCGAAGGGGCGACAGTGTCAGTGAAGGGGAGCTCGTGGACAGACGCTGGACATTGTCAGTGAAGGGGAGCTGGTGGGCAGACGCTGGACAGTTGTCAGTGAAGGGGAGCTGGTGGGCAGACGCTGGACAGTTGTCAGTGAAGGGGAGCTGGTGGGCAACGCTGGACAGTTGCCGAAGGAGCGGCAGACCACCAGTGAAGGGAGCTGTGGGCAGACGCTGGACAGTTGTCAGTGCCTGGTGAGCTGGAGGGACGAGCTTAAAAAGGAACGCGCTGGTGTTTACCTTTGTGGGAACTGTTGAAACTGCTGTACAAGTTGTCGCCATAATGATATTTATCAGCCCGGTCCATAGAAGACCATTAACTGCTGTTGGAATTGAGGACTTGGTGGTTTTCAGAAGATTTAAAATTGAGAACCAGCTGTATGAACGAGGAACATCCTAGACCATCACTGTCTCGCAAGCGCAGCTTACATATATTTCCAGCTATTTGTTTAGAGGTGCTTACTCTGCAACTTCGCTTCGACAGCAGTCTGAGACAGCGGTGATGCACAACACTGTGCTGTGAATGGGCGAATCTCAGGGAGAGTGCTGTCTTCTCCCGCTACAACTCGCTGCTGGGTGACATGCTTATCCCGATACATTACTGCTGGGTTGCATACTTCTCCCACTACATCACTGCTGGGCTGCATTCTTCTCCCGCTACAATTCACTGCTGGGCTGCATACTTCTCCGCTACATCACTGCTGGGCTGCATACTTCTCCCGCTACACCACTACGCTGGCTGCATATTCTCCGCTACATCACTGCTGGGCTGCATACTTCTCTTTCCTGCCGGTGTTCTCCGCTACATCACGCGGGCTACATACTTCCCCGCTACTTCACTGCTGGGCTGCATACTTCTGCCGCTACTTCACTGCTGACAGCTGTATATTTTTCCCGCTACACCACTATCTGCTCTTTCCGCTTGCAGTATATTGCCAAACGTTTTGGATTTCCTGACGGTGTTCAGTGCTGTTAGATGAAGCGGGATAAATGAGCATATCCTGACAAACATGACGTTAATTTTTGTATTGGGATCGATGCGAGGAAAGCATTGAATAGCAAAGACCCCAGTATTGTACGTCCTTGTAGTAGGCCTTACACCGTTTTATTTTAGACGCTTTGACGACGTTCCAAATGAAGCGGTACCCCACAAGATGACTGACAATGCACTTATCGTTCACGCGCTTTAGCTAATAGCCTTTAGCGCAGTTGAGTGCATTTAGCAGAGCTGACCAACTAACCCGTCCCGTCTCGGGGGGTCTTCAACCGCCCCCTCAGGTTTTTCGCGGATAGCGGACGAACGGCGCGCGGCAGCGCGCCCAAATTTGGCATACCTTTTCTCACATCAATTTGACATGCTGATTCAAAAGTTTTAGGTCAGGTCATCTAGGGTCAACGAGTTAGTCAAGGTCAAGTGAGGTCACCTCCAAAAAAGTTCAATCAGTCGTCACGCTTTAACGGATACAGATAATTTAATGAAACCTTCAGCGTTTCCTTATCTTTACGGATGCAACACAATGTACCAGTTGAATTTTTCAATTTTGTTTTTTGTTTTTGACTACATATAAATTTTGCGTATTTGCCGTATTGCAGTTCAAATACAGGATTCTGGCTAAAGTAAGCATTTTTTATTAGGGTAAGTTGACTTCCAACAACGTTTCTCGGTCTGCTCTACCCATTGGAAAAGGAAAATTAAAGAAAACTTGAAAACTAAAAGTTTCGAAATTAAAAAAAAAAAATATTATTGGGGGGGGGGAAATATCCCTGGTCGATTTCGCCGTCATTTTCTCATTCCAAATAATTTTTTGTTTCATATATCCCCCAAAATGAACTCCCCAGAGTAAAAAACATAATGTAAGTCGTGAAAAGTCGTGAAAATCTAGCCCCCCTGGTGACGTCACTTATGGGGAAAATGTGTTTGGGGGGTGGACCCGGACCCTACTCGTCGAGTGCTTTCCGATGACACCTCTTTCGTTTTCGTGCGATGCTTAGTTTGAATTTTAGAGGGGTCTTCCAACCGCCCCCCCCCCCGAGACGGGGTGTGAGGATTTGACCGGAAAGACGGCGCTGGAAAACGATATCTCACACTCGGTGGTTAATCCTGGCCAGATAACATTTCAGGGGCACTCAAATTCGTCACACAGAGAAATGTAAGCACGGTTGGAGACGCTTCATCACATCTCGTTAGCATCACGACCCAACAACAACAACATCAACAACAAGATACATCAATGCTTCTCGTTAATACCAAACAACATCGACAGCACTATCAACAGCAAGACACCACATCTCGCCAACAATAAGATAACAATATCAACAACAAGACGCCTTACTGTATATTGTTAACAACAATGATAACAACGACAATAGCACGAACCATCAGACATATTACTACATCTCGGTAATAGCAGGACAATACAAACAACATCATCAACCACAACAACACGGCGCTTCGCTTAATCTCACCATGCCAAATGGGTTATACTTCTCATCATATTCCTTTGGAATCGTTGGCTCTTCTCAGGTAACCTGACAGACAAATCATAGCTCGTGACGGCGCAGTGCACTCAGTCGCCTACTCAAGCATCAAGAGAGTGGCGTAAGTGAGCGAACGCTGATGATCATCTCAACCTGATCTGTTCACGTACTTCCAAGCACACCCTCCGCACCATTTCGCAATGACAGACGGTGAGACCTCCGCACCATTTCACGGTGAGATCTCCGCACCATTTCACGGTGAGACTCTGCACCGTCTAAGTATGTGCAAGCTGATCAGCATGATGTAACAGTTGTTTCGAGCTCCCATAAAGATGCCAACATTCTTTTGTCTAGGCTTCTTTACTGCAAGAACTCCGCATATTCTCGCAACAGTACTATGAAGACGGTAATTTGGCACCAGCAAAGTATCTCCTGTCTTCTCAGAGAGCTGATTTTTATCGTTTCAGTGAGTGTAAAATATCGGCCAAAGTTGGCGGAACGACAGGTGCAGGTTGCTGTTCCTGTTGTCCATCTTTGGCCAACATGTCCGCGCGATCTTCCTCGTGTCAGCTTATTTTCCAGCGGAGCCCAGCCGATAAATCGATGGGCGTCAGCCCAGGTTGAAGGTACAGCACGGGAGCGTGCGTGGGCCACCGGGCGCATCTGACGCCCAGAAACCGTTTGGCCGGCCAGAAGTTTGGCGCACGCGCTGCATTGATCTGACAAATACGGCCAGTCCTGGCGTCAGTCAGGAGCACTGCGATGAGCGCGACCCTGCCCGTACCATTGCCGCAAAATGGGAGTCAATGCAGTGCAGATGAATCATAATCACGCTGAGGTAATGCGAAGCCACTTATTGAACTTGCTCGCACCGTAAGTTCAAGCATTGGAAGTATATTTCACTTACACAAATATAATTACACAAAAAAGTAATGCGCTCGTATTCATAAGTTTTCAAAGTTATTTTGCATTCTTCGTTTATTCGGCGGCTCACGGCACACTTTATGCCAGTTCACGGCCAATGGCGCGGGCCATACTGACACGCCGGCGGGACGCGGGATTGGGAAATGTCCCGAGCGGCGTGCCAGTGTTGAACCCGGGACCTTTGGGACCCGGAGCACAACACCTCAACCACTCGGCCATCCCCGCCCCTTGCATTCCTCGATGTGCACGCAAAACCACACGGTGAGGGAATCGGGCTTACTTCCGTCAATTTCCATGAATATAATAACAAAAACACAGGGGCGTTCGATGGCGGCCTGAAGCGCACCAGCAGCGGCGGGGCCAACCGCGGCATCACTACGGCGGTGATGTACCCCGGCGGTGATGTACCCCCGGCGGTGATGTACCCCCGGCGGTGATGTACCCCGGCGGTGATGTACCCCGGCGGTGATGTACCCCCGGCGGTGCTGATGGCGGTGGTACATCACCCACGGCGGCGGTGATGTACCACCAACAGTATCCCCAGCCGGCCCACACGAGGTCAGCGAACGTCGCGTACTTCGCTATCCAGCTAACATCCCGTGGAACGGACGGTTTGTCAGAGGTCTTCGTCGGAAACAACAAGCTGCGCGGGCTCCATCAGCAGGCCGCACGGCCCCAGCAGCCGCGGTCTGCCCGCGCCAAGTCCACGGCATATATTTGAGAACCCCTGCGTTTGGCCCTGCAGGAACTGATCGTCTCTACATTTGCGTGCGCCAAACCACGCTGATGCGACGGGTCCGATCATCCCTATTGTGATCTAATTATCCCTGCGCTTCAAGACGTGACCTGACCCCAGGGTCACCAGTCCAAGGGCGAAGGATTCTCCATCGGGGGTCTACTCAGTTTGGGGTGCCTCCTCAACCTCGCTGACCTGACTGCAGGGTTTGGCTTCCAGGAGCTCTTCATGATACTCCTGTGAGAGCTCTTCATATGAGACCTTTGGTCAACATGACGGGGCCTCCCATAGGCACCAATAGGCTTACTAGGCACAGCGAATGCACACTTCGCACACACACAGGGTTGAAAGTCAACCGTCGAAAATCAGCTCCGACATTCTAGCGCATCACACATTTCATACACACACACAAACACACACACACACACAACACACGCACGCGCACGCACACGCACACGCACACACACACACACACACACACACACACACATATATATATATATATATATATATATATATATATATATATATATATATATATATCACCATATAAATGTCAACCCGCGCACGTCCGGGGGGCAGATATCTGCCGCCTCCTCCGGTTTTTCCTTATTTTCCGCCAAACTAATCGGGTTAGCAAGGCCAAACCTCGCATAGCTGTTCATTGGTCTTTTCCGCATATCCTCATACATTTTTAATCCTGGGTCATATCAGGTCAGATCACCAGGTCAGGCGAAGTGACCCAACTACACTCGGAGTTCTAGGTGGCATAACTTCCACAATAATTGGGCGATTGATTTCAAACTTATAGCATGTCATGATCTCATCAAGGACCACAATATGGATATCGGGCTTTTGGTAGCAGTGACCTTAGGTCAGGTCGATACCATGGCTTCCCCGTTATAAGGCTATGGTAAAATATACAAATGTTTCCTGGTTACATATTTGCGCTCTGAATGATCTCACAACGGTTGTGGCATGTAGATGGAAGCTATGCTCAATGTTACCGCTGACATTTTTGCTCAGTAACCTCACCAAGGTCTATGAGGTCACCTGAGATCACTACACATTTATGTGCATTACATCGCACTGCATTGAGGTAGAAGGCTGAAATTACCGTCATTGTGCTTGTATCGTCAAGACGTGTCGATTGATACATTACATGACCCCTAGGCCTTGACCTGAGATCATGATTTCATGACCTTGACCTGAGTTTCGGTTGACCTGACCTTAAATTACACCACCTATTGTCGGTAGCGCATTTCAAGGACTATCGAATAGCGTTCGCCGTTTGTTCCTATCTGTTACAGGCCCTGAGATATGTGTCAATATCTGAGTCCCACCTGATCTGGTCGAATTTGACCCTTCATGACCCAGTGAGCTGACTGTTGACCTGAGCGAAAAAAATGACCGAAACACTTTCGATGGAGCCCGTCACCAGCTATCCAACCCCGTTTTCCGTTTGTCGGTAGCTAGCATAGTTCTAAAGATCTTAGGGGGCAGACATCTACCCCCGGACATGCGAAGTTGGCGCGGACCTCCGGACGTGCGAGTGTTAAAGTCGCGTCTCCAATTGCACTGCCTTGGTAGTTTGCCAGCTTCTGTCTGACTAGGTATGCTGAATGAGTATATTCAGCACAAGTACAGATATAGACACATATGTGTATAGTGCAGCGAGTACAGTGAGTTACAGTGAGATATACATACAGATACGGAGTAGACTCGCTATTTTATTATTTTTTCGTTTTTATTTATTTTGCCATAGCGTGCTGACAGTACGTGAGTGTTACGTCACAGCTATGTCCCCGGCTACGGGGTAAGATTGTCGAGCGACTTCGCGTGTGATCCACGCCAGGCGAAATGAGCATTAACCGCCGGCGCACGTCGTGCTCGCCACCGTCCACTCACAATGCCACTCTGATCCGTATTGACACGGCGCTCTAATGGCCGAATGGCGTGCTCCGTGCTGCCACTAATGTCTTAAAGCCTTGCGTGGACGCGACAGTACAGGACGTGTGGATGTCAGTGTCAGTGCCATCTACAACGGCTCTCGAAAAGCGCTGACCGATTACTGCCTCGCACACAAAATTCCTCCTTCTCTTTGCTCCTTAAAGATACCTTTTTTAAAACAAAATGGCCTGACGAGGCCGAAGTGTCGTTTTCAGAAATGCGGCGAAAGGCCTAAGCACGCACACTGCAGATTGCCTCGTAGGAGATTACGTCTCCGCAATGCAATCGCGTCCACCCGTCCCGCCCCGCCCCACAACCAGCAAATTCATCTGACTTATGCACCGCGTTCTCAATCTCCTTCATCCCATTGTCCTGAAATGGTCCGAACTGGTCAAAGTAACCACAGTAACCGGAAACCAAAGTAGCCAAACAGTCCGAGCGCAGTCGGCGTCTGTGAGAGTCGGCTACTCACGCTTGTCAGGCCATCAGTGGGGGCTTCGACATCCGCTTGGCGCGGCATTATGCGCACGAGCCACACGCAGGTGGTGGATTGCCAACTAGGGGCTGGCGGAAGTCCACTACCTCAATGGGCGTTAATGGGCGTTAATGGGCGTTGTTAGTTAGTTATTTGAGTTTAAGGGCGCTTCGACCAAAACGTGATCATTTAGCGCCCATTTAGCGCCCATGGCGTTGTTCGTAGAGTCAACTGGCGATGTTTTGCTTTCTTAAGCGCAGCTAATTAACAACGCTCTCAGAAGATCAGAGCTACCAGAGCGGTCGGCGCTACCCAGCCTGTGAGCTCGAGACGAACGTCGCGGTGAACGTCTTGGCCAATCCCCGAGCCTCTCGTGATGCTCCTCGCCGGACACACTTCACTTTTATGATAGCCTGCCCCCGCTGGAAAGCTGGACATACTTGGCCACGAGCAAAATGGTCACCCTTGTCGTCCCTTGTCGTCCGGGCAGCAAAAGGTTTCGGTTGTGCAGGCATTCTCAGCATGCTCAGAGTGCTCAAAAGACGCAAGTCGCGGACATTTCGGCTTGGGTCGGAGGTGGTGGCTAGTGAGTCCGTACAGGTGGCAGGAGAAACATCCCATCGGGGTGGGTCGATAAGCGCGCACCCTGACTCAAATATGCCCGATCCTCACATGGGTAAGTTGTATGTGAAAATTGAATACGAGCACGAGCGTCGTGAAATATCCGCCACCAGGGCACTAAACTCTATGAGACCCCGGGAAATTGCTTCACGTGCCACGCATTGTATGTCATGACAGGTGATGACACATCTAGAGACGATTCAAGCGCGATGTGTGTTCACAGTCCGGGACACAGTCCTTTGCGCGCTTTTCCCATCGATGGTATCCGTCATCGAAAATGCCGCGACTTTCAACGTCATCATAGCTTCCTCCGGATCCGACAACTCCACTTTGATGGCATCGTCACACGCGTCGCATTGGGTTATTCCAACGGAAGAGTTTCCTCCTGCCACGTGCGTCCGTGTGAAGGGGACAAGTTGGCCGACCTCTGCGGGTGGAGCCTCGCTCAGGACCACCGACGTGACGCGTGACGCCGCCGCAGCTGCCGTCACGCGTTACTGAGGGGGCTGAACGGCTGGGGTCCGATGCTGGCGTGATACCTCGGGAGGGAGGGGGAGGGGGCCGCGGAGCGTGTCTCCGTCCCGTGATACCTCGGGAGGGAGGGGGAGGGAGCGCGTGTCTCCGTCCCGTGATACCTCGGGAGGGAGGGGGCCCCGTTTCCATGACACTAGCAAATCCGGATTTCATTACCAGTCCGGATTTTCGAAGTCATGGAAACGCCATTGTCAGCTAATTGGATTGGATTTCCGAATCCGGCTTAGAAAGGTTTCTTGAGGAAATCCGGATTTCCCAGGAGTTGGTAGCATTCACTTCGCGTCCTTTTCCTGCTTTCTCTGTCGTCAGCGTCGACGTCGTTTTTTGAAAGTTTTTGGTAAAGGGTGACCGGGTTTATGATATACTATATAATATAATGTATAATGTAGTATAATAAAATATATTATAATAAATTCGCAAATAGCAGCAAGCCCTCCTTGAGTCTCTCATGCAACGACGCAGCACGCGCCGATGTGGCATACGTTTGTGTGCATTGAAGTGAAATGTCGCACGTGCGCCGCAACTGCCAGCAAATCCGGGATTTCCCACCAAATCCGACTCGGAAATCCTACCTGCAATCCTGATTTCCTCCCAAGTGATCATGGAAACGCTCCTTGTAATTCGGATTCGATGCATTGTGGAAATCAAATCCCAATTCAAACCTGCCATGGAGACAAGGCTTATTGCCGCGGGAGAGTCCCAGAGATTGAGGTCGGCACCAGCGCCGGGCGACACGTGACCCGCGGCGGGGAGGAGCCTGCGGACCTTCGGCGGCGCCGCCCCTCTTGTGATTGGCGTAATTGCAGAGCCGGAGGATTGTGATTGGCGTAATTGCAGAGCCGGAGGATTGTGATTGGCTTAATTGCAGAGCCGGCCGCCGAATCCCAGAGGTCAGGCCCACGACAGTGAACAGCTGAACGGTCCGGAAATGCCGCCTACACGTCCCACGTGGACGCGATAACGGCGCGCATTGTGACGCGACGAAGGAGGCACGTACACGGACAATGCCGACACCTGCGCGAGTCATTCAGACGATTCAGCGGCCGGGCGGCGGCGGCGGGGAGTGCCGACGGTACACAGACACGGCTCCGGTCCGAGGTGGAGCCGCGGCCCGGTTCGGTTCTGTCGTCTCGCAGGGTTCACGTGCCGGGTCACGAGGAGTGCCGTGTGCCACATGCGGTGAATCGACGGCAGATCGGTGTCGTATCGTGCGCTCGGCTGAGGCGGCTCGCACCCGAGGCTCGGGGAGAAGACGACTTCACTGGGCACCTGCATGCAAGCCGCTAGTTATTCCGGCTGGGCTGAGATGCGGACGGTGGGGATCCGACAGAAGCCTACTTGCTGGTCATCTTCTGCGCACAGAAGCCTACTTGCTGGTCATCTCTGCGCTATTGTCTACCGTCGGTTATCGGCGTGTTGTATTGATGCGAGCGAAAGCAAAGTTCGAACAGGTCACGAGGGCTAAGTGAGCAAAACAAATAGAAATAAAAACCCTGAGAACATAATCGGTTACGGTCACAGTAATGCCGTCATCGCAACCGATTATAACCTGGCTATAACGTACAGGCTATACAACCGCATGATCATCACGGACATGTGGAAACATTCTATCATTCTCTATAACCTAGCTATAAGGTATAGGCTATACAACCGCATGATCATCACAAACATGTGATAACATTCTATCATGTGATAATATTATATAATTCTCTATAACCTGGCTAACATAACATGTCTGTGATAATATTATATCATGTGAAAATATTATATCATTCTTATAACCTGGCTATAACGTACGCCCAACCGCATGATCATCACGGACATGTGATAATATTCTACCATCATAGACAAGCGAAGTCAATCTCTTAAGTCCTGTATGTTCTGAATCGCAGTGCCCCATCTATCTACTCGTCCTCTACGCCACCGCGCATGGGTTCAAGCTTTTGAGCCACGACTCTGCTATCGAGTCACATCTTGCAATCGCGCAGTGTCTGTCCGCGAGGTGCATGAGCCTCGCCTGTGCCCGGGTCCACATCTCGGACAGGACGTGACGTGGTGAAACAAGATGTATTTCGTAGTTGGTCGCGGCCACACTGGGCGGGAGTGCTGACGATGCGGCTGAAGTCAGACCAAACGTCGCGGAGTCGAAGTGGCAGTTAGAACATGCCAGCCTCCCACGGCCGTAGCTTTAGCGTTGCTGACATGCCAAACAGGCAGTCCTGCTTAAGCTGCGGGCGGATGAGGCATCCAATATCTGTTTTAACACACAAAAGGTTGCTACGAAAAATAGCAAAGGTCAAGCTAGTGGATTGTCATGAACACGACAGTAAAAATTTGCATGGCATCGAAACTCCTCCGTCCGCCGTGAGGTAGAAGACAGGAAGCGGTACTTCCTATTCATCGAAGTGTTGATCGATAACAAAGTTCACAAGAGGATGCAAGGACTTTACATTGTTCGAGTATCGTAGTTGGAAGAATGTCTTCACCCGCCCAGGAGCAGGCGAGGCAGGTGACGATGGGCAGTCGACCAGCCCCATCACCAAACTGTCGATTTGTCTCGTTACGGCGCTTCAGGCTATGTTTTTCTTTATCTCTGTACTGAGACCCGCAGGTGACTGTGTGTATGCGATCTGTTGACTTATCAAAGCCAGCTTGATAATGTGCAAGTTAGCATGGTCTCCTCGTCACGCCGGACCGCGGCTGACACCGGTCTCCTCGTCACGCCGGACCGCGGCTGACACCGGTCTCCTCGTCACGCCGGACCGCGGCGGACACCGGTCTCCTCGTCACGCCGGACCGCGGCTGACACCGGTCTCCTCGTCACGCCGGACCGCGGCTGACACCGGTCTCCTCGTCACGCCGGACCGCGGCTGACACCGGTCTCCTCGTCACGCCGGACCGCGGCTGACACCGGTCTCCTCGTCACGCCGGACCGCGGCTGACACCGGTCTCCTCGTCACGCCGGACCGCGCTGACACTCCTCGTCACGCCGGACCGCGGCTGACACCGGTCTCCTCGTCACGCCGGACCGCGGCTGACACCGGTCTCCTCGTCACGCCGGACCGCGGCTGACACCGGTCTCCTCGTCACGCCGGACCGCCGCTGACACCGGTCTCCTCGTCACGCCGGACCGCGGCTGACACCGGTCTCCTCGTCACGCCGGACCGCGGCGGACACCGGTCTCCTCGCGCAGTGCGCGCCGCACGTGGAGACCCTATTATTGTCTCGGGACACTGTGCCGGACGTGGAGATCCCACCATGTGTCTCGGTATCCCGTACCTCGCGTAGAGACCCCAGTATGGGTCTCAGTATCCTGTGCCATACGTGGAGACCCCAGTATGTGTCTCAGTATCCTGTGCCATACGTGGAGACCCCAGTATGTGTCTCGGTATCATGTGCCATACGTGGAGACCCCAGTATGTGTCTCGGTACCCTGTGCCGTACGTGGAGACCCCAGTATGTGTCTCAGTATCCTGTGCCGTACGTGGAGACCCCAGTATGTGTCTCGGTACCCTGTGCCATATGTGGAGACCCCAGTATGTGTCTCGGTATCCTGTACCGTACGTGCATACCCCAGTATGTGTATCGGTACCCTGTACCGTACGTGGAGACCCCAGTATGTGTCTCAGTATCCTGTGCCGTACGTGGAGACCCCAGTATGTGTCTCGATACCCTGTGCCATATGTGGAGACCCCAGTATGTGTTTCGGTACCCTGTGCCGTACGTGGAGACCCCAGTATGTGTCTCGGTACCCTGTGCCGTACGTGCAGACCCCAGTATGTGTCTCGATACTCTGTGCCATATGTGGAGACCCCAGTATGTGTTTCGGTACCCTGTGCCGTACGTGGAGACCCCAGTATGTGTCTCGGTACCCTGTGCCGTACGTGCAGACCCCAGTATGTGTCTCGGTACCCTGTGCCATACGTGGAGACCCCAGTATGTGTCTCGGTACCCTGTGCCATACGTTGAGATCCCAGTATGTGTCTCGATACCCTGTGCCATATGTGGAGACCCCAGTATGTGTCTCGGTACCCTGTGCCGTACGTGGGGACCCCAGTATGTGTCTCGGTACCCTGTGCCGTACGTGGAGACCCCAGTATGTGTCTCAGTATCCTGTGCCGTACGTGGAGACCCCAGTATGTGTCTCGATACCCTGTGCCATATGTGGAGACCCCAGTATGTGTCTCGTTACTCTGTGCCGCACGTGGAGACCCCAGTATGTGTTTCGGTACCCTGTGCCGTACGTGGAGACCCCAGTATGTGTCTCGGTACACTGTGCCATATGTGGAGACCCCAGTATGTGTCTCGGTACCCTGTGTCATACGTGGAGCCCCCATCATGTCACGGCCAGCTGCTGCTGCTGCTGTATATTTTCGCCCGCTAGTAATTCCAGCTTTACCCTGCTCGCCAGGCATTCAATGGCCGCCTTATGAAGACGTTATGCCAGCCACATTACGCCATTGCATGTCTGTTGTGGTGCTTGATGTCAACAGTGAATGACGCGTAGCTTCCAATGAGCGACATGAAGTCGACGAGCACGGGTACATGATGACGTGCTGGAGCATACATCCGGTGAGAACTTCGTCTTGGCGTGTATGGGTCATCCGGATAATGGCTGTGCGTTTTAGGCACATCAACTGGTGCCATTATACACGCTATGAACACACTAATTTCACGACCGGGTGTTTCACTTCCACTCTCGAGGTCTCGAGGTCAGTGACTCACTAACCTCGAAGTAACATTGGTGTACGGCTCGACGAGTGTTACATTTCCACTCCGAGTGTCATGCTGATCTCGAGGTAACATTGATGTACGTCTAGACGAATGCTACTTTTCCGCTCAGTGTGACATGCTGATTTCGAGGTAATATTAATGGACGCTGCGTAGTTCATTGCTCCAGTTGAACGTAAAGCCACCCGGACGCCTATGAAGGCAGCCTGAGTAGTCCAACCGACAGCAAAACATTATCAGACCTGACGCCTGAACCAAACAGGCTGACTGAAAGGTCCAGGATGTGACAAGCCTCGCTCCTTTGTCCATGCAAGTGGCGGGTGTTCGGCCTTGTGATTGGCGGATATCTGGAGCAATAGCATGTCACGTGCCCGCACCGAAGCACCCCAACGATGTACGCAAAACGGTGATAGTTCAGCACCGCTCCGGTGGTAACTGTGCCCGGCTAAGTTCGCCGGTAATAGTTCGTTTCGGTGGTAACTGTACCCGGCTAAGTTTGCCGGTGATAGTTCAGCACCGCTCCGGTGGTAACCATACCCGGCTAAGTTCGCCGGTGATAGTTCAGCACCGCTCCGGTGGTAACCATACCCGGCTAAGTTCGCCGGTGATAGTTCAGCATCCGCTCCGGTGGTAACTGTACCCGGCTAAGTTCATCGCACGTAGAGCGTGAAAGGCCGGCGGAACGTGAACGTGAGCGAATGATCACATGCACGTGAAGCGTAAATCATCGCCGATGAGCATGCCGCCTGCTTTGAGGAGGTATCCTCGGTGGCATCACGGGATAACGAAACTGAAGGACATCGCTCGGATGATGATACATTGATGTTTGTGGGTACGCCGACAGCAAGGCCATATTGTGCCTATAGCAGTGGTTAGAGGGAAACTAAAACGGCATGTCCTTCAAATCATACTTTATTAGAAGCTGAACTTTGTTTTTCAAGGACGATATATCACATCGAAGTTTGCGTGTCGAAGGGATGTTACCGGACGTCACAGAATCCCAGTCATCACCCAGCAGCACACGCAGGGGGTCGTGCTCGCTCGCGTGGGACCCTATCGATCGAGATACTCAATTCGTTTTGAATTCGCCAATTAGCCTTGCCAATATACAATATACAAGTTTTTTTCTTATTCCAAGCCTCCGTCTCCACCATATCCATGCGGTCTTCAGACGAATACTTTTGTGCTACCTGTGCACGAAAATTGCCAAATGCACATATAACCTGACCTGTGTTTGTCTCTTCTGATACATTTCCTCTGGACCGTCAACGAGCCTCACATAATAGAGGCCAGGGACAATACATAGATGTATATCCAGCAGAAGCAATGCATCTCCACCCCACATTTCTCCTGGCAGGACAGCAACCTTCAGCAGACAGGAAGTTTGCGTGATCTCGCCACGATATTCACAATAGGTCAATGAGAGGACCAAAGGAAGATAAAGCACACGTAAGAAAGTTGGACTCGTATCACCTCCCATCACGCGTCCTGAAGCGTTTTCTAGTCGGAGGGAAAAGCCTCCTTTGTGGCAGAAAAAAGTGGAAGGGCGCTGATAACGCGCTTGCCTCGGATATTTGGAGGTGATTTTCCATTTAATCAGATGGATCAAGAGCTGATTGGAGCCCGGTAGCGCTGGCCGCCAGCCGCCATTGTTACCACAGACGCCGCGGGCGGGCCCCAAACGTGATGGTGGGCTCGCAAGTATCTGCATCGCTATCAGTGTCGTTTTCTTTGGCGGTACTGTTGTCGGTACCAACATCGGTATCTGCATCGCTATTGGTATTGGTATCGCTGCCGATCTCACTATTTGTATCGGTATCGATATTATCATCGGTATCGGTATCGGTATTGGTACCGGTATCGACATCATCATCGGTTTTTACTATCGGTATCGGTATCGTCATCACATCATCATAGGAATCGCCATCAGTATCGTTATCGTTGTCGGCATTGGTATTGTTACCGGCATTGCAGAAGCTATGGCGAGCCGCGCATGTACACAGAGCCGGGCTGTCAGCGCGAGCTGCCACAGAGGATACACAGACGCCGCGGCGGTGTCGGCCGCGAGCCGCCACAGAGACGCGACGCGCGGCCGCCAGCCGCCATTGGCGGGCATACAGACGCCGCGGGCGGTACGCTGGCCGCCAGCCGCCATTGTTACCGGGCGCGCTGGCCGCAGCCGCTTGTTACAGACGCCGCGCTGGCCGCAGCGTGGGGCGCGCAGCCGCCTTGTTACCACAGACGCCGCGGGCGGTAGCTGGCCGCCAGCCGCCATTGCCACAGACGCCGCGGGCGGAAGGCCGGTGTCGGCGCGGGCTGCCACAGAGAGGCCGGTGTCGGCGCGAGCGTGTACCACAGAGCGGGCCGGTGTCGGCGCGGGCTGCCACAGAGGCCGGTGTCAGCGCGGGCTGCCACAGAGGAGGCCGGTGTCGGCACGGGCTGCCACAGAGGAGGCCGGTGTCAGCGCGGGCTGCCACAGAGGAGGCCGGTGTCAGCGCGGGCTGCCACAGAGGAGGCCGGTGTCGGCGCGGGCTGCCACAGAGGAGGCCGGTGTCGGCGCGGGCTGCCACAGAGGAGGCCGGTGTCAGCGCGGGCTGCCACAGAGGAGGCCGGTGTCAGCGCGGGCTGCCAAGAGGCCGTGTCAGGCGGGCTGCCACAGAGGAGGCCGGTGTCAGCGCGGGCTGCCACAGAGGAGGCCGGTGTCGGCGCGGGCTGCCACAGAGGAGGCCGGTGTCAGCGCGGGCTGCCACAGAGGAGGCCGGTGTCAGCGCGTGCCTGTCGCGACAAATTCGCAAAGCAAACACGGAGCTGCGAGCAAATGATTGCAGTGTCTGAACAGCGCCGCAACCGACGAATGGCAGGCGTGTTGCCGGTGTGCGCCGGCAGGATCACGTGTGACACGTGATTACCGGCCAGGCTCGGCCGCAAACCGGCGGCTTTCCAGTCTCTGTGAAGAGATAGCTGGCTCCATCTACCACACAGGGACGCTTCTTCAGAGCTGGACTCCTGCTTCTGTCAATTTTCTCACGCATTACCACCTCGGAAAGACGGATATATATTTACACATGCATATACGTAAAGATATACATATGCATATATATATTTACATTCAATATATATGAATATATATTATATATATATACATAGATATATATACATATATATATATATATAATATATCATATACATTACGTAGATGTGTATATATATACATGTATATATGTACGCCAGATGTGTGTGTGTGTGTTTTTGCTTATACATGCACAAAATTCAATGAATGCATGCATCCCTGCATCCTTTTTCTGAATGAAAGGCGTATGGGATAAGGGATTAGCAGCTACCTCTGCCTTTGCCCGGGCTCCGGGCCGCTTGCCGTGCTTATTGTGCACTTCACGGCTCGCGATGTGTAACTGATAGCAGCTAATGCTCCATTTCAATTGCTGATGGAGACGAGTCATGCCGCGAACCGTTGCGTATCTAACAATGAATGCATAACATTGCACATAACACAATTACGACTTGAACATGGTGGTGGCATTTTCTGTCCATTTCGCGAATTTCCTTTCCAGTAGAGCGGGTTTTCACGTGCCAGTATCGCTTATATCGCTCCATTCCGCCGCTTGGTTCGCGTTCGCACGGTAGTACCAGTTTGACATTCCTGCGTTCCCAGCTCAACTCTGTGCTGAACACACTTTGTGTGCTTTGTTTCCAGCTCGGCTATGTATTGCGGGTAGATTTAACGGAGTAAGGCCTATTCTCAGGAGACTTAACGCAGCAAGGCCTTGTTTGTTTGTTTCCTGCTCGGCTTTGTATTCCAAGTAGACTTAACACGCGCACGTCCGGGGGGCAGATATCTGTCCCCCCTGCGGATTTTCGTAATTTGCCGCCATGCTAATCGAGTTAGCAAGGCCAAACCTCGCATGGCTGCTCATTTGTCTTTTCCGCATATCTTCATTCATTTTTAATCCCGGGTCATCTCAGGTCAGGTCACCAGGTCAGGCGAAGTTACCCAACATCCCTCGGAATTCTGGGTGGCATAACTTCCAAAATAATTGGGCGATTGATTTAAAACTTATAACACGTCATTATCTCATCATGGACCACAATATATATCCCGTTTTTTTTTCGTAGCATTGACCTGAGGTCAGGTCGCGGCAATGGCTTCCCCCATTATAGAGGTATGGTAAAATATGCAAACGTTTCCTGGTTACATATTTGCTCTCGGAATGACCTGACAACGGTTGTGGCGTGTAGTTGGAAGCTATGCTCAATGCTACCTCTGAAATTTTTGCTCAGTGACCTCACCATGGTCATTTGAGGTCACCTGAGATCACTAGCACATTTCTGGGCATTATATCGCACTGTATTGAGTTAGAAGGCTGAAATTATCATCATTGTGCTTGTATCGCCACGAAGTGTCGATTGATACATTACATGCCCTCCTTAGGCTACTTCATGACCTTGACCTGAGGCCATAGTTTCGGAGTAAAAAGTATTCCTGCTTTACACCACCTATTGTCGATAGCACATTGCAAGGACTATCGAAGAGCGTTCGCCGTTTGTTTCTATCTGTTACAGGTCCTGATATGTGTATAAATATCTGAGTCCCACCCGATCTGGTCGAATTTGAGCTATGGTGACCCAGTGACCTGAATAGTGACTTGAACGAAAAGATGACCGAAGTACTTTCGATAGAGCCTGTCACCAGCTATCCAACGCCGTTTTCCGTTTGTCGCTAGCTAGGACAGTTCTAGAGATCTTAAGGACAGACATCTGCCCCCCCCCCACGGACCGGCGAAGTTAGCGCGGACCGCCGGACGTGCGAGTGTTAACGGAGTAAGGCCCATTATAAGCACACTTAACGAGCAAACTCGTTCCTACACCGCAACGTCACCACCGAATGCGTTGGTCACCAGACAAGAAATGCTCTTAAAACAATCGCATTCGTGCTACCTCATCCCAACTGGTGGACTACACCACACCACTTGACGTCACGCAACGTTGTACGACGTCACACACAACCCCACGGCCGGCGGGCAGCGTGCAGCAGTAGATGGACGCGATACAGATGCACAGCCAGCCGGTGTGCCGGATCCCCGGACGTTGTATGACGTCACACACAGCCCCACTGCCGGTGGTCAATGTGCAGCAGTCGCCGATCAGTTGCGCGCAGGCCGGACGATGATTGACGCTAACGATGGGCCGGGTCGCCGCGTGGGCGCGGTTGCCATGGGAACTGGCCGCCCCTCCCCCAGCCCCGGTGCGCATGCCGTCGCGGGCGCTGACGCAGCCGGGTTGTGCGAAGCCAGTGGATTGGCACACCCCCGCAGTGTGTAGAATGTCGCAGAATGTCGGACTGACTGGCGGACTGACGGTAGCGACCGGTATCCTGAGCCAGTGGACGAAGCAGCCGCTTGGAATCATGCTTTTGTTTTTGGTCTTGATTCCTTTTTGAATGCTAAAAGGAAGTCCATGAGTGGAACTACCAACAACGAACAAACGCCCGATGCACAAGCTTACCGCGGCACGACTTTTTTTTCTCGCAGCGAATTTCGTCACCGTCATCAACTGAATGGTTCGCAAATTACTGCTCCAGCATGTCAAAATGAAAGCTAGGGCACCCAAAAGGCGCAGACTCCCAGCCAGGAAGTTGTGCCGACGACTGCGCAATATTGCCACACGCCAATTGTCCGCACGGCAGAACATTCCGCCGACTTGTCGGAGTGTAGCTGTGCGTAGCTCTCTCGCCGGCGGCCGGCGCCGATTCGCCGCAGTCTAGCGTCACAGTGACGTCACAGTGACGTCACTGTGACGTAACGCCCGGCGCGTCTGTGCGCAGCCGAACGGCTCGGGGGCGATTGGTGACGCCATCTGTGGTGTCCGCCTGCGTCGATCGGCACTCACGCGGTCATCGCGAGACGGAACTCCGGAGTGGAGGAGTGAGAGGAGTGGAGGAGTGGAGGAGTGGAGGAGTGGAGGAGTGGAGGAGTGGAGGAGTGGAGGAGTGGAGGAGTGGAGGAGTGGAGGAGTGGAGGAGTGGAGGAGTGGAGGAGTGGAGGAGTGGAGGAGTGGACGGCGGCGCCTGGCTCTGGCGCTTGACTCCCGGATTGCTGGGTGTCGGGAGACTGTTGTCATGCGACACATATTTGGATCTCGGGTGTCGGGAGACTGTCGCCATGCGACACACGCTTGGCTCTCGGATGTCGGGAGACTGTTGTCATGCGACACACACTTGGCTCCCGGGTGTCGGGAGACTGTCGCCATGCGACACACGCTTGGCTCCCGGGTGTCGGGAGACTGTCGCCATGCGACACACGCTTGGCTCCCGGGTGTCGGGAGACTGTCGCCATGCGACACACACTTGGCTCCCGGGTGTCGGGAGACTGTCGCCATGCGACACACGCTTGGCTCTCGGATGTCGGTGACTGTCGCCATGCGACACACGCTTGGCTCTCGGATGTCGGTGACTGTCGCCATGCGACACACGCTTGGCTCCCGGGTGTCGGGAGACTGTCGCCATGCGACACACGCTTGGCTCCCGGGTGTCGGGAGACTGTCGCCATGCGACACACACTTGGCTCTCGGATGTCGGTGACTGTCGCCATGCGACACACGCTTGGCTCTCGGATGTCGGTGACTGTCGCCATGCGACACACGCTTGGCTCTCGGATGTCGGTGACTGTCACTGACATCCGGCAGTAAGCCCCTGACCGGAGCTTCCATCGGTCTTGAAAGTATGACCCTGACTAAGCTCACAAAGAGACCCTGACCGCCCACACTGGAGGCGCAGAATATTGCCAGAATATGCCGTACTAAGAGGCCCTCAAAGGTCGCGAAAAGAAGTCAAAGCCGGGAGGTTTGCATGATGTCCGGGAGACTCGCTCCCATTTGTTGAAAGTTCCCAGACCTCACGAAAAGTTTCCAAATGCAGGCTGGGCCCCTTGATGTTGTCCGAAGGGTTATTAGTATTGGCGGGAGGTCATCAGGTCATTGGGAGGTCGCCAGGGTCAACGGAAGGTCACCAGGGTCATCGGGAGGTCGCCAGAATACACGAGATCGGCCAGAAGCTCAGCTCACCGTGAAACCATATAATGTTTAGTGGCTCTATGAGATCCATTATTGTTGATGGGAAATGTTCACAACAGAAGGAAAGCGAAGGCAGAAGGTACTTGATCCGTACCTGTCACGACAATCACACACAACTAGGCGCGGCAATTGGATTTCGGGCAAGTCCCATAACGCACTTTCGGTCTCGCCTCGCTCCCCAGCTCCTTTGGCGCGGATTCAGTGCATGCCTGAATACCGTGCACGCACGTATTCAGTGCAAGTACAAACGATTGTGGGCAGTCGGGTGAATAATTCAAGGGCTCGGAAACAAGCTGATGGTCGGAAACGGACACCGGCTGGGTGAGGATGTTGTCTGTGTCCTCTGCGAGACAATCCAGACAGCTGTGTCGTCTCCGACATTGCAGCATGATCTCACTCAACTGCGGAGACATTTTCCGAGAATCGACAAACTGCAAATTTTACTGGCAGGGCAGTTGAGTTCAGTTAATTTTACTGGCAGGCTGCGGTGTTCATGTTTTCAGCTCGATTGCCAATAAATGCCTTCCTCCATCTCTCTCTCTCTTCTCCTCCATGCCCGTACGCTCGGCTGTTTCGGCTTAGGGGCGCATCGACTGTGTTCATCATGCAGCTCAGCCGTACCTCCAAATATCGGTCAGATTGAGATGTCGGCGACGTGAGAATAAATACAGAATCGAATACATCAGCAAAGAACCTTGGCTCACCTCACTGCAGCTCTTTCAAAACTATAAAAGTTGCGTCAAAAACATGTATGCAGAGAAAGGTCCGGAATCGAAAAAGTGGCGTACCTATCGCATTTGTATTCCACTTTCCTGACTGTGTATGGGGAAAAGGCTGTTTGCAGCAATGTATGTTGCTTTGGGAGAGTCCTGGTATGTCTAATGTTCATAAAGAAACCCTGAAGTTAACATGTAGCACCTTTTGCATGCGAATCCCTAAAGAAGGGGGAGGATTATTTTTATAGGCGTACCGGACCATGAAGTCATTTTTAAAAGGCTAACGGACTACAGCGTGTCCTCGCGTAGCCTACAGCACCACCGGTCTAGTCCATGTCTGGATTAACTGCCGATATTCAAAACTGCCAATGCTCAAATCTGCCAATGCTCAAGACTCCCACCTACTCGACACCGCAGCAGGTTAATTCTGAGAAAACTTAACCTTTGCCCACGAGGTGTGCGGAATAGAAGAAGACTTAAGATGAAAGCGCTATTCAGTTCAATGGGTATTCTGCGTCGCACCGTCTGCGAGCTAAGTAGCAAAGTACCCATGCACATGTTGCATATGTGATATATGTGGCACATGACATATGTGACACATGCGACATGTGACAAATGACATATGTGATCTATGTGACAGACAAGACAAGACATGCATGTGGCGGGTGTAGCAAATGTGGCGGATGTGACAGATGCCATTTGTGACGTTTGTGATGTTTGTGACATATGTGGTACATGTGACATATATGACAGATTTGGCAGATGTGACAGAAGCGACGAACGACGTGTGCACAGATGTGATTGGAAACTGCTCCTTCACTTTCGTCCTGATGTTCATGCGCCGCACGTGACCGGTGTTATTTTCGTCGACAGTAACATCAGTCGACAGTAACATCAGTCGACAGTAACATCAGTCGACAGTAACATCAGTCGACAGTAACATCAGTCGACAGTAACATCAGTCGACAGTAACATCAGTCGACAGTAACATCAGTCGACAGTAACATCAGTCGACAGTAACATCAGTCGACAGTAACATCAGTCGACAGTAACATCAGTCGACAGTAACATCAGTCGACAGTAACATCAGTCGACAGTAACATCAGTCGACAGTAACATCAGTCGACAGTAACATCAGTCGACATAACATCAGTCGACAGTAACATCAGTCGACAGTAACATCAGTCGACAGTAACATCAGTCGACAGTAACATCAGTCGACAGTAACATCAGTCGACAGTAAATCAGTCGACAGTAACATCAGTCGACAGTAACATCAGTCGACAGTAACATCAGTCGACAGTGACATCAGTCGACAGTAACATCAGTCGACAGTAACATCAGTCGACAGTGACATCAGTCGACAGTGACATCAGTCGACAGTAACATCAGTCGACAGTAACATCGGTCGACAGTAGCATCAGTCGAAGTCCTCTCCCACGAAGTCCTGCAGTTTTTTTGGAAGTGCCTTCAAAAGAAGATGTTCTTTGTTTAGAAGCAAGCGATACATTTCCAAAGGCACGCTTCACGGCCTGAACTGATAGCAGCTGCCAATTATAAACAGCGGCCCGAGGGAGAACTCGGCCATGTTCGGGCTGGTGGTTCACCCGCTAGTGCGTGTAAACGGGGATTCAGGATATCTGTCACACCTGGCACACATCTGTCACACCTGACACATATGTCATACATGACACACCTGTCCCACCTGATACATCTGTCACACCTGATACATCTGTCTCACCTGCCACATCCGTCACATATGCGACATGTTGCATATGTTACATGCCACTGGTTTAGCACCCTGCTTGTGTTCGATTGTCATTATTCCTATTCAATTTGACGATGTTTGGATCCTCTCTGTTTTCGTCAAAGATCCTTGTCACTGGCATTGGGCGCGAGAAGCCAGTCATTGTTCGTGATGCTGGTCTGAGAGCCCAGACATGGTTAGTGATGCTGGTCTGAGAGCCCAGCCATGGTTAGTGATGCTGGTCGGAGAGCCCAATCATGGTTAGTGATGCTGGTCTGAAAGTCCAGTCGTGGTTAGTGATGCTAGTCTGAGAGACCAGTCATGGTTAGTGATGCTAGTTTGAGACACCAGCGACGGTTCGTCGTGCTGGTCCGAGGGACGGCGGGCGGGTTTCTCGCGGTGAAGGTGCACAAAAACTGCCGTCACAGTCTGGCGACTCCCATGAAACTGGCGCGTTGCCAGAATGTCGCCCAAACGTCTGGGGGAGGAGAGGGGAAGGGAGTAGCGGAAATTGGCACCTGCGAACGGACATCGATAGCTGTTGGGGACGGAGGTCGAGGGAAATAAGGGGAAATAGGGGGACGTATATGCGAGCGGAGAGGAAGGTAGGGAGAAATGGAGGTAGGGAGAGAGAAAGTGGAAGGATACTTTCCTTGACATCCCCTACACGTAGGTATTTGGAATAAGTTTTAGAAACAGCCAACTGGACAAGGAAAAACAGAGTACACTGCAGGAGGAGCCACAGTTAGTTACGCCATCGTATTGGGTACGCCATCGTACCGAAGTCACGTCATCGCACTGGGTCTACACGCTGCAAATCGATGCTCTTTAAAAACAATGCGAACTGCGCAAACGCGTAGCCCGAAGCACCACAGAGGTGGCGAAATTTTGAACACCTTTCTAGCTAGATTTTAAATGGAATTACATCCGCCTTCGGACAATGTTGACTTTCCTCAACTCAGTTGGTAAATTGTGCACCTTTACTCGCGGCTCGGGCTCAAATCTGGACGCGGTGAGTCCGTTTTCTTCCTTGTCGTAACTGTTCAGCAAAAGAGCACGTAGCATTTCAAGCTGACATTTCTGGGATTGTGTCCTGCCATCAATGTGGAACACACTGCAGCTGCTAACGCTGATGCTGATGCTGATGCTGCCACAGCTCTTGCTTTGAGCCTACTAGTTGTTTGGTTATTGATTTTACGACACGTCGACGGTTGAGTCATGTAGCATTGCCAATCTCTCATGGCGTTTGGCCGCGGGCGAAGAGCAGCGACAGGTGAGACTCGAACCCACAATCTTTGGATCGTGAGACAGGCAACTTACCGCTAGACTACTCGTCCCCTTGTGCCTACTAGAGCACTGGTGGGAACCTGGCCCCGGGCGAACGAGGCGGTCGCAACGCACCTTGGGAAAAAATGTTTATTAATTGTTTGGGAAAATAAAGCTATCTGTGAAAAATACTTATTGGACACCATAGATTCAACGAGATGCTTATTTTGAGGAAGGGATTCAGGTGCCCCTCCCTCCGCCCCCAGTACAAACCATGTGGTCTCCATCACAGCCTCGGGAGCCATTTCACGGCTGATTTTCAATGATCAAATGTTGTGTGCCAGCTGGTGCAGTGGGCGTGGCTTAGCAAGTCGCCGGCCATCAGCAGTGGCGCCAGCCAAGCACACTGAAGGAATACCTTTACTTTTACCTACTGAGTAAAGGTAAAGCAATTTGTGCGACAGTTGCCAGCGGTCGCGCTTGAAAACCGTATTCGCCAATCCGTGACATATGTGACATCTGTGACATCTGAACATCTGTGACATCTGAACATCTGTGACATCTGAATATATGTGACCTTTGAACATATGTGACATCTGAACATCTGTCACAACTGAACATCTGTCATCTGTGAAATCTGTGAAATCTGCAGCATCTGTGACATATGTGACATATGTGGCGTATGTGGCGTCTGTAACATCTGTGACGTTTGTGACTTCTGTGACATATGTTATATTTGTGGTATCTGTGACGTCTGTGACATCTGCACGCCCGTGACATCCCTGACGTCTGTGACATCCCTGACGTTTGTGACATCCGCACGTCTGTGACATCCGCACGTCTGTGACATTTGTGGTATCGGTGACGTCTATGACATCCGTGACGTCTGTGACATCTGCGCGTCTGTGACATCTGTGGTGCTTGAAACTGCCGGGCTTGGCCGTCGACATTAATTGGAGCTTATCAGCGCGAACACGGACTCCGCAAGACTGACGGAGGAGGCTCAACACTAGCCTGCGTGCCGCGGAAGGCTCAACACTAGCCTGCGTGCCGCGGAAGGCTCAACACTAGCCTGCGTGCCGCGGAAGGCTCAACACTAGCCTGCGTGCCGCGGAAGGCTCAACACTAACCTGCGTGCCGCAGAAGGTTCAACACTAGCCTGCGTGCCGCGGAAGGCTCAACACTAGCCTGCGTGCCGCGGAAGGCTCAACACTAGCAAAGGAACAAAGAAGGCTCAACACTAACCTGCGTGCCGCAGAAGGTTCAACACTAGCCTGCGTGCCGCGGAAGGCTCAACACTAGCCTGCGTGCCGCGGAAGGCTCAACACTAGCCTGCGTGCTACAGAAGGCTCAACACTAGCCTGCGTGCTACAGAAGGTTCAACACTAGCCTGCGTGCCGTGAAAGGCTCAACACTAACCTGCGTGCTGCAGAAGGTTCAACACTAGCCTGCATGCCGCAGAAGGTTCAACACTAGCCTGCATGCCGCGGAATTCTGCTCACTAGTGCGAGAACTTTGGAGCCGAAAAGCAGACCTCTGCCACGCGTGGCAACACTCGCATGTGCATATCCGGTGCGACACCAACATCGACTGGTGTATAACATATATCGGCTGGTGTATATCGGCTGGTGTATACAATACGAGTCTCCGCCGATGCTCGTGGTGGCTGGTTATCGTACTTATCGCCAGCGTACATGCTGTTCCGCTCGACTAGCCTGTATTGCGGTACAGCCTGCCCGCACCAAAGACTTATTTGCATTGGGTGCTTAGCGCTGTTGGTTAGCATACGGGAGCCCGCTACCAAAGTCGTGCCGTCACAGCTGACCGCGAATTCCTGTGCCAGTAGCCGTACTTGCTTACTTGTAGAAAATTGGTGCAAAGAAGACGTTGCAATGTCATAAATTCAAGCAGTCGACGACCGCATGAATTCACAATTTTCTGCATGCATATCTGGGCGTCTCCATCTCCCATCCCTTAAATTAATGCATGCATTCATTTATGCATTTCGTTATGAGCGCTTCTCACCCATATGTCTGATCAATGCCTGGACAGACCTAGTCACGCTACTAACCAGTAATCGCTATATGCGACGTCCTAGCACCGATGACAGACGCGCGCCGGAAGTTGTTATCCGATAAACGGGCACGGCGCAAGCGCTCCGCCGCCGGCACCTTGTCACCTGTGGATTCGAATATGCCGATAGCCGACCCACGCAAACCGGTCATCGCGTGGTGTCAGGAGGCGCCGACAAGTCAGCTGACGACAGCCGAGGACAGCTGAGGACAGCTGAGGACAGCTGAGGACAGCTGAAGACGGCTGAGGACAGCTGAGGACAGCTGAGGACAGCTGAGGACAGTTGAGGACAGCTGACAACAGCTGAAGACAGCTGAGGACAGCTGAGGACAGCTGAGGACAGCTGAGGACAGCTGAGGACAGCTGAGGACAGCTGAAGACGGCTGAGGACAGCTGAGGACAGCTGAGGACAGCTGAGGACAGTTGAGGACAGCTGACAACAGCTGAAGACAGCTGAGGACAGCTGAGGACAGCTGAGGACAGCTGACGACAGCTGAGGACAGCTGACAACAGCTGAAGACAGCTGAGGACAGCTGAGGACAGCTGAGGACAGCTGACAACAGCTGAGGACAGCTGAGGACAGCTGAGGACAGCTGACAACAGCTGAAGACGGCTGAGGACAGCTGAAGACGGCTGAGGACAGCTGACAACAGCTGATTACAGCTGAAGACGGCTGAGGACAGCTGAGGACAGCTGATTACAGCTGAGGACAGCTGAGGACAGCTGAGGACAGCTGAGGACAGCTGAGGACAGCTGAGGACAGCTGAGTACAGCTGAAGACGGCTGAGGACAGCTGAGGACAGCTGATTACAGCTGAGGACAGCTGAGGACAGCTGAGGACAGCTGAGTACAGCTGAAGACGGCTGAGGACAGCTGAGGACAGCTGATTACAGCTGAGGACAGCTGAGGACAGCTGAGGACAGCTGAGGACAGCTGAGGACAGCTGAGTGCACGCTTACGCTGGACAACTCCGCGGGTTTCCAGCATCCTCAGCGGCGCGCTTGCACTTCAGTGCGGCCGCGCCGAGCGCGTGAGGATCGGCGAATTTCACCGATCACGCGCGACTGGAACGATCCAGTTTTCGCGCTTTCCAAAGCCGCGTACCGCACGAGTCCGCCTGCCGGTTAGCGGAGAGATTACTTTGATACGCCAGCTGTAGCGGAACACGCCCTTACTGCCGTGAGCTATTATGGCATCATGACACTACGAAATAATTTTGCGACGAAATGTGGTCCTGTACAGTCACGTGGAAAATAGAGCGAACATCCCACCGCCACTCGTCAAGCCTTCTTGGTGGATCATAGCCTGCCCTAGTATCACGGTGGCTTGCCCTCAATCTGATGGTGAATGTGTTATCCCGACTCGAAGCATCTCTATAATATGGTAACACGTCATGACGGCAAAAATAGGCAGCACCACCTGCCCTTCCACATGTCATCTCGAAGCCGGAAGCATGGCTTTGGATCTACATAATTAGCGCGAATGTGCTCTTCCTAATCCTGTATGGTTTACCTACCGTACGTGCCTCCCGTACTGCCGTGTGTGCCTCCCGTATTGGTGGGGGCTTGTGCGGGGGGCAACGTGCTCATGTAGCCAACCAAGATAAGGAAACCAAGGCAACCAAGGTGAGCATCAACGTGCAAGCTTGCAAGCTGCAAGCGTTAACAACAATTTACGCGGGAAAAGTAAGAGTTAAGTTAAGAGGAAAAAAGGCCACTGCTTGGCATGAGATATATTCTCATTAATGTTATAATTGCATGAGCAATATGCATGGCCTGTTGTTCGGAGAGTACACTTTTTAGATGATAAAATAATCATGCAATACGGCCTTGTCACCACCGGGACGAAATGTCACTAAGTGGCATCGCATTTCGCCATAGGTGAAACACTAAATGTCACTAAGTGATGCTGCCTTGGGCCAAAGGTGATATACGAATTGTCACTATGTGATACCGCATTGGGCCTGAGGTGATGAGGTGATACATGAAATATCATGAAATGATACTTCACTTGGCCTCAGGTGATACACGAAATATCACTAAGTGATACTGCATTGGGCCCCAGGTAATACACGAAGTATCACTAAGTGATGCTGCATTGGGTCCGAGGTGATACACGAAATGTCAGTAAGTGATACTGCACTGAGCCTGATGCGATGCGTGAAGCGGAAATACCTGCACATAACTAGAGCAACGCCAAAAAAGCACCACATGAACTTTTGGAAGCATCTGCGAAATGCGCGGTGTCTGTCCATGCTTTGGACCGCACTATCCTCATAGCTGGAAAGGCTGCTTACCCAGGATTGAAACTCATCAGTGGAACATGGTGTTCATGTTGTGGAAGTCCCTCATTGAATGTATTTAGAAACAGGTGGGCAATATTAGTGATGTGATTAGTGATATAGATGCACGGAACTTTGTTTTTCAGTTGTAAGTATGGTGGATGGGGTGATATTCGTGCTAAGTGAGTGTGCACTGTGCAGGCCCTTTAAGCAGGCATGAATGGAGTCTGAAAAGAATTGGTAGGGCGCTCAAACCACGTGAGTTACATGGGATCGCGTGAATACGGCCGGATAGGTAAGGTAGTTAGACATTGATTATGCAATGTATGTACTTTTCCATACAATATACAATATATATGTAAACCCCGACAGATTCCCTTATCACGCCTCCCGCCTCCCCCCCACCCTAGACGACTTCACAGATAACAGCGACGGGCGACAAGTAGTCTAGAGGTAGGTTGTCCGTCTCACAATCGAAAGATTGTTGGTTCGAGCCTCACCTGTTGCTTCTCATCGCTGGCGACCAATCGGCGTGAGAAATTGGCGACGCTACATGACTCAACGGTTGACGTGTCGTGAAAACCAAGAGCCGAGAACAGACAGAGCGACGCCGCGGCCGCCAGCCTCGCCCGGCCGACGTCACTTCGCCCAGTGACGTCACGGCGTCTGCGCGCGCCGACCGTGACTGGCCGCGGGCCGGCGCCCCGAGTCACGGCCGGCTGCGCGCCGCAGGTGGCGCCGCCGGCCCGCGGCGTCCGCCCACCTGGCGTCACGTGACCCCGGCCGGCCGGCGGCCGCCGGACCACGTGACGCCGCCGAGGGGCCGCGCGGTCAGCAGAGCGTGGGGCCGGTCCGGCAGCCGGCCGGGGTCACGTGACGCCGGTCCGGCCGGGGGAGGAGGAGGTGGCGGCGTGTCGGGGTCCCCGACTCGTGCCGGACGGGTTCAAGAGACCGGCCGGCGCGATGGAAGGGAAGATGGGTGTGGTGGAAATAATTATGACGTACCTGGACGGGGGCAATGGGCTGAACGTGCTTTCCTCCTCGATTTGTACGTCCCGTCTGCGTCCTCCTCTCGAATATGAACGCAAGGAGGCAATGGCCACAAATCCATTGTGGATTACCACGATGCAAGTCAGCATCGGCATATGTAATGTTCAGCCGAAAGTACCCCTTCAGAACCCAACAGTGTTAAGATAATGTTTTTTCGTTATGTGTGAGATGTCGAAACGAGCAAATAGGATGTGGAAATGTGTTATGGAAGCATGCCAATTAGAATATGGTTTCAGTTCCTGAAGCTCAATTTTCAGTCGAGTGTACTCATAGGTACATGTTTTTAATTTAAAGTGTGGAACACCTAACGCAGGAATGGCTAATTAACTTAAAATAACTTAACGATTGCGAATCCATAGTGTCAACAGATTACATTGTTTAGCAGACCACATCCTAGAGCATCTCCTACCTGGAAGTGTGGTATGATATGTTTGTGCATCACAATCCATAATGGGAAATGTAAGCATGCTATTTATACACGAAATGATTCCAGAAGTGTGTCACGTAGACCTCATCAACGCATCAACAAACCGATACTTCCTCGTCTTGGGAAGGATGTCTATTCAGTGCTCAGAAGGTGGTACATTCCACCCTATTTCACAAATAATTTATAACTGGAACGCAGCCTTGTTCCATCCTTGGCATAAGTAGATGCACGTTCAGTTTATTTGTTTGTTTATTGGTTGGTTCACGACACACTTTATGCACATTCACGGCTAATGGCGCCGCCCACACTGTTTCGCCGGTGGGCCGCGGGATTGGGAAATGTCCTGAGTGGCGCTAGAGTCGAACCCGGGACCTTTGGTACCCATAGCCCGACACCTTAACCACTCGGCCATCCCCGCCCCACGTTCAGTTTATTGCCGGTGACTAGCACCAAAGTGTTTTCAGAGTACCCTCAGATGGCTGCATCACGATTATGCAGATACATTTCATTTGCAAACATTGCAGAAGCAGGAACCCAATGACGTTCCTTGAGGAACTACCAGTGGTGCTCGGCAAATACGAAGAGACGGCGATTTTCTGGTATTGTCATTGATGCGAACGTGTTGGGTGTGCCCACTGTAGGTAATTCTGGGATCATTGAGTGACAATGCTATGGTATCACAGAGTTATGCAAAGTAGATTGTGTTCGATAACATCGAAACACTTTGGAACGTCAATCAGAGCTAATAGAGTAAATCTTCCTTGCTCAATACGATTGTGATGTTGCAAACGTTACTTCTAGAAAGGCGGTTTGACTGGCGTATGCATGAAGTGACCAAGCTGATACTGAACAAGTACGCCACCATTATTTTTCAAAGGGAGCGAGTAAGTTGTTCGACGATTTCCACATCACTGGAACCGCAGAAATTGCTCGAAATTTGGCGGAGTCAGTTTGACAACCAACTTGGGGGTGGGAGGCGGATGCCACTAGTGCATGCCTCCATGCACTGAGTGCGGAAAGATTGTGCCTGAAGCACCCCGCGCAATCTCCAAGCAGAGCTGCCGCTTCCGCTGCTCCAGCAGAACTGCCAACATAGAGCTCACAGAGCTTTATGTTGGCAGCTCTGTGCCAACACAAAGCTCACCAATGCCTTGGTATGCACTGCTGCGTTTGTTGTACCTGTCGAAGGGCAGGCACGCCCGATTTGTCCCAAGGACTTGGTCCACCGCGGCCGGTTTGTGCTAAGGCCTTGGCGCAACACGACCGGTTTGTGCCGAGGACTTGGTCCACCACGGCCGGTTTGTGCCGAGGACTTGGTCCACCGCGGCCGGTTTGTGCTAAGGCCTTGGCGCAACACGACCGGTTTGTGCCGAGGACTTGGTCCACCACGGCCGGTTTGTGCCAAGGTCTTGGCGCAACACGACCGGTTTGTGCCGAACCACCGGCAAATGTCCAGCATGGTCGGCGTTACACGTCACTGCCTGGGTAACGCCGCTCAATACTGCTTCACAGAGGCGGGCCTACACCGGGGGCGGGGACACGGGGCGGGGCAGTCGGCTGAATAGCAAGAGGCCACTACCGTCCAGCCAGTGGAACGGGAACACCGAGTTGTCATCACAAGGAGCCAGTAGGTATGGATTCACAAAGAGATGAGCCACTCATCACAAGGAGATGAGTAGGTATGGATTTGTAGACCAAGGTGAGTCAAAACTGGCGCCGATAATTGTTGGTTCACATATCCACCCAACGTTTCGCACGCCAACTTATGAACGATGTATTATATATGTTATATAATATCATGAACGACCGGAAAGGCATCGAGCATGCCGAGAAACTGGGTTGGGGGCGGGGGACGAAGAGAGCCGCGTGACACCGGATATTCATTGTTGGCCGGCCTTTGTGACGCCGCAGCGCTACCTTGGTGGACACGTGTCCACCTTTATGTCTTGGACTTATTATTGAGCCCAACCCAACTCATCACTATCCCAGTAATATTGCACTGAGGTATGAACAGTAGCGCTCGGCAGAATCGTCGAGCCGCCTCCGTACCTGCCAGCTGGGATTAGTTTCTGCGGGCCGCTGACATTGTGGATTGTTACATTGACTCGCTACATTAAACCATAAAGTGTTTACAATTAATAAGAAGAGCCACAAGGGCCCATCCTGCTAAGTCTGTAGATAAAAGATAACATAAGCCGGGTAAATAGACCCACCCCAGCCATCACCACATTCTAAGGAAACCATCCATCAATATCCCACACACTTATCGGTGTCTATTTACTGTAGCTATTTAGCATTATTCCACTGATCTCCCTCAACACATATGGATTGAATTGCCTACGAACAACTTTCAAACCGCATCTATGGCTGCTTACAGGTGTCTGTGCCACACCAACCTAGCACAAATATCATCCCGTCTAAGACAAATTAAAATTAAAAAACAAGATTTCCCTATCCAAAATATGTGCCCACCCTGCAATAAGGATTATTAGCAGCGACTCGCTGACAGTGAGAGTAATTAGCATTCTTTGTAACTTATGTTGAGTCATTAACATTCTTTGTAACTTATGTTGAGTCATCAACATTCTGAGTCACTGACATTGAACGTCGTGAGCATCGACTCACAAGCATTGGAATCCATTAGCATTGACCCGCTGGCATTTAGAGTCATTAGCGTTATCAGTCAATGACATTGAGAACTGTTAACATTGACTCGGTTACATTGATAGCCATTAGCGCTGACTCGCTGACATTGGGAGTCATTATACCTGACTCGTCGATATTGAGTAATTAGCACGGACTCGACGAAATTGAGAGTCACTGGCATTTCCTCGCTGCCGTTGAAAGTGTCCAGCATTCTGAGCCACCGACAGTGAGGGTGGCATTAGCATCGAGCAGCTGCCGTGGCGGTGAGACAATGCACCACTTTGCGGCGGCGCGGCGACTTGGCCTGCCGCCAGGTCTGGCGGTCGGTCACCCACGCAGGGCACGCTGGCACTAACCTCTGCCGAACAGATAGGTCCGCGGACCACGTCCGCTGCGAGCGCGACCACCGTCCGCCCATTTCCGGTGTGCCCCGGCCACCCTCCCTGGCCCGGGCGGCCGGGCCAGCGCCAATTAACCTGTCGGACGCCCGGCGACGGAACGCCGCCGGCCCTGGCTTCGGGGGCGGGGCGCGCCGCCGCAGAAGCCGCGCCGCCGCGAAGGCAGACGCCGTCTGGGCAGAAACGCGACGGTGCACTTCCTCCGAGGGAGAGGGGTGAGGGCGGGGGCGGGGGCGGGGGCGGGGGCCGCGGTGCGGGGTGATGGACGGAGCCGTACAATCCGGTCGAGCTCAACCGACCGTGAACGACGCGGGTCGACATTGTTTGCGCTGCGACGATTACCCGACGAAACGGAATCGATTTGTTGTACGTCTGATTGTGTGGATCCCGGGTTAGTCGAGCGTATCGGTGAGGGGCTGGCCAGTAGCTAGGAGAACCACAGGAAGAACGCAACTATACCTGAATGCCGGCGCACAGGCCCATCCGGTCTGTCACGATAAGGAATGGCGGAAGTTGATAATAAGTTTATTGACAAGGGAACTACAACTACATTTTTGGAGCAAATATAAATATAATATATATATATGTATATATTAATATATATATATATATATATATATATATATATATATATATATATATATATATATATATATATATATATATATATATATATATATATATATATTGATGTTGTGTAGATGGTTAATTGTGGGTCTACGGTATTTGCTTTCCGTCCAATGCCACCTTCCCTGTAAGTTACAATACAGCGGAAACGGCGGAAGGATCGCCTCGCCCTTCTGTTCCCTGCTCACCACATCGTACTATCATTTGCCAATATAAAATGTTAATGCTCCACTTACGTTTCATTTCATATTCACGTTTCTATATTGATGATCACAGAGGTGCGCTTGTAGACTTAGCGGAATATTATGCTAAGCGTACATCTGAATGAAAGCAGGCTGTCCATTTGTATCGTCTGTGTACGTGTTTACGCTGCTGCTGCGTGAACAATCAGCCTCATCTGAAGGGAGCATGTTTCCGCCTTTGCCAGATGGAAGGGAGGAATTGCTACACGGGCCTGTTATCACTCATCAGGTGATAACGGACTATCCGGAGGACTGTCATTGATACTGGCATTATTGATGTTATTTACTACTTATGCTTTTATTTATTTATGCTATCTACTATTTATGCTATTTAGTATTTAGACCATTTATTCTTCACTATGTTTCATATTTATGCTATACAAGTATCTTGTGCGCACAGAAAAGCAGCTAAGTTATTTTAAAATTCGTCATACGCTGAATTCTATAACGGTTGAAAGGCATTTCCAGAAGTAAAGGTATTGTATTTAGTTGCGACTTGGTGGTGAGTCTAAAGCGACAGCTGGGGCTCTCGACCCTAAAGGTCGGGAATGCCTTACTTGGCGCCCCAAGTCCGCCCCAAATGATGCACCCGAAGATGCTGTTCTTCTTGTGGACAGGCTTTTGCAGGACGACACCGAGCTTCCCAGACGACGCGAGACACCAAAGGTTCCACGGGGCCCCCATTTACAGGGCCTGTTAAATTGACCCTTTCGACCCTCCGGCGCAATTCTCCGTGTTCGGGCACCTTCGAGCTGGATGGGCCCCTAAATGCTGGAATGGTCTTTCAGGCGGGAAGTGGTCCTTGAAGCCGAACGGGCCATTCGCAGACCCATTTCCTCTGGAGAAGCTTGATGGGTCCTGAAAGGACGAATGCACCTGGTGTTGCCTCTGGGAATTCTAAGATTGTGAGATTCCTCTGGGAATTCATTCAATGTGTTATTGATGGCTGGATATTTGTGAGGAGTCGGAGGACCGACCTGATCTCCTGTTCCAGGAGAACCTGGAACAGGAGCTGAACAGATACTTAACGAAGATGGACTACTTGAAGCCTGGATGACCGTTGGAAGCTGGATGGACCCAGCAGGAGTTTGATGGCCATTGGAAGCTGGGTGGGTCCTGTAGGAGTTTGATGGCCATTGTAAGCTGGGTGGGTCCGCCAGGCGTGCGATGACCGTTGGAAGCTTGTGGAGTTGGAGTTAACCTCGTAAAGGCACTGAAAATGTCGACATTTTGAGGAATGTGAACATTTTGAAATCCCGAGGGAAGATCGTGGGGAGTTTAGGATCCGACTGGGAGCACGAGTGGGCTCCTGGGAGCGGGGCAGCTGGAGGGCCTTGGAGCAGGAAAAGGTACAACTTGAAGACAATGAAAATACATTGAATCGAGGCCCCTTGACGAGATCCGCTAGCACCACATGGGTTCCTTTCAGGACAAAGTGGAGGGATTCCGCCAACTCTTGCGGCCTCCTCGCATTAACCACAATTTCCTCGGTACCTTCCTAGCCACGCCCTTGTTGGGGTCCAAATGAAGCGAGACGGCAGGCCTGCCAACTAATTTCACCTCACATTTCGCACACCTTTGAACCTGCAATAATTGCGCCAGCTTAGTTTGAATAGCACAAAGTACTTCATACCCTCCACTATTTTTGGCTGAAATCGGCATGGTGATGAGTCGCATTTAAGAAAGCATGTTTTGGTAACGTCATGTCTATTCATCCAAATGATTACAACATGCATTAATTGTCTGGTTTGTATCATCCTTTTGAAGCACCAACGTAATTGTTGTTTGTGCTAACAAATGTTGGATATTCCCATTAAAACACTTCCCAAAAACGAAAGGTTCTCAGATACTCGTACTCGTACTCGCCGCGGTGTTCCCCCACGCCGCTACGCATGGGAAAACCGCTCGATTTATTTTCCAAGATATCCGATCAATGTATCTAACAGAAGCAAACATGTAGGATTGTGATAAGTTTCGCTGTAGGATATGTTGGCGAACACCACGAGCAGACAACAGTACAAAGAGTGAAACGACTGTCAGAATGTTGCATATCTTATGCAGTCTGAATGAGGAGCCAGCTATGCAGGAGAGGATATTTATCAGCCTACACTCACACACATCCTCGCATCCACTCATATGCACATAACGTGTGTGGAGGAGGGGTTATGTGTGTATATGTGTGTGTATGTGTATGTGTATGTGTGTGTGTGTGTGTGTGTTATTTCTGCAAAACGCAAGGGCGACAGCAGAGCTACCCGAGATCACCTGGTCACGCAAGGCCACCGACTAAAGGTCCGTGATATTTACCGAAGAGAAGATAACATGTGGCGAATCGCCCGGTAAAGCAGTGTAGTACAAGTTCCAAACTGTGCACGTAATTTCGCAGTTGGAAATGACTGCACACTAGGCCAGAACTGCATTCGCTAGGCGTCACTTCCCAACATGTCTTCATGACAAGCAAATTGGGGCGACGCAGCCATGAATTTCACAATGGAGGTCAGCTCATCCAAAGACGTCATGCAACAATTACAGTTTTCTTTCTTCTTTCGACCAAGCGCCGAAACTGCTTCGTTGACGGTGATGCAGGACCCATCCTGTCTTGTTGATCTGGTGATATTTTACATATTGATCTGGTGATATTTTATATATTGATCTGGTGGATGCTTTGTTGATCTGATGCATTCGTCAAGGCCCTCGGATCCCCCTTGGTTTTGCCTTGAGACTGAGCGTTTGCGCCTGCGTTGAAATTCGTCAATGAAGTGCTGCATCAGGTTACTGCCGCAAGAATGTTTGCGGGTACGATGAACATCAGAATTTCTCCTCAGTGTAACCACACTGTCCGAACCACCGAAAACCCACGGACCTTAACCCAGACATTGTGTCGCGACGTGACCATCATCGGATGCCGTGTACATCCGGTCTGCTGAAGCTGTTGCTGTCGAGGAAGCTGACGCAGATGTCGCCACTCGTCACACCCCGTGGCTCCACTCCATTCCAAAAAAGTCCCGCCACGATTTCAGCGCGCAGCCTCCACAGTATGCACCTCCAACAACACACTCCTCGCCTATGCACTCATTGAAACAAGGTAGGGTGACGTGGGCGGAACAGCCATTGAACCATCGAAGGACCAGCCAAGACCAGCCAGGACCAACCAACCAGGGCAACCATTGAATGAGATACGTTCTGGGAGTCTGGTTGAATGGGCACGTTGAAACTGGACTCGTTGAACGCTGGCTATTTCTTGATTGACTATTTGGACTTAAGGGCGCGCCGACTACGAGGTCATTTAGCGCCCATTCGCTGGCTATTTCGATCACGGACTAAGTCGTTCCGCATCTGCGTTTGTTTCTCCACAGCTCAGGCTATGTACGGTACCCCCAGCTACGAGAGTCACCTGCAAAAGCACGCGGGCGGTACGTTGGTGGTAAATGCTGGTGTTGGCACATACCTGCAATTGAGTCCTCACGAAGCACCACCGCACAAGTGTCACAGGTGTCGCTGAAACGCCGCTCCGACACCTCTGACGTCCCCGCCGCACGCGCGCATTTGAGCTGGCGCGACGGCTTCACGTCGCCATCGTTACCTCCGAGCGAGTCAGCTGGCCAGCGCGGGCAGCGAACCCCGCCATTTACGCTGATGCTCGTCGCGCGCCCGCCACCCAGGAGCCGCCGTCTGTTTCCCACCGCCGCCTGTCGCCGACTGGCCAGGACTGCGCGCCACCTGTCGCCGACTGGCCTGGACTGCGCGCCGCCTCGCCGCTGGAAAATGCAGAACCGCCCGACGCCGTGGGACCGCGAGTCTGCGGGCAGCGTTCAGAACATCCAGGATTTCTTACCACCAAAGTTCACAACGTCTAAAGTCAACAACGTCGAAGGGTCTTAATGTTTCAAATAGTAAAGTTAAAAAATGTTTTGGATATGGTGCGTTGACAATGTTCAAAGTTCATAACGTCCAAAGATCACGATCCCCAAAACTGACTTCAAAGGGAGCGTTCATAACCTCGAACGTTCACTTACGCCTGAGGACGATACATTCCAAAAATAGTTCCCCATTGTCCGCCAGAGTAGCTGGTAGAACACCGGGCGGTGAAATCTTGCAGCTGTGTCTCTGCTTTCTGTCAACAGGTGGCAGAAGCGTGCCGTATGCGAGCCTGTAGCTTCCTGGATGTGCTGTCGAGTATGGGCTGGATATTTTTGCCAAAAGAGCGCCGTTGAAGTTGGCTCATAGGTTACCTGTCGCTGCATGGTGCAGGATGTTGTGCCTGGACAGGAAATCTTCACAGGAAACCTCTTACCTCACTCATACAACGCCGCCGCCAATGGTAACGTATGCTGGGTGCAAGTTGTAACGTGAGGAACCACGGGTGAGCCACCACATCGTGTTTTCAATTCGTTAGCTCTCATCATTGATAAGCCCCCCCCCCCCCCACCCTGGTAGCTTAACACCAGTCTTCCCGGTCAGATTCTCGCACCCCGTTTTGAGGGGCCATTATAAGCCCCCTCTATCCAAACCAAGAGACAAACAATTGTTCACCAATGGATGGGGATTCTGGTAAATTAGTGGGTCCCCGGATATTTGTGTCAAAGAGGTGCGTGTGCTAACGTGCGAGCTCACGGGGATCTAGCGATGCTATCAAAGAGGTCGTGAGGTAGTCGAACAACGCACAGGAATGCTTGAGGAACTACCTCAGGAATACTTGGGACACTACCGCACCATCCAATTGGGGACACTACCACATCACGAACTAGTTTGCGCAATATTAACCCGCGCCGTCTCTCCGGTCAGATCCTCCCACCCCGTCCCGGGGGGGGCGGTTGAAGACCTCCTCTAAGATCCAAACTAAGCGTCGCACGGAAACGAAAGAGGCGTCATCGGAAAGCGCTCCACGAGTAGGGACCGGATCCACCCTCCAAAACAAATTTCCTCCAAAAGTGACGTCACCAGTGGGATAGATTTCCACGACTTTTCACGGCTTACATTATATTTTTGACTCTGGGGAATTCATTTTGGGGATATATGAAGAAAAAAAACTATTTGGAATGAGAAAAGGATAGCGAAATGGACCAGGGAATACAAATGTAATTTTTCTTCAAAATTCCACAATTTTGAGTTTTAAATTTCTCTTTAATTTTCCTTTTCCATTGTGTAGAGAAGACGGCGAAACGTTCTTGGAAGTCAACTAGTCCTAATAAAAATGCTTACTTTAGCCAGAATCCTCTATTTGAACTTCAATTTGATAAATACGCAAAATTTGTATGTTGTCCAAAACGACAAAAATGAAAAATTCCATTCGTACGTTTTGTTGCATCCGTAAAGATAAGCAAACACTGAAAGTTTCATTAAAATATCTGTATCCGTTAACATGCTCCTTGGAAGGGGGGGCGAAATCCGCCCACCCCTCCGGTTTTCCGTAGATAACTCCAGATTTTACCGGCCGATATACGCCGTTGTTTGTGTACCTGCTTATAAATGACCGGCGCGTTGGTTTAAGTAAGAAAACTAAAAATCTTCCGAAAATATTTCGAGTTAGGGGTCGCTAAAGTCAAAAATATTTATCAGCGCCATACCACAAGCATCGGCGCTGATGCGCTTCCCGTATATTGGCAAAAAGGAAGTGTTCTTGGCTAAAATGGCGACTTGTTTGACGTACATTGTCATGCTACATTGTTTCAAAGTCATGTCAGGTCACCAAGGTCAAGTCAGGTCAAGTTTATAACAGGTTAACACACGCCCTGGAGGGGGGAATGTCTAAATCCGCCCACCCATCCGATTTTTCGTACATAACTCCATATTGTATCGGCTGATATGCGCCATTGTATGTATTCCCACTTGAAAATGATCGACGCATTGCGTAAAGTAAGACAAATGAAAATCGGCCGAACACTTTTGAAGTTAGGGGCCGTTAAAGTAAAAACAATTCGCAGCGCCCGACCACAAAAATCGGCGCTGATGCGCTTCCCGTATATTGGCAAAAGGGAACCGTTCTTGACAACACTAGCGACTTGTTTGATTCATTTTGTTATGCTATATAATTTAAAAGTCATGTTAGGTCGCCGAGGTCAAGTCAGGTCATATTCATGACAGGCTAATAGAACCAAACTTGGTCAACTGGAATGTTGTCAAAAATGAAAATGACTGTCATGCGAGTGATGTCACTTTACATGTTACTCCCTACACATCCGAAATCTATTGTTTGCCATTGTGTGCCTAAGCGTTTCCATACTTTATTCATGTATTTCACTCCCTCTTTGCAAAGCGGATTGTGCCCAACCGCCCAAGGGAGCAGTTGAGTGGGCACCCCGGTTCCGGTAACTGGAGCAAGTAGTGGCCTGCTATAGTGTTCCTATATAGGTGACCTGAGGTCAAATAGCGGATCTGGAATCTGTATTGCATCATTAGTAATGTTCAAAACATCATTAATGTCAATTTTGGAGCACTTAAACATAATCACAGCGATCCATGACAATAACAAGCTAGCCCACGCAAAACCAGAAAATTTTGCTATTTTGACCTCATTTAACCTCGAAGGTATTGACCTAAGATCATGCAATTTTCACTTAATAGAGTTCACTATCGTGCCCATCCACCCTGTGAATTTCGTTGCTCTAGCCTCAGTAGGAGCCGAGATCGTAGGGGGGGGGGGGAATCCGCCCCCCCCCCCTCCAGTGCGGGTAGTTTTCCGAGGCCCTCCAGGGTGCGTGTTAAAGGGTGACGACTGGTTGAACTTTTTTGGAGGTGACCTCACTTGACCTTGACTAACTCGTTGACCCTAGATGACCTGACCCCAAAATTGTGAAACAGCATGTCAAATTGATGTGGGAAGAGCTATGCAAATTTTGGCGCGCTGCCGCGCGCGGTCCGTCCGCTATCCGCGAAAAACCTGAGGGGGAGGTTAAAGACCCCCCGAGACGGGACGGGTTAAACTTATCATCATAATGAAGTACCATGGCCAGTGGCGTCGCCACGAAATTCTTCCAGGGGGCAAGATCGAAAGGGGGCCTCCTGCTCCCCGAAAAGGGGCCTGCATTGTGTTAGGGCCTCCTATTGTTTTAGGCCCTTTCATTTCATATTAATGTAGATTTCATATTAATGTACAGTTTGTTCTTGGCATGGTGCATTATTTACTCAACACGCAATAGCAATAATCATCATTTTTCGCTGAAAACTGAAAACTAGGGTATAAACAAGTAATATGTGGATAAATACCTGAGTTTCAAAACAACCAACATCTCAATGCTTCCTCTCACAAAATAGTCTTCCCGCTGCCCTCTAGATTGCAGCGAGGCTGATGCTAAGCACATCTTATAGATATATCCCACTGAACAGCCCACTTTTATGTCCTCCAAGAATAACTGAATATAGTTGGATTCATCACTACCGTTATTTATTACCACCAGCTTGATGCCCTAAGCAAAGCTTAAACAAACATTTCTCAGTCCCAAGACGATAATTTCGCGAAGGTGAAAACAAGAAGTGCGTTGCATTGGTTTTCTGATTGGAATCTTAGGAATTTTCGATTTTTTTCTACCATTTGGAGCTGGCTGCAAGGCACCTGTCAAACAAGCTGAAATAACAACTTCTTCGCAAATAAATTCACGCGCCTGGGATTCGACCCTATTTTGTCACAGGGGCCCTATCGAAAAAACGATTGGATCAACTGAATTATCCTGTGGAGGGGCCTAATCACCACTATCCTTCCTGATTCGTCGTATTTCAACCGTAACTCCCTACCCAATTCTACCGTTTTATTTTGGTATCCCTTGAACAATAAACCCACATTGCTGAAATTACACCTATTCCACAACAACCGGATCGGTATCCGAAAATGTCAAGCTGGAGCCCACCAAAATTAGGAGGGATTCCCCAAAAAATAAATGTCAGGGTCAGTAAAGTGGCTCTGAAGCACAGAACATATTACCAGATGCCTTCACAAATTGTGTACGCCGCCGAAAAACATACCGAATCTCGAAAAATCGAGATGGGATACAAATACATGGCACCGGGGTCTCTAAATATCGTGCCGGAATTCGGACTTTTGAGACAGAACAAATCAGAAACGATCCACAAAAATCGCATTGAACCCAGAAAACTGGCGTTTGGTACCTGGGAACCACACGCCTGGGAGCGATAAGTCAGGCTGGGACACAGAAAAATCGCTCCAAAGCCCCAAAATCGAACTAGGGCCCACAAATGTGCGTTAGAAGCCCCAAATAAACACAGCGGGACACCAAGAGCACAACGGGGGCCAAAAATACAATTGACGCTCTAAAGCACACAATCTCTCAAAAATTAACAGGGTCTGAAAGCATGCGTTGCAGACTTAAATAAACATACATGGAGCTATAAAGCTCCAAAGCTCATACATGGAGCTCTAAAAAGTACACTGGAAGCTCTTAAGGCACGCAGGGACCATGCTAACACACAAGGGTCTGAAAAAAAGTGGCTGGAACCACAAAAGGCAAGATGGTTCCAAATCGAACAAAAGGACCAGGGACTAAATAAGCACATCGGGATCTTCGAAAACGCCCTGACACGTAAAAATTTTATTGGTGCATAAAAACAACAAAACCCTAAAACGAGCAGGAGTTTAGAAAATGTATTAAACCCCCCCAACTGGAATTTAAAATATATTACCCATCACTTTGAAATGTAAAGATTCCCAATTTCAGGCATCCCAGTTCATATCACCTGGTCGCCACGACGCCAACGTCTGTGCACTTGCACACTCATTTTGCGCATTCGGTGCATTCGCAACACTTCGTACGATGCTGCGGTTTCTAGTAGGCCTTCTGCCTTTTGCTAATTACTGTGAAATGATAAACTTGCGCTATATTTGACGTGCTGCAATGCTTAGTATCGGCGCCCGCTGCGAAAAGTCCAGTAATTAAATCCGATCATAAATTTCCTACCTCCTACATTTTCTGATAGCTATGAAATGCAAATTCCACTCAGCTTTGGCGCACCTGATATCTTTGCTGCTATCCTCCGAGAATGGCTGTCGAACCGAGGAACTTCCTCAGTGTTCTTTGTTGGATCCGCTGCGTCTTTCTGCGCAGCGGCCTAATGCATTTTCGAAACCCCCTCCTCGTTTCGGTGTGTTGTTGCTTTTTTGGACACCTGTGATTTTTTAACGCGGCATAGCGTTTTCGAAGATCCCGATGTCTTCATGTAACGCCTGGTGCTTTTGTTCGTTTTGGAACCATGTTGCCATTTGCGGTCTCGGCCTCTTTTGCAGGATCTGGTGCGTCCTTATGACCTCTGTGTGCCATAAGAGCTACCTGTGTATTTTCTTAGAGGTCCAGGTATGTTTATTTATGACTGCAACGCATGCATTAAGGCCCAGTCGCTTTTTGGGAGAATATGTGCGTTTTGGAGGGCCAGTTGTATTATCCGCCCCCGTTGTGCTCTTAGGTTCCTGGTGTGTTTTTTGGGGCTTCTGACGCACATTTGTCGAGCTCCAGTACGATTTTGTGGCTTCGGTGCGGTGCTTCTTAGTCCCAGCGCGATTTATCGCGCCCAGGCGCGTGGTTCCGGGGACCCAACGCTAGTTTTTTTTGGGCTCAATGGTATTTTTGTGAATTTTTGTTGTTGTTTTGTTGTTGTTAAATTCCGAATCCCGGCCTGATTTTTCAAGTCCCTGGCGCCACGTTTTTGCATGTCACCTCGATTTTTTAAGATACGGTATGTTCTTCACTGTCATACGCAATTTGTGAAGGCATCTGGTTGCATGTTCTGCGCTCCAGAGCCATGTTCTTGAACAGGGCATTCATTTTGTTAAATCCATTCTTATTTTGGAAGGCTCCAGCTTTATTTTTGTTGGGGGATACCGATTTGGTTTTTGTGGTCACACTGTTCTTACGTGTGGGCCTAAACGCCAATTTTGTGGAGCTTCGACGGGACTACCGATGGGAATTGTGGGTCCCGAGCGCGATATTTTGGGGGATAGATTTGAGTTTGTGGGAAGTGTTGTACTTAGCTGTTGCCCCAACGCGATTTTGGCGGTTCCTATTGCAAGTTTTCGAGCCTCGGAACGAGTTTCCGGGAGCCCGAAGTACTTATTTGGATACCCCTGCGCGAATTCTTGTGGACGGACGCGAATTTAGGTGACCCCAGCGCGAGTTTTGGAGCCCGGCACGATCCTTGAGAGTTTGTGCTTCAGGATAGAGGAGGAATTTTCCCTTTTGATATACCACTGTGGCCACTGAAGGAGTACATTTTTGTCCCAGAGTGACATTCCGGTTAAGAGTTTATTTTTGGAGCAACTGCGACTTTTGGGGCCCGGCGCGCCCTTCTGGGCTTCCAGGGTGATTTTCAAGGGCTGCGACGTGATTTTTTAATATAGTCCAATGTGATCTTTTGGGCCCCGACGTCATTTTCTTGGATCCCTAGCGCGAACTTTAGCTGCCTCAACACTTTTTTAGGTCTAAAACGTTTTAGGGGCTTTGGCATCATTGTTGGGCCCCTGGGTTGGAGTGTTTTTTGTGTTTTGATGTGTTTTTGTGAATGTTTTTCAAACTTGGACCCATGTCCAGAGTGTTTTTCGTTGCTCTGTCTTCATTTGTTTTGGTCCCATTGAGACTGTTGTGGAATGGTACTACCAGTCGTTCCACTATATTTATTCTCATGGTCCGGTCGTAAATTTATGGTACACCCACTGGCTTTCTTTTCCGTTTCTTTTCCGTCCACTAGCTCCTGGTGGACTCCTCTTCCTTCCCAGGTTCCTCCTCTTCCAAATAATACACAACCTTTCTTATCTCAGTGGCCCTGTTATTTCCCGGGGACCTTTTTGGCCATCTGCGAGCCTTCTTTTCTGCCTGGGAGCTATTTCTCTTATCCAATGGCCTTTCTCTCCAAGTTTATGGGCCTCCTCGTTCATCACGGGGTCTTATTTCCAACCTTGTGTCGTCCTCTTCCGAATTAGGTGCCTCCTGCCATGTCTCTGGGTCATCCTTTTCTATTTTGGTGGAACCTTACTCTTTTTGGTGCCTATTTTTGCGTCTCAGAAACCTCATCTCATATCCATTGGCTTTCTTTTCCGTCTTAGGGCCTCCTCTCACTTGCTGGGGCCTCCATTCCCCTATTGGGACCTCCTTTGCAATTATGGGGGCCTCCGTGCCAGTTTTTGGCCCTCTCTTGATTTCTGGGACCTCCTACCCTCTCCTAGGTGACTCCTTTTTAAAATTATGGGACTCCTTTCACGGCTTGGAGTCATCCTCATCTGTGTTTGAAGCCTCATTATTCTCTTAGCAGGTTGCTTTTGCGTCCTTGTCTTAAATTTACCCTTCTAGGGTACTCCTATTTCCTGGGGCCTCGTTATCAGTCTTGTATCCACCTCGACAGCATCATCTTCTGTCCCGTCGGGCTCCTTGCTCACCTTTTTGTATTATGCATTTCCGCATAGTGGTCTCCTGAACTTACAGGGGGCGCCCCCCCCCCCCAAGTCTTAAGGCAAGGGGTGGGGACGATTTCCCCCGCCGCCCTCACCCCGGTAGCGACGTCCCTGCTCCGAAACCTCATCTCATATCCACTGGCTTTCTTTTCCGGCTTAGGGCCTCCTCTCATTTTATTCGGCCTCCCTTCCCGTATTGAGACTCCTTTGCAATGTTGGGAGCCTCCGTGCCAATTTTTGGCATTCTCTTGACTTCTGGGGCCTCCTACCCTCCACTAGGTGACTTCTTTTTCGAACTACGGGCTTCCTCCTGGAGGCCCGTGATTTGTAGAATCTCTTTTTCGTCTTGGGGGCCTCCTTTTCGTCCTGGGGCCTTCTTTTCGTCCTGGGGGCATCCTTTTCGTCCCGCGGTCCTCCATTTCGTCCTGGAGGGCCTCCTTTTCGTCCTGGAGGGCCTCCCTTTCGTCCTGGAGGGCCTCCCTTTCGTCCTGGAGGGCCTCCCTTTCGTCTTGGGGGGCCTCCTTTTCGTCCTGGAGGGCCTCTTTTTCGTCCTGGGGGCCTCATTTTTGTCCTGGGGGCCTCCGTGTCAGTAGTTAGCACTTTTGATTTCTGTGGCCTCCTACCCTCTCCTAGGTGACTTCTTTTTCAAATTATGGGCCTCCTCCTGTAGGCCCCTAATTTGTAGAATCTCTTTTTCGTCTTGGGGGCTCCTTTTCGTCCTGGAGGGCCTCCTTTTCGTCCCAGGACCTCCTTTTTCATCCTGGGTGCCTCCTTTTCGTCATTGGCTTCCTTTCCATCCTGGGGGCCTCCTTCTCGTACCGGGGGCCTCTTTTTCGTCCTGGGGGGCCTCCTTTTCATCCTGAAGCGGCCTCTTTTTTATGCCTCCTTTTCGTCCTGAGGGGTTCCTTTTCGTCCTGGAGGGCCTCCTTTTTAGTCCCGGAGGGCCTCCTTTTCGTCATGGGGGCCTCCATTTTGTCCTGGAGGGCCTCCTTTTCGTCCTGGAGGGCCGCCTCCTTTTCGTCCTGGAGGGCCTCCTTTTCGTCCTGGGGGCCTCCTTTTCATCATGGGACCTCCTTTTCGTCCTGGGGGCTCCGTGTCAATATTTGGCACTCTCTTGATTTCTGGGGCCTCCTACACTCTCCCAGGTGACTTCTTTGTCAAATTATGGGCCTCCTCCTGGAGGCCCCTAATTTGTAGAATTTCTTTTTCCTTTTGAGGCCTCCTTTTCGTCCTGGGGCCTTCTTTTCGTCCTGGGGTACACTTTTTGTCCTGGAGGGCCTCCTTTTCGTCCTGGGGGCCTCCTCAAATTTCAGGGGGCGGCGCCCTCCCCCAGTCTCACGGCAGGGGGGGGGGGGCAATTGCCTCCTCCCAGGTGGCGACGCCCCTGGCCATGGCTGAGTGTTTTGTTCAGGTTCCCCATATTTTATTCAGCCAATGGCCATGCTAAATTACCACGAGATCCTCCAACGTCCTCCTGGAGGACGCAGGAGTAATTAGTCCGCCTGTGCCCGCGCCGCAGGAGTACTCCGATTGCGTTCACTTCGCCATTCGCACTACGCCCTCGCAATAGCATTAGGTATAGCATCGCATTAGTCTTTGTGTCCGTCAGAGACTGTGAACACACAGTACCAGTGCACACACCGAGTGCCACGATCATGGCGCTGGTGTCGAGACCCTCCCGGTGTTCGCTTGACCTTCCCAGCATCTTCCCTGAAAATTACTTTGCGACGAATGTCGATTTAGATGCGCTGCAAGAAACGGAAGCGTTGAGATATGTCCAAACCCGTGGTCTTTTTCAATCCGGCTTCGACTTCCTCAGTGTGAGAGGGCGTTCTTGTTGGAATCTTGTTGTGTCCGGAATTTCGAAAGGTCACCACCTGCGCAGATTACTCGCAATTGCGCTATGCATACGCTTCTTCTGAGCAGCAGAACCCATGCACAACACAGACAACACAGTCACGCAACATGGCCACGGCGTCGTCCAATCTAAGGAGCCGCAAGGGATCATTGGAGTGGTGGCGCCACCTGTATAGTGTGACAGACTCTCACCAGGTGGCACCACTTGGCCACAGCGTCGTCCAATCTAAGGAGCCGCAAGGGATCATCGGAGTGGTGGCGCCACCTGTATAGTGTGACAGACCCACACCAGGTGGCACCACTTCCCGACAACTGATGCGCGTGCGCTCGGCTTGCACGATTTGGAGATATTGACCATTGATGCTCGCTATCTCGGTATAAAGATAAAAATATCAGTAGTAATTAACACCAGTTACTGCATAACTGAGATGTCACCAGTTACACCATAACTGAGAGGGACTTGTGCCAGGGTAATACACGGGGGAAAGCACTGGGGGCATGCGCCACCCCGTAGGAAGGGGGCGCAAATCCGACCTGGAATTGGCGCCCTTTGTGGAAGGCTCGGGTGCACCTCATCTCGAATTTTTCTTCGGCCAGAAGCGCCCCTCTGAAAGGAAAAGTGGTCCAAGGATTTGGTGTCCTCTCCCAATCGAAGAGCGTTGTGTGGTTTCAGTCCCTTTCACCTGTCCTGTCTTTTCACCTGTCCTGTCTTTTCACCTGTCCTGTCTTTTCACCTGTCCTGTCCTTTCACCTCCGACCAATCGCGATGAGAGATTGGCGACGTTATGCGACTCAAGACACCACTGCATACCTACATGGACTATATGACTACATGCCACTATGACCTATCTGACCACATACCAACACGATCTGCATGACTACATGCCAATATGACCTAAATGACTGCATCGCCTACAACATCGCTTACGTGACTACATGCCAACATTACCTGCATGCCAACATGACCAGGGGCGTTCGGCTCATGTAAGGCACTAAGGCAGTGCCTCACCTGAGTAGAGCTGGGAAGTATTGTTGTATGTTATTTTCATGAAATGATGCTTTCATCCACGGGAAAATGGCAAACTTGAAAAACTTGAAACAAATAGGCATTGGTGATTCACAAATATTGTGACAATTTAAGTTCATTTACATTTACATCATTTGCATCTTAGCTTCCAAACAGCTCTATCACCGTTCGGCAGAGGCTAACCTCTCGCACATCTCGCCATATAGTGAGTGTTCGTTTCATAACAAGCGCAGGGTAGGCAGGGCCCTCCAATATCGTGACAATCGGTGACGTCACATGGGTTGGAGCAAGTAAGCGATATAATTCCTCGCCACTCGGTGCAGGGGCGTAAACAAGGGGGGGGGGGGTACTGTGGGCATGTGCCCCCATGGAAAGGTGGAACCCATCCGGCCAGGAAAATGCGCCAACAATTATATTTAACACGCGCCCTGGAGGGCCTCTGAAAATAACGCGCCCTGGAGGGGGGGGGGGGCGGATTCGGCCCCCCATAAGATCTCAGCTCCTATGAAGGCTAGAGCAACGAAATTCGCATGGATGGGCACGTGGATGGGCTTGTCATTGTTATGGATCGATGTGGTTGTGTTTAAATGATCCACGCATTAATGATGTTTTGGACATTACTAATGATGCAATACAGATTTCAGATCCGCCATTTGACCTCAGGTCACCTATATAGGAGCACTTTATTAGGTCATTACCTGCTCCAGTTACCGGAACCGGGCTCCCATCCCAACTGCTCCGTTGGGCGGCTCGGCACAATCGGCTTCGCAAATTAAGTAGTGAAATACATGAATAAAGTATTGAAATGCTTAGGCACACAATGACAAACAGTAGATTTCGGGATGTATACGGAGTAACATGTAAAGTGACATCAATCGCATGAGAGTCATTTACATTTGTGACACATTCCAGTTGACCAAGTTTGGTTCCATTAGCCTATCATGAACTTGACCTGACTTGACCTCGGCGACCTAACATGACTTTTAAATTATATAGCATAACAATATGTATCAAACAAGTCGCTAGGAGTTATGTACGAAACATCGGAAGGATTGGCGGATTTCGCCATGCCCCCTCTAGGGCGTGTGTTAACCTGTTATGAACTTGACCTGACTTGATCTCGGTGACTTGACATGACTGTGGAACAATGTAGCATGACAATGTACATAAAACAAGTCGCTAGTTTTGCCAAGAACACTTCCTTTTTGCTAATATACGGGAAGCGCATCAGCGACGATATTTGTGATCTGGCGCTGAGAAACTTTTTTGAATTTAGCGACCCCTAACTCGAATAATTTTCGGTCGATGTTCATTTTTCTTACTTCAAACAACGCGCCGGTCATATATTGGCAGGTACACAAACAATGGCGCATATCGGCCGGTAAAATCTGGACTTATCTACGAAAAATCGGAGGGGTGGGCGGATTTCGCCCCCCCCCCCCCTCCAGGGCGCGTGTTAAGCCACCGGCGGATGTACCTATTCTGGCTGCAATAGCACGCCCTTATCACACATGTGCAGATAGGGAGCCTCCAGCTGGTTTTCAGGATTTATTTCCACTTTTCATTCACATACGTCTAGACTAGGGGTGTTCTTTTTGTATATTTATTAACAGCAAGTGGCCCTCAATGTTGGTCATGTGCACTAATAATTTAGACTTTTAACATGGAGTTCCAATGAGCATACACTCGATCGATGTGGGGCTTCCCACCAACTTCATGTATTTTGCACCCATATAATCAATAATAATAGTAACAACAATAATAATACTTATATATAATATAATAATAATATATGCCATATGTGTCTGTGTATGCGAGCCATTTCGGATTATGAAATGGACTTTTTTACTGCCTCACCTCATTTGGGTGCAACGGACCGCCACTGAACATGGCGCGCATGACTGCATGCCAAACAGACTATGAAGCCAATAGTCGTAAAATCAATAGACACCGATAGCCAGGTACGAATAGACACCGATAAATAGACACCGATAAATAGACACCGATAATTAGACACCGATAAATGGACACCGATAGGTGTGAAATTCGTTTACGAAATATTCTTGTTGCTTCCACCGAATCCATCGCCGGTTAAGAATTACCAATCAAAACGAACATTCTCGGATATAAATCGCCACAGGTGAAACACGAAAATCTAACAATTTCGGAGAAAGTAAAAAGGTGGTGGCACTTCCATGGACAACAGTTGCCATACAACATGGTATGGTTCCAGTCCACGTAAGGTCATACCCTCTGCCTAGCTACCAACCTCCCTAACTAGCAGCGCAAACAAAAACAGCTCAGCCGCCATACTGAGAGAGACGGGCTTTATTTGCCATGCCTTACGAACAATCGCCATCCAAGTTATCAATAACGAGAACACTGACGTTTAAAGCCTATATATACAGCAAGAGTGTCCTGGCAAAGTTAGTGTGAACATTTTAACTTGAAGCGCCAACATTAGAGTGCAATGTAATGTCTTCAAAAGTGTCCAACATAGCGTTCCGCCCCCAGGTCAACGGACAAATGGCGATTGGCGGAAGGCAGTTCATTAATTCTCCACTGGTGGCGCTAGCAGTCGGATCTGCGCAGCCAGCGCCTACCGATGTTGAATCTGTGGAGGCTGTGAACATGCACACATTTGGCAAGAGTTCGATGTCCACATTCAACAAAAATCAACAACCACTTCGATGTCCACCATATCTTGCACATCAGCCCGGAGTAGGCCTCTCACTACACACACCCGAGCGTTTCGCATTGCATGACATTTTCTGACCTACAGAGGTCAAAATGCTAAACAACCCAGACGATCACACCAATGAATCACCAATACAATTCGCAACATATACTGGACAGGAGGTCATTAGTGCATACCGTGAACAATACAAGTGTATACGATCTCGCTTCGGCTCTGATTATCATCCAAAACTAATAACAGGGTATAGGAAGCAAGAACTGATGGACATGTAAAAGAGCATCGGAACATTACCTTTTCAAGTTATGGTTGCTATTCCACAGGAGCATGGGTCCCTGTGGAGGACCAAAACCACGACAACTTATGTTTTCCACAAACTGGCATCGTGTGTGCACCCTTAGGAATTGCACATATGATGTCAAGCATTCTGCGAGGCATTGCAAGCCATGACCAACACCCTGTGATCCTGGAATATGAAATTGAGGGAATTAAGCCGAATATCTGGACCAATTACGACACCATACAGCTAAATGGGTGCTCTATGCAAGAATTCCACACCTCTGATCACAATTTTGCATCGTTTTCCACCAATGTGTCTGATGCTGGAAACATTAACCCTTCCCGTCTCGGGGGGGGGTCTTCAACCGTCCCCTCCCCCGTCAGATTTTTCGCGGATAGTGGACGAACGGCGCGCGGCAGCGCACCCAAATTTGGCAAACCTTTTCCCACATCAATTTGGGATGAGTTTCAAAGTTTTGAAGTCAGGTCATCTAGGGTGAACGAGTTGGCCAAGGTCAAGTGAGGCCACCTCCAAAAACGTTCAACCGATCGTCACGCTTTAACGAATACAGATATTTTAATGAAACTTTCAACATCTTATCTTTAGGGATGCAACAAAACGAATGTGTGTGGAATGTGAACGTACTAGTGGAATGTGTCATTTTTGTCGTTTTAGACTACATATAAGTTTTGCATATTTGTCAATTACAGTTCAAATAGAATATTCTGGCTATAATAGGCATTTTTTATTAGGGCAAGTTGACTTCCAACAATATTGCTCGGTCTGCTCTACCCATAGGAAAATGAAAAGTAAAGAAAATTTGAAAACTCAAAATTTTGCAATTAAAAAAACATTTTTGAGGGCCAAAAAATACGGACCTGGTCGATTTCGCTGTCCTTTTGTCATTCCAAATAAGTTTTGTTTTCTCACAAATCCCCCAAAATGAACTCCCCAGAGCCAAAAACATAATGTAAGTCGTGAAAAGTCGTGAAAATCTAGCCCCCCCCCCTGGTGATGTCACTTTTGGGGTAATGGTTTTGGGGCTGGATCTAAACCCAACTCATCGGGCGCTTTCCGATGACACCTCTTTCGTTTTCATGCGACGCTTATTTTGGCTTTTAAAGGGGGTTACTAACCCGCCCCCCCCCCCCCCCGAGACGGGGTGCGAGGATCTGACCGGAGAGACGGCGCGGGTTAAGGGGACCGTGGAAGGGGACCGGGGAAGGGGACCGGGGAAGGGGACCGGGGAAGGGGACCGGGGAAGGGGACCGGGGAAGGGGACCGGGGAAGGGGACCGGGGAAGGGGACCGGGGAAGGGGCCGGGGAAGGGGACCGGGGAAGGGGACCGGGGAAGGGGACCGGGGAAGGGGACCGGGGAAGGGGACCGGGGGAAGGGGACCGGGGGAGACCGGGGAAGGGGACCGGGGAAGGGGACCGGGGAAGGGACCGGGAAGGGACGGGGAAGGGGACCGGGGAAGGGGACCGGGGAAGGGGACCGGGGAAGGGGACCGGGGAAGGGGACCGGGGAAGGGGACCGGGGAAGGGGACCGGGGAAGGGGACCGGGGAAGGGGACCGGGGAAGGGGACCGGGGAAGGGGACCGGGGAAGGGGACCGGGGAAGGGGACCGGGGAAGGGGACCGGGGAAGGGGACCGGGGAAGGGGACCGGGGAAGGGGACCGGGGAAGGGGACCGGGGAAGGGGACCGGGGAAGGGGACCGGGGAAGGGGACCGGGGAAGGGGGACCGGGGAGGGGACCGGGGAAGGGGACCGGGGAAGGGGACCGGGGAAGGGGACCGGGGAAGGGGACCGGGGAAGGGGACCGGGGAAGGGGACCGGGGAAGGGGACCGGGGAAGGGGACCGGGGAAGGGGACCGGGGAAGGGGACCGGGGACCGGGGAAGGGGACCGGGGAAGGGGACCGGGGAAGGGGACCGGGGAAGGGGACCGGGGAAGGGGACCGAGGAAGGGGACCGAGGAAGGGGACCGAGGAAGGGGACCGAGGAAGGGGACCGAGGAAGGGGACCGATGTAAGGGACCGGGGAAGCGGATACACTGTATTTGCTATGTTCGTAGATGAAATCTGGCAAATCACACAGCATGGAGTCCATTAGCCGCACCAACTACACGACCACCGCGAGCAGAACACGGCATAACAGCACATTTGCTAATTGAAGCCAGCTAGACTGAATATGCTCTACACTGCAGCTTTGTGTCAATCACTACTGTCATGGATACTGTAGGCCGGCGCCGTCGGGGGTGGGGTGGGTCTGAAGCGGGGTCTTGTATGTGAGACAGATGTCAGGTATTGGGGGAGGGAATTGTCTGGCTATGTCTGTAGGGGGAGGGGTGAAAGATGAGACAAGGGGTTGTTTGGTTAGGGTTTTGTCTGGCTTAGTGTTACCCTGGTAGAGGATGTGGTATGGTAGGCTGTGTCTGGGTAAGTCTGGGAGGGGAAAGTGGTAAGTGGTAGGGGAGGTTTGGTATGGGGTTGTTTGGTTATGTCTATCCATCCTCCTTTCCGATCGACAGGGGGGCAGCGGTTCCAAGTTTTGGTTCGGGATGAAACGCTGCGGGCACAGTTTAGGGTGCATAGCGAAAAAAGCCAGGTTGGTTTTCCTTCTTCTTTTCAGTTATTCCAGGAGGCCTGGACCTCTTGATTTTATCACAGGCAGGGAAGATGAAGTTGATGTTAAGTAAACCCCCACGGATAGGACAGGCAGATGGTTTTGGTAGGTTTCCATATATGACCCCCGTACAGGATTAGCTATGTGTAGTAGTTCAGGACCAGTAGAGCTGTTTGGAACTTGCTGTACGCATTTAGTGGCCAGATTCCATCGTTGCCAAAATTTGATCCAGGATAATTACCTGGGCCCTCACTTTGCAAGTCTGGTGACCTCTAGGGGCATTGCTGATGGAGGCGAAGAGGGGAAATAAGGGGGGGGGGTTCCAGTACATAAGAGGACCCCGAACCTGGAAAAGGGCCAGTGATTGACTCAATTTCAATTCCAATGTCCACCCATTATTCTCACGACCCCCCCCCCCCAACCTAAGTCTCTCCATCCACGCGGTTCCTCTAGCCTTCCCTATCGCCACGGCCAAGCTAGGTTCACCGACGAAGGGAAGTGGTGACAGTGAGAAAATTGGCCTCGCTATATAAATTTCTGTCAGGATGGACGATGTACGGGGCGCCGGCAAGACTTGACTATACGACGACAGGATGATAATATATATGATGACAGTTCATACGACACAGTGGATTGGCGGGCCACCGCTCACTGTGGGCCGCACCGGCTGGGAAGCCCGCCCACCGGAAACGAGGTCGGCACGGACCAGAGAACACCCTCCCAGCGTCCGTGGGTGTAACAAACATGGCCGCCGGGCGGCGGCCGTGTGGAAACGTCTGGCTCGAAGCCGCGCCGTAGTACGCGTTCGATTTCACCACCACCGATATTGAGCAAGGCAGACCCAACAAGCCCAGACGTCTGAGACCAGCGATCGAAGAAGGCTCCAAAACCACTCTAGGACCACTACGACCAGCGAGTCCGAGACATCCCTCTATGACCCCCCCCCCCCACCACCACTTCCCACTTCCCTGCTGCAGACACAACCAGACATCCCCTATGATCCCTCTACCACTTCCCCCTTCCAGACATAACCAGGCAACCCCACACCAACTCCTTCCCAATCACTTCCCACTTCCACTCCGGACTTAACCAGGCACCCTCTACCATCCGCTCCCCTACCAGACTCCCTCCCTACCTGAATAACCAAGCCAGACAAAACCCTAATCAAACAACCCCTTGTCACATCTTTCGTCCCGTCTAGACATAACCAGACAATCCCCCCCCAAATACCTGACATCTATCCCACATACAAGACCCCGCTTCAGACCCCCCCCCCCCCGACGTTGCCGCCGCACAGTATCCATGACGGTAATGATCGACACAAAGCAACAGTTTAGTGCATATTCAGTCTAGCTGGCTTCAATTAGCAAATGTGCTGTTATGCCGTGTTCCGCTCGCGGTGGCCTTGTAGTTGGTGCGGCTAATGGATTTCATGGTATATGATTTGCCAGATTACATCTACGAACATAGCAAATACAGTGTATCCCCTTCCCCAGTTCCATTCTCCGGTCCCTTTCTCCGGTACCCTGATCCGGTCCCTTTCTCCGGTCCCCTTCCCCGGTCCCCTTCACTGGTCCCCTTCACCGATCCCCTTCACCGGTCCCCTATTCCGGTCTACTTCTCCGATCCCTTTCTCCGGTCCCTTTCTCCGGACCCTTTCTCCGGTTCCCTTCTCCGGTCCCCTTCACCGGACCCCTTCACCGTGCATCGAACACCCATTTTGTCATATGATATCGTAATTCATCCAAATATCCCGCTAAATTCCCTCTGCGTCATATTCCAGAATCACAGGACGACCTATGTAGGCCACAGCCTGAAATGGCCCTCAGAATGTTTGACATCATATGAGTTACTCTTAAGGGTGCACACATGGTTAAAAATTGTGGGAAGTATAAGTGGTCGTGGTTTTGTTCCTCCACAGTGCCCCCATAGGCCTCTGGAAATCTAATCATGACTGGCAAAGGTAATTTTCCGGTGCTCTGTTACATGTAGTCAGTTGGAAACCAGTCCGCTGACATACTCTATGCAATGCTCGAGTCCGCTATCGCAGTTCATGTTCCCACGGTCACCATTCGACACAGACTGCCGCCCTGGTTCGACAGCTGGGTCCCCGACCCAAGGACGCTGCATTTCAACGGATGTGGCCAGATCCCATACCGAAGAGTTGCATGGATTTTTTAAAACCTAAAGAGCCGCTTTGAAATCCATTCCCAGTATAAAGTATAATGATGATCTGCTTAAGCCCAAGGATGACTTGAAGACAGACTGGAAACAATACTGGTATTGGCTAAGATGTGTCACCAAAATGTTCACTTTCCCACAAGATCTTGGGAACTGAACTAGGGAGCTCGTGTCTCGTGATTTGGGCCGTACGACAGTCCTGAACTTGCGCGTCCTCTGGTAAGTTCGCCAACCCTGACGTGCATATGTACCCACAGCCCGGGTGTATGACATTAGTTTCCTACACACCGTCACCGTGTCTGCGTATGTGCCGACCCTGACGTGCATATGTACCCACAGCCCGGGTGTATGACATTAGTTTCCTACACACCGTCACCGTGTCTGCGTATGTGCCGACCCTGACGTACATATGTACCCACAGCCCGGGTGTATGACATTAGTTTCCTACACACCGTCACCGTGTCTGCGTATGTGCCGACCCTGACGTGCATATGTACCCACAGCCCGGGTGTATGACATTAGTTTCCTACACACCGTCACCGTGTCTGCGTATGTGCCGACCCTGATGTACATATGTACCCACAGCCTGGGTGTATGGCATTTGTTTCCTACACACCGGCACCGTGTCTGCGTATGTGCCGACCCTGATGTACATAGGTACCCACAGCCCGGGTGTATGACATTAGTTTCCTACACACCATCACCGTGTCTGCGTGTCTGCCGGACACAAATGTTCTGTGTCCGACGCAGTGAAAAGGGCACAGTACATTGGAGTGAATTCCAACACACGAAGAATGCGGGCCAGGCAACATTAATGCGTGCATCAGTCGAGAATGTGCCAGGGAAGCGGGTTCACGATTCTGGTGACAGAAGCGACCAATCAGTCTCCGACCAATCAGCTATTTTCTACACCTCTGGAAGAAGGCCAAGATCTTTCCAACAGTTATAAAGTGCCACAAAAAGAACGTCTCTCCCTGCCGCTGTGTTTCACTGCTGTCGCTTTTGGTGAAGATCCTAGCACGTCGTTTACGATGTCCTATCACATCATGTGTCGCCCATGCTCAGTGTAGCTCGGCTTTGGTCCGATGCGGTCATATGTGTTGAATGTAGGTGTTTATTTATTATCACGGAGGAAAGCTATCGGACGTATATCAGACGGAACAAGTGGAGCAGAACATTCGTCCGTGGTTGAAAGTGTCAAAAGCAACCTCTGATTGGAAATTGTTAATGACTGGCATACCCGAGTGAGCATTGTTTTTTTATTTTATTAGTTGCGTTTTATTAGTTGCGAAGTATGGAAACGCTTTTTTCAAATTGCAGAAGCTCCAGCTACTTTCCACTTGTTGTCAACCCTTCTGCATGCTGACGATGTTCAAATTATTATCCGGAGTCGACGTCCGGCTGACCAGCTAATGCTCAAAGACGACCTGAACCTACAGAGATACTGGTCCGTCAGTTGAGGTTGAACATTTGCATTTATCATTAAATGTTGAAATGTTGATTGTTTAAAAAGTTTAATGTTTAAATTTTTGCCTTTTAATTTAATCTGATCATGATGTTGATTTATAAATATATATGTTTCCTTTTTTTATATTTAAATTTGTTTCGCAATACAATTTCTCTAAATTTTTGGCATTAAAGTTTTAACATTAACATTAAGCATTCCATCCATGTTATAGTTAAAGTCGAAGATTCTTCTAAAGTAAGCATGACCTGACAGGATTGAGGTAAATGTGCACATGCTTTACAGTTGCTTGCAATACCTATTCGCTTCATAGACGGCTCAAGTGACCTCTATGTTCGGACACCTCTTTATCCTCATTCCCAATACTCGTGGAAATTTGGGTGTGGAGATTTTTGCGGAGGATCCGAGAACGTAAGTGCAAGAGTCTCCCTCCCCGGGCTGGAGGGGCCGCCACCCGAGAAAAAAGTAGCTTCGTACTGGTCCATGTCTCGCCCGACAGCTACAGGAACTCGGGTGCTGCGATAGCAACGCTTTTGTCCTACATGTGGCTTATTTGTGTATGAGGTGTATCAGTACAAATGTATTTAGCTGAGATGAACACAAAAAACGGTGGTAAGAACTGGAAGGAGCATCACGAGTAAACCACACCCAAGACAACGACATTGTATGTGAGAACGGCATGGTGTATGTTTATGTGAGATTCAATGCATAACAACAACAGCACACATCTAAAACGTATTAGTCGCTCACGGCTACGAATAATAGGAAACGACTTCGTGGGCAGCTCCATGGGCAGCTAGGGCCTAGTTTCGTGGACAGCTCGGGCCAAGTTCCATGGACAGCTCATGCTCAGCTCCGTGGGCTGCTTATGCCCAGTTCGGTGGGCTGCTCTGGTCCAGCTCCGTGGACATCTTCGTGCCTGTCCGTCCAGCACCGCCAAACTTTGCCGATCGCGATCCCCGCACATGATAGGACGTCAGTGCCAATTGGGGATGGAGGTGGGGAACTCAGTCTAGAGAGGGCCGTCTAAGCTGTCAGACAAGCATCCTGTGGAAATAACGGTCGTAATTACTCATACCCCACCCGGCTCATGACGGGATTACTGCTGCGTCGTACTGGACAGGGAGCCCCCTCCTCACTCAAGTGTTCACCGGTGATTATCCTCTGGTAGCGGGGCGCCAGATACCTGCTCTTGTTATGGACACGGAGTCACTGGAGTGTCCGACCGCGATAATCCTCTGGTAGCGGGACGCCAGCTACCTTCCACATGCCAGTAATGACACGGGCGGCAACGGGTTAAAGTCAAAATATCTCACAAGGCACCGCATGGTGGCCTTCCATTGAGGTTTTGACAAGTGCTAACGGATTGGCCAGGTGTGTGGGACCAACACCCGGCAAACGCCGGTGGAGCCGGCGATGGTGGCGTCTCGCCGGCCAGCAAGCCTACCATGGGTCAACTGACGCTGAAAACCGCCAGTAATTTGAAACAGATGTTTCATCACTTCCCACTTTGGTTGGTGACTTCATGCTTACATTTCAATGGGTAATTCGATAGTGTTGTTTACGTTGCCGTAATGCTGTTAACTACATCTCAATGCCACACTTAAATATACGAAAGGTGAAAGAGAGGGTGAGTCCAGTATGCGTGTGTGTTCCATATGTCTGAATTGTTAGATTACCACGATTCGTTGTCAGGTTTGTTTCTGGAACGTGGCGTAGTAGATTGTGTTTCAAAATGTGTTGATACTCCCTGCTCGGTTCTCGTCGTGTTAAAATCATAGTCATCAAGCGTTTAGACTTAATGAGAATCACAAGTTCAGGTCATGTATGTAAATGGAAGATAAAAGAAGCCTCGTAAAAAGACACACCATAACCAACACCACCAGCGTTCGAACGTGTTTGCTCCGTTCTGTGACGATGTAAGACTGGTGAGGAAAAATCTGGGCACATGTGGTTTTTTCATAGAGCGAGAGTTTGTACTGTGTTAGCTATTAGTCTAAGTCAGGCAGGTTAGTTTGTTTAATTGGTGTTTATCTGACTTATCTTGGCTAAGCAGGTCTTCTAGAGGCAGCGATGCGGTCGCGTAACCACGTGGACGCAGTGTTACAGGTGGCGCGACAACGCTGCCGAAAAAGCTTGGACGGTTAGTTATCGGAATAGTGTGATGTTTTCTTTCTTGTGTTTGTTGCTTTTCTCTGCGAAGTTATGTTAGCGAGCTTGCATTTCTGTTGATGCAAATTTTCCCATCCTAGTTGAGTTCGAGCTGTTGTTTTTGTGCTTGCTAAGGATTTGCATCTTTAACAGTCTCTATCCGTAGCTATTATAGTGGAACCCGAGTAAGACATTTCCCTGATTACCTTCGCTTGTTGTAATTTCTCTAAGCAGAGTGACAGTTGGGTCTCTAGTGTGAGTGGAACTAGATTAAATGGTCAGTAAGTTCAGCTATACGTTTTGTTGATGTTGATCATATTCCTTTAGTAGCTAGTTAGTGTATATCAACATAAGATATTGTAAGTAAACTGGGCACAGGGAGCTGACTCAGTTGCTTAACTTAGCTAGTGGTGTCCCTATGATTGTCTGCTGGTCGAATCCACCTGGGAACAAGAAGTGGAGACAAGAACAGCCAGTCCCACCCAGGTATGCCCAGCATTCTTCGTTGTCAGGATACGCATTGCTTGGTCCAACTGAGTTTCCGCTAGGTAGACCAACTTGTTCCAGAATACCATGCAGACGTGTCCATGGCAGGGGCATTTAAGATGCACTTTTCACTTATGTTCATAATTAAAATTTCTTTTCCAATAAAGAATGATATTTTCTCTAAATTTGTATTATTAAAGTTTGAACATTAACATTAACATTCAATCCGTCAAAGGGCAAATCGATCCCAACACTCGGGCAAGCACCCGTCCAGACAACATGCTTATGAAAAATGACCTGGAAGCAGTTTGTCACACTAAGGATCCATGTGCCATTGTTGATTCGAAGCACGCTTTTTCATCTGATGTGCAACTCACAGTGAAGTGCGGAAATAGAGCACGTGACATGTTGATTAGGCCCTTCCAGTCGTCCCGTGGAAGAGCTTCAAATAAACGCATGGCTCTAATTTCAGCAGGTTGTGGAACTGTGAAGTACATTTAGAACCCTGCAGTGTGATCTGGACGGGTTCGAAAACCCACACAGAGCGGGACGGTCGTGTGGAACACAAATTTATACTCTGGCTGAATGTTCACACCAGCTGCTCTCCCACGTATCTAGCTTGTGATGCTCTTCACCGACACGTCCGCATTGCACCTTTGTCCTTACTTTTCCCTACCTGTTCCGGCAAGACCGACCCGCGCAAGTTATCTGTTATTTGTTCCTCGCGCGCACTTTAATGCTGTAAAGTATGGATTTTACCCCACTTAGCTAAGGCGGCTAAGTCGTTTTCAGCTTCTGATCTCGGGCCATGGATTTTTGTCCTCGGTCAGGATTTTTGAAGCGTTTAGTGCGACACATGGAGAGCGCTGGAAGCCAGTAGCAGCACCAAGTAATTTGAAACGCTTACCTTTCATGACTATCCATAGCTTTCCTGTACTTGAATTCGTATTTTTGTTGCATGTGTGATTGTATTATTGCGACACCGCGCATAAGTTATCCACTAGTACTGTGGGTGACTTGCGAAGTAATAAACAAGCACGGAAATATATATACATATATATTTATATATACATATATTTGTGTACATATATATATATCTATATATATATATATATATATATATATATATATATATATATATATATATATATATATATATATATATATATATATATATATATATATATATATATATATATATATATATATATATGTATATATTCCCAGTATTCGTATTAGTCTCCGCAATACAGTTTAAAAAATATTCGCAATGTCGTCAAGTGTGTCAGCTGCTGAACTACGCATCGACCAGTTGCCTGTGCTACTGCCGCCTGGGGCTTCGGGCCAGTTCAAGTCGGAACCTATAACTTCCAAGTGTTTGGGATAATTCGTCGCAATTTGGAATAATTCGCTTGTTTATCGAAAAAGCGTTAAAGAAGCCGCAATACAATTCGCTTGAGTCTGCATCTATATTAATGCAGAAAATGAATCACAAGAACGGGAGAAAGTTACTCCAGATGTTTAGCTTAAAATTGTTTGGGATAATTCGCTAATCATTGATGGGTATATGTGAACTTCTTTTCACGGAAAAAAAGATATTTACTGAACATTACCAGGCTTCCACGGTGAACGTTTACCGTGCAATCCCTGGAAACTCGCCCTCAGGCTTTGTACTGGTCAGTACACGTGTTGCCCGTGAATGCTAAGGGTTGGGCAAATATATGGAGCTGTAAAACCCCGAGTTGGTGCCGTTAAGGAACTGTCAGTGCTCTGACCGTTGCGGCGTCGAACGTGCTAGGTGCGATTAGGGATTAAACAGCGGAGAAATTCCGGCTTGGTTCATTACCAAGTGCAAAGTTAGCCGGCAAGCCATGATAGGACGGATCAGATTTCCGACGGTGACGAACAACAATAGACGAATTACGAATTTTAGCGAGGTGACGGTAATCAAGCCGTATTTCCACGGGCAATAAGTTTCGTGGGCTCAAACTTGAGCTTAGAATAGCCGACGATCCTTCTCTTTGGAGGAGACGGAGGATGGCTGATAGAAGACGGGAAGTGCCGAGACTCTGTGGGTTAAACCCCTCAGAAAGCGTGGGGGAAAGACTGAACATTCCGCAGGGCAGCTGGATAACATGAGCTGCAAATCCTAAGGCCTGATGATTACAGGGCACGGAAGGTCATCCCGAGGGCCTTAAGACCCGACGGGGTCGATGGGTAGGTTCGCAGACAGCCGGGCCCAATTCTGGAGAAAACGCTTTGGGCACGGCTTATATACCATAGCCGAAAAAGTACCGGATGAAATTCTCTCTCCATCTCAGTGTATCCAGTAGGCCTCGGCTTGTTGATTGTATCGAAGGCAGAGAAGGTGAAGTTGGCTTTTCCGTAACCCCCAAGGATAAGGGAGGCAGGGGATGTTGTGGGTCTCCATATTTGACCCAGGTCAGGATAGGTGCGAAAAACGATTGGGGGACACCCTGACCGATTTCTTGCCCAGGTCCGCCTGTGTGGGTGGTTGCCGATCGCAAGGTCCAACGTACAAGTCCCGGCAAGGCGTCCACTGATTGAAGGTTAAGTTGTCCAGCCATGATCACCCAAGCCCAGACATGAGACCCATTCAGAAACTAGCGGAATGTCACAGCCCAATGTTATCCAGCCTTGAAGGCAGTAACCCCAATAGTAGTCTATCATGCACAACCAACAGTGTCGCGTCAGCCGGTCACAGTTGAGCACCTAAGCACGGGTAATTAACATTTAGCTTCAGGCTAGGAAGCCTTAAGCAATGGTCTGAGAGAGTAAGACTCGCTGAATGCGCACGTACCACTGGAAGGGAAAAATATCTGACCAACACGTGTTAGTAGAGAGCGAATGTTCTCAATGGAAGATGGAAAGGGATGGACTACGTGGGAGCATTCATGAATTGGCTAAGTACGTGTAGTTAAAGACCAGTGGGAGCTGTTGGAACTCCGCGTACACATCTAGCGGTTAGAATCCATCGTTGCCAAAATCTGACCCAGGATAGTTACCTAGCCATCAATTTGTAAGTCCAGTGACCCGTGGGGACATGGCTAATGGAAGACAAGGCGGGACAATAAGAGGGATTCCAGCACATAAGGGGGATTCCAGCACATAAGAGGGATTCCAGCACATAAGAGGGATTCCAGCACATAAGAGGGATTCCAGCACATAAGAGGGATTCCAGCACATAAGAGGGACTCCAGCACATAAGAGGAGCCCGAAGCTGGACATGCGCTAGTGATGGACGCATTTCTAATACACAATGTCCATCCATTACTCTCACGAACCCCCACTTAAGTATCTCCATGCACGCGGTTCCTCCAGCCTTCCCTAGCGCCATGACCAAGCTAGGTCCACTGACGAATGGAAGTGGTTACAGTGAGAAACTTGGCCTTGCTATATAAATTCGTGGCAGGATGCACGATGGGCTCCGACAAAACTTGACTACACGACGACATGATGTTATGACATATGGTGACAGCCCATGCCACAGAGTGGATTCGCGGGCCACCGCTCACTGTGGGCCGCACCGGCTGGGAAGCCGGCCCACCGGAAACGAGGTCGGCACGGACGGAGAACACCCTCCCAGCGTCCGTGGGTGTAACAAACATGGCCGACGGGCGGCGGCCGTGCGGAAGCGTCTGGCTCGAAGCCGCGCCTAGTACGCGTTCGATGTCACCACTACCGAAATGGAGTAAGACCGACCAAACAAACCCAGACGTCTGAGACCAGCGACAGAATACAACTCCAAAACCACTCTAAGGCCACTACGACTAGCGACTCGGAGACATAATGGGAGTTGTATGACCAAGGCAGTTGATGTGCCCGTAAGCCAAAATAACCAACCGACTACGAGAAATACCTCTATTACCCCTATAAATGACCAGCGTGTTGCTTAAAATAAAAAAAATGAAAATCGATCGAAAATGTCTGGAGTCGCTAAAGTCACAAGATTTTATCAGCGCCAGACCACAGATATCGGCGCTGAAGCGCTTCCCGTATATTGGCAAAAATAAAGTGTTCTTGGCAAAACTAGCGACTTGTTTGGTGTACATTGTTATGCTATATTGTTTGAAAGTCATGTCAGGTCACCGAGGTCAAGTCAGGTCAAGTTTATGACGGGTTAACACACGCCATGAAGGGGGATGGCGAAATCCGCCCACCCATCCGATTTTTCTACATAACTCCATATTGTCCCGGCCGATATATGCCATTTTATGTGTGCCTACTTGAAAATGATCGAAGCATTGCGTAAAGGAAAAAAAGGAAAGTCGGCCGACAACTTTACAAGTTAGGAGCCATTAAAGTAAAAACAATTCGCAGCGCCAGACCACAAAAATCGTCGCTCATGCGCTTCCCGTATATTGGCAAAAGGGGAACTGTTTTTGACAACACTAGCGACTTGTTTGATGCATTTTATGATGCTATGTAATTTAGAAGTCATGTTAGATCGCGGAGGTTAAGTCAGGCAAAGTCCATGACAGGCTAATAGATCCAAACTTGGTCAACTGGAATGTTGTCAAAAATGCAAATGACTGCCATGCGATTGATGTCAGTTTACATGTTACTGCCTACCAGTGGCGGTCCGTGGTACCCAAAGGAGGTGAGGCAGAAAAAAAGTCCGGAGTTCGACCAGAATCTTAGTATTCTATATAATAAGTATCTCTATTATTTTGTGGTAGGATGAGAATCCACAACTTAATTTGGCGCTGGAAGTGCCAAACCTATCACCATCGTTCCGAAGTCAGTTGATTTCAACCCTATCCCTCCTGTTCAAATGCTTCCGAAATTGTCGGGATGTTTTCATATATAAATGGCAGGAAATACAATCATATATCATTGAGATTTTCATATATGCCAATTCCATAACCCGAAACGGCTGGCATAAACACACACACATATTGTATATATTGTCCTTATGATATGCTATTTAAATAATTATATATGTGTATATATAGATATATATATATATATATATATATATATATATATATATATATATATATATATAAAGCATATTTATTATTATTGTTCATACTATTATTATTGACTACCTGGGTGCAAATTACATGAAGTTGATTGGAAGCCCCACATCGATCGAGTGCATCCTCAATGGTACCCCATGTTAAAAGTCTAAGTTTTAGTGCACAGGGCCAACATTGAGGGCCAACATGCTGTTCACAAAGATACGAGAAGAACACCCCTGGTCTGGACGTATATGAATGAAAAATGGAAAACAATCCTGAAAGACAGCTGCAGGCTCCCTATCTGCACATGGGTGATATAAGGGCGTGCTATTCCAGCCAGGATAGGTGCATCCGCCGGTGGCCTAAATATAAATGTTGGCGCCTTTTCCAGGCCGGATGGGTTCCACCTTTCCATGGGGGCACATGCCCCCAGTACCCCACCCTTGTTTACGCCGTGCACCGAGTGGCGAGGAATTATATCGCTTACTTGCTCCGGACCCCTCCTTCCCGGCCGTAATCTTCAGTTGGCCTGTCTCATCATACTGCTACTACCCATGGCACCGCGCGATTCCTGTGGCGCTTAACATGAATGCAGTCAGCATGGGTCAAAGCGAAAAATCCTAGTGTTAGGGAAAATACGGCTGATATCTGTGGACATTATTCTTTAAGCTTTCCAATGAACCGGACTTTGTCCCATTTCGATGGTATTTAAGATCGGAAATGTCGTGTGGAAAACACGAAAGTTTCGCTGAAGAGCCTACGGGACTGAGCAATTGTCCAGCCCATATGACGTCACCGATTGCAGAACGATATTCGAGGGCCCCTGCCTACCCTGCGCTTGTTATGAAACGAAAACTCACTATATGGCGAAATGTGCGAGAGGCTAGCCTCTGCCGACCGGTGATAGAGCTGTTTGGAAGCTAAGATGCAAATGATGGAAATGTACATGAACTTCAATTTTCACCATAATTATAAGTCAACATTGCACATTTGTTTCAAGTTTTTTCTTCAAGTTTGCCATTTTCCAGTGGATGAAAGCATCACCTTTTGAAAATAACATACAACGAGACTTCCCAGCTCTGCTCAGGTGAGGCACTGACTTAGTGGCTTACATGGGCCGACCGCCCCTGCTCCCTACACATCCCGAAATCTACTGCCTGTAATTATGTGCGTTTCCATACTTTATTAATGTATTCACTCCTTTCTTTGCGAAGTAAATGTGTGCGTGCCGAACCGCCCAACGGAGCAGTCAGGAGGGCAGCCCGGCTCCGGTAACTGGAGCAGGTAATGACCTGCCAAATTGCTCCTATCTGGGTGATCTGAGGTCAAATGGCGGATCTGGAATCTGTATTGCATCATTAGTAATGTCAAAACATCATTATGCCAATTTTGGAGCATTTAAACACAATAAGAGCGATCCATAACATTGACAAGCCAATCCACGCAAAACCAGAAAATATTGCTATTTTGACCTCATTTGGCCTTGAAGATATTGACCTAAGATCATGAAATTTAAACACAATACAATTAACTATGAAATTTGCCCATCCACCATGCGAATTTCGTAGCTCTAGTCTCAGTAGGAGCCGAGATCTTAAGGGGGGCGGAATGCGCCCCCTCTCCAGTGCGCATAATCTTTCGAGGCCCTCCAGGGCGCGTGTTAAGGCTGCCCATTACTTCCCTCAATATTCTTCAAGATGCCCAAGGGAACCAATAGTTGCATTTGTTCAAGACATAAATTTATGAGGAGGAGAATCTAACCTAAGACTTAGAAAGCCTTGCGTTAATGCAAATTTGTTGCCGAATCGAGCACACTTTTCCACCTAAGTGAAAAACGAAGATAGCGAAGCTTCATGCTCTTCACCCGTCCCGTCTCGTGGGAGGGTCTTCAACCGCCCCCCTCAGGTTTTTCGCGGATAGTGGACGAACGGCGCGCGGCAGCGCACCAAAAATCTGGGATACCTTTTCGCACATCAATTTTGCACGCTGATTCAAAATTTTGAAGTCAGGTCATATAGGGTCAACGAGTTAGTCAAGATCAAGTGAGGTCACTTCCCAACAAGTCCAGCCAGTCGTCACGCTTTACCGGATACAGATATTTCAATGAAGCTTTCAGCGTTTCATATTTTTGGGGATGGAACGAAACGCACGAGTGGAATTTTTTCTTTTTTTACTATATATACATTTTGCGTATTTGCCAAAGTGCAGTTCAAATACATGATTCTGGCTAAAGTAAGCATTTTTTATTGTGGCAAGTTGACTTCAAACAGCGTTGTTCGATATACTCTACCCATTGAAAAAGGAAAAATAAAGAAAACTTGAAAACTAAAAAAAGGGGATTAAAGCCCTGGTCGATTTCCCTGTCCTTTTCTCATTCCAAATAACTTATTTTCTCATACATACCACAAAATGATCTCCCCAGAGCCAAAAATATAATGTAACTCGTGAAAAGTCGTGAAAATACAGCCTCCTGGTGACGTCACAATTTGGGGAAAATTGCTTTCGAGGGTTGACCCGAACCCTACTCGTCGGACGCTTTCCGATGGCACCCCCTTCGTTTCGTGCGATGCTTAGTTTGGAGTTTAGAGGGGGGCTACTAAACGCCACGCCCCCCCCCCCCCGAGACGGTGTGTGCGAATCTGACCGGAAAGATGGCGCGGGTTAAAAGATGGCCTGGAAGAGGAGTTTTCTAACGTTTGCTAATGTACAAGTCGGAGAATTGGTGACGACATGTCGTCTGTGAACCTCGCTGATTGGCTAGATCGGCTTTTAGTACTATTGGGTGATTCTCTTGCATATATTTTCACTTTATAAATGGCTAAATATAATTTTTGCAACTGTGATACTCCGGCAGCTGAAACTTCAAGGGGGGTGGTCAAGGAAATAATAAGCAGGGGGCAACAGCAAGCGCATAACCAAACTCTCGTGCCAAAAAATCCTCCTCTTCTTCCACCCGTCTTGGGCAACAAACACGCGAGAATAGGTTCTCGTCAAAATGATGAAAAGATATCGCCGATGATGCATTTTATTTGTCTTCCGGCACAAATGAAATACATAGGAGCAACTCCAGCACGTACACATGGATCATACAGCAAAAATCACAGCTGGGTGGTTGCATTTAGTCACAACAGTCGGCGATTGGTGTTGTGCTAACACAGGATGTGATCTACTGAACTACTGAGCTCAGGATAGTACCGGAAAAGACCCAGGAAAGACGAGTTTTCAAATTCGTTGGGCAATACATGAACTGCGGGGTGCAAAGCCGACCGACCGTCCGTTTGGCCTCCGAGCGTTCAACGTCACACAGGGTATGTTGGCGCGGCGACGCGGTGTGGTGGCCGACCTAGCCCTCATTTAACCCCTGGAAAACATGGGTTACGAAATGTATGCTGCAGCGTGTTCCTTCAGACGTGATCTACACTAAAGCGTTGTGATTTTAGTATCCGTATTTTTCGAGAGCTAGAGCTTCGGGCAAATCGACCCCATCACTATGTGATAGGCCCTCGATGTAAGTTTTAATTTGGAGTACACCTCCGCCATAGTCGCCAGGCCACACGGGACAAGTTCCTTGCACATTTCATCGAACACCAAGCCAGTATCAAATAGCCTGCTAATTACACCTATATCACAACACATGTTGCACTCAGGAGGATTTCACATGGTGTCTCGGATCTTTATGATACATCATATCACCATTGTCTGGTTACACAATGTGTACAAGCTTGGGACAAAAATGACGCAAGACACCGTTCGAAGGTACAAATGTAAATTTACAAAATTGTTACAAAATTCGTTCGGAGTTAAAACACCGCAAAACTACCGCGCGGTAGCCATTCTCATTCAGCGCCCGTGTTGCACTGCCATTTCGTGGTCACCCGTCTTACGGACCGAGAGGAAAGTTGAGTTTAAGTACCAGAATAAAGGGAGGTACTCTGGGAAGAATGATCCTCCCGGTTTGCGCGTCGTCTTTTTTGTTTTAGGCTTGAAAACCCGCTTGAGGGCCGCCATCTTGTTCTCGTCCATCTTCATATCGGCGATTTTGTCGGGGCTCTTGTTGGGCATTCTGCGGCTCGTTGCTTTGAGCGGTCTCCGCACGATCGGTTTCCGAGCCGTGATTTCTTCTCCCCTTTGGGGCAGAGCTGTAACAAGGAATAATGCGGTGTAAGGAAACCAGAGCTCTGTCAACTGAAAATCCATGGTTTACAAGCCAGTACAGGTAGTACTCCCATAACTTTGTTCCTCACTGAATGATCATTTCATACATTTCTTGCGTATAATGAGGAAATACATAGGGAATAAGGAAAGGAAATCTGGGAAGGAAAGGATGCCTCTGGCATGTCTCATCAGACGAGTCATGCCAGAGGAAAAGTGATGTTGCTGAACTGACATATCGTCACAACGAGCACACATCATGTGACGTCAGTTGATGACGTAGTGCAACACGACATGACCAGCAAATACACAGCAGCGGTAATCGGAATCATTGTAATATTGGCCACATGGTGGTGAGTGTACAAATCACACAGACACATCAATGATTACAACCAGTGCAATATTGTCTACGTGGGGATGTGGGTTTAAATCATACATATCCATCAGTGATCAGAACCAGTGTAATATGGACCACGTGGGTGATGTGTGTCCAAATCATATTGGCACTACAAAGATCATCTGGAGGCACAAATAATGCATTTTATCATCCCAAACGAGCTTAATCCAGGTCATACCAATGTTGACAAAACAGGGCCTTGTAATCAAATTGAAATAAAACGGTTAAGAACATTGGTATGGATTTGCTTTCGTATAGTGAAAGCACGTGTGCTTCAGTACATCTGTCTGGCGACCTCAGTTATTTTGGTCTGGATCGAAGTTGGTCAAGTCATAAAATGCAGCACTTTTTCGTATGGCAACTGAGGAATTCACCAGCATTATTTCTTTCGGTCTTTTGAACGAACACAAAGAGTCTAAATGTGTACATGCAGACTATTTGTTAACTCAGACATATGGTAACTATTGCAAAACTGTGTCACAGTTTGACCCGAGATCCAGGCTGAACATCCAGGTAGAGGAAATCAGATGGCAATGAACACTCCGATACCAACCATGTCAATGCCGTTCTGAAAATGATACACTTAGTATAATACATTTATGGACTTAGAAGACGTCTAAGTGCAAAATGCAATGTTCATCGCGTTACATATTAGGGACTGTATTAGCGATGTTTCCGTCTTAGCTGTTTCGGTGCAATTCAGTTGTAAATTCGAATTGGTATATAGGATATAACATCTTGCGCCATTGCGCAGTAACAAATACGGTTTCATCAGAGAGGAGGGACCACGGTTGGATTTTTCGGTGTAATCCTTCACCTGGAGAGAAAGTGGTACGAATTGAATATGCCGAGGGACTTGTTGTTCAGTGTCCGTTTGGTATACCAAGTTAAGTTTTTCCCCACTCCTGCGATATCGTAACATTAGTCTGCCCTTTGCAGTTAATTTTGGCACTTAGCTGTTTGGGTGCAATTCAGTTGTAAATTCGACTTAGTCATGTCAAAGAACATGACTAATTCGACTAATTGACAATGATCATGTCAAAGAACATGATCAAACCTCCAGAGGATTAAAAATGCGAGGATTATTACGCAGATAAGATGATGTTCTGAATCAGAAAACCTAGGATTAGTGCTGGGTTCCACTTGTATAATCACCGGGATGATGGTACTGCCATTTGTGGACGGCGTTTGACTTAAAGTGACCTCATCCGATCTGATGAGAAAGCCTGGGCTTAAATACAAACCATGGCAATGCGTTGCGCTAAGGCCGACCTCAGTGACACATTGTATCTGAACGAAGTCGGAAGCGAGCTTAGTTGTTCTTTACTTGACGCTTCATGAGTGTTCCCAAGTGAATTTCACTGGACTTGTCCCCATTGACCTGGTCTGGTCGTGGACTGACCCCAGTCCATAGGCCGGCAGGCGAGATTACTTACCCAGTAAACCAGGTCAGCACATGACCTGACCCCAGATCACGTGTCATGAGGCGCGTTAATTGGTCCAGTAAGCGGGTCGGATCGTGCCCTGACCTCAACTCACTTGTCGTGAGGCGAGATTATTGGCCCAGTAAGCCGCGTCGGGTCGAGCTTTGACCCCAGTTCATGTTTCGTCAGGTGTGATTATTGACATAGTAAGTTGGTTCAGGGAATGTCACGACAGAAGTACATGTGGCGAGAAGCTCCAGTTAAACCTCACCTATTACTATTGTCGTCTCCACCTTATCGATTATCTACATACCCCTTTCTCTCCCTTTCATTTTCTTGTCATACACAGGGACACTTAACCTCACAATTGCTTACCTCTTCTTTGCTGGACATGCGTACGTGTGGTCTTGGCCGTGAGTTTAGCATTGCACGGCATCTCCTCGGTTGTAGAACTGGAAGACCGCATTTTCTGAGCTTGTGGTTCTTCTTCCTTGAAGAGCACTGAAACCAAGCAAAAACCATTGGTGCAAGTTCGAACCTGACTGTAGATGCCCACACGGAGCGGAAAAAATACCGTTCGTGAGGTCTAGCCCTGCTCTGACGATAAGAGGACCGGAGGAAGTTCCTAGTGAAGACGATGCACAAGCAAAGGCGACTTGTTCCATCAAAATCAAAGGAGAAATCCCACAGAACGATGATTCCGCGCCACGTTATGCATGACTGTTTATCGGACAACTATATGCTGAGGAAATGGTATGGTACTGACCATTTGACGCATTATTTTTACTAGGAAGAAGTGTAGCTGCATGAAACGAACATCGAAGCACTTTCGTCAATGTATTTGTTATCATCTCAAGTTTGATAAACTAATGTGTTTTATTTTCTTTTGATTACAGTTTTAAATTTAAACCGAATGTAAATGTAATATTCAAAGAAGCAATGTAAAAGGGAGCAATTTCTCGTCAGATACCGTACTTTTTTTGGAGGGGAGTTGCAATGGGTGTCGCTACAATAATAGGACATGGAACTATTCTAACATTATTCATTTGTTGGCGCAGCGAATTGAATGGCTCGTCTCAAGTTTTGTGCACCAGGTTTTGTCATCAAAACGACAGAGGCATGCACGAGGGGCATACGCTTGCCAATTTTCCATTTTGATGAGCACCAGGATTCGGGGAGGGTTTTTTTTCAGAATACTGCCAAAAATTGTAGCTTCCCTTGCTATGTTTCCCAATGTCGTGCAATGGGACAATTGCTACTCTAGGGTACCACCAACATGACATTGTAACTTTCAAGCATTCGGTGCACCGATGACCTTCGGTTGAAACGCGCCCTTCAGGGCCTCTGAAAATGATGCGCACTGGAGGGGGGGGATGAATTCCGACACCTAAGAGCTCGGCTCCTATTAGAGCTGGAGCAACGAAGTTCACAGAGAGGTGGGTACCGTAGTGAGCCTTATTGTGTGCAAATTGCATGACCTAAGGTCGATACCTTCAAGGTCAACTGAGGTAAAAGGAGCGCAAAAAGTTCTGGTTTTGCGTGGCATGGGTTGCCATTAATATGGATCACTGTGAGTGTGTTTAAATGCTCTAAAGTGGGCATCAATGATGTTTTTGGCATTACTAATGATGCAATACAGATCTTAGACCCGGAATTTTATCTCAGGTGACCTATATAGCAGCAGTTTATCAGGTCATTACCTGTTCCAGTTATCGGAACCCGGCTGCCCGTCCGACTGCTCCGTTGGGCGGTTCAGGGCAATCGGCTTCTCAAAGAAAGGAGTGAAGTACGTGAATAAGGTATGGAAAGACGTAGGTACACGATGACAACAGTAGGTTTCAGGATGCATGGGGTGGCATCAATCGCATGACAGTCATTTGCATGTATGACATGTGGTCGGCGGATTTCGTCCCCCTCCGATGCGCGTGGTAATATTGGACAAGGAGCATGTGGACTAATTACTACTAGGCCCAACACATGGTGAGTATGGCTGCCCAAGAAGAGGACGGAACATGACATTTTCATATGACCTGTGTTGCTCATGAACATTTTTCAGGAGCTCCCACCTCGTTTGCACGTGCGAGCAGCAGCAGAAGTCTTAAGACTGGCTAATGCGCTTGGAGACCACTGGTAGGTAGCTGTACTCATCAGCTTCTCGTTGGTCAGGTCTTCGTTCTGAAATTGGAGAGGCTGGTCAGCTGACGAAAATGTTGCCTCTGTCCGCAGACAGTCCTCCTAGGACACGGTGAGGTGGTGACATGGTGAGGTGGTGACATGGTGAGGTGGTGACATGGTGAGGTGGTGACATGGTGAGGTGGTGACATGGTGAGGTGGTGACATGGTGAGGTGGTGACATGGTGAGGTGGTGACATGGTGAGGTGGTGACATGGTGAGGTGGTGACATGGTGAGGTGGTGACATGGTGAGGTGGTGACATGGTGAGGTGGTGACATGGTGAGGTGGTGACATGGTGAGGTGGTGACATGGTGAGGTGGTGACATGGTGAGGTGGTGACATGGTGAGGTGGTGACATGGTGAGGTGGTGACATGGTGAGGTGGTGACATGGTGAGGTGGTGACATGGTGAGGTGGTGACATGGTGAGGTGGTGACATGGTGAGGTGGTGACATGGTGAGGTGGTGACATGGTGAGGTGGTGACATGGTGAGGTGGTGACATGGTGAGGTGGTGACATGGTGAGGTGGTGACATGGTGAGGTGTGACATGGTGAGGTGGTGACATGGTGAGGTGGTACAGGGAGGTGGTGACATGGTAGGTGTACATGGAGGTGGGACATGGTGAGGTGTACATGGAGTGGTACATGGTAGGTGGTGACATGGTGGGTGGGACATGGGAGGTGGTGACATGGTGAGGTGGTGACACGGTGAGGTGGTGACATGGTGAGGTGGTGACACGGTGAGGTGGTGACATGGTGAGGTGGCTTGCTGGTGTTCGTGTGTATATTTAGCATTTAACATTCTCTGTTGGATTAATAGCGATATAGATATTTCATTTATGAATGCATATCGTATAAATTAACCAGCGCCGTCCTTCCGGTCCGATCCTCCCACACTGTCTGGGATGGCGGGTTGAAGACCCCTCTAAAATCCATACTAAGCGTCGCACGAAAACGAAAGAGGCGTCATTGGAAAGCGCTCGACGAGTAGGGTCCGGATCCACCCTCCAAAACAATTTCCCCCCAAAAGTGACGTCACCATGGGCTAGATTTTCACGACTTTTCATGGCTTACATTATGTTTTTGACTCTGGGGAGTTCATTTTGTGGGATATATGAAAAACAAAATTTATCTGGAATGAGAAAAGGACAGCGAAATCGACCAGGGCTACGATTTTTTACCCCTCCCCCCTCCAAAAATAATAAACATTTTATTTTCTGGAAATTTCAAAATTTTAGAGTTTTCCATTTTTCTTTAATTTTCAATTTCCAATGGGAAGAACAGACCGAGAAACGTTGCTGGAAGTCAATTTGCCCTCGTAAAAAATGTTTACTTTAGCCAGAATCCTGTATTTGAACTGCAATTTAGGAAGTACGCAAAAGTTATATGTAGTTCAAAGGAAAAAAGAAAAATTGCACTCATGCGTTTTGTTGCATCCGTAAAGATAAGCAAACGCTGAAAGTTGCATCAAATATCTGTATCCGTTAAAGCGTGACGGCTGGTTGAACTATTTTAGAGGTGACCTCACTTGACGTTGTCTAATTCTTTGACCCTGCATCACCTGACCTAAAAATTTTCAGTCGGCATGTCAAATTGATGTAGAAAGAGGTATTCCAAATTTGGGCGCGCTGCCGCGCGCCGTTCCTCCGCTATCCGCGAAAAACCTGAGGGGGGGGGGCGGTTGAAGAGCCCGAGACAGGACGGGTTAATGCATGGTTTTATTAAAAATACCTCTTTGATACTTCTGACAGATGTGATCCAGTTCCAAAATATAGGAACGTCCTTGATGCATATTTTACCTGAAGTATCTTGCATAGATAGTATGTTAGGTGTACACAGGGCTAATAAATCGTATCGTTCTGTCGTCGTGGACGACAACCACGAACGGGGACTTTTGGCGACCACATTTCCATATCATTAGAAATATTATATGTGAAATCATATAAATGGTACCTACTATACATAAAATTGACTACGTCACGATATCCGTGTCAAGGTACGCAGGATTGAAACGAATCGGATTGGACCGGGACTGGAAATGTCACACCGTGCAGACCTCTAGAAATGTCAACCGTGCAGACCTCTACCACCCACCGCCACGCTACCATTTCTTCATTCCCAGCGTACGCTTTTGGGTCTCATCTAGTACGTTCAGCGGCAAAAAAAAATGACTCAACGGCAACAAAGTGTCGTCGAGACAACCATTCCATCGTTCAGACGACCGCCGACGATAAAATTGTCTCCCGTTTAGCACAGAGCCAATGACATGCCTTCTGGTCGCCGGTGGTTGTCCTCGCACGTTATGCTCGATGGCAGCGGTACGGAAGTACCCAACTATGGTATACTCAGCGGCTTTGGAGGCAAGCGACTAGACCACGGATACTAAAACAACACCAGACCTACGTTAAGTAATGAATAATTTATAACATTAGCTGATTTTTTAAAACAATTTCAATTTGAATCCTTTTTTTCATATAGGATGTACGATAATATTTTTAATTTCATTAAAATCGTTGAAAAGAATCTAGAAGAATATTCTTTTACGCGCATTCCCTCGCTTTCAAATCCGTCCATTTCCATTTTAAACGCGACGATGTGCGTCGAAGAGTGAAATAGGGAATTGATCACGGTTCTTTATAATTGATGAGTGGTGAATGAGTGCGGCAAGATAAAACTACCAAGTTCGAATTATCTGAAGTGTTAATCAAACGATTTTTTTCTCTCATTTTCTGAATTATATGAGACCAAATGAAGTGGTTCGGTCTTAAACAGACTCCAGAAACAGACTATTCAGGGTCAGGGCGTAAGGGTGACAAAGATTGTAAGGTCATCCTGTAGATGTGGACATTGCGATTGGAAAGGTATTGCACAGAGCATTTACAAACATTCAAAAGTAAAGCACCCAGTGTTAAGAGTACTGCAAGATAGCCATTTTGGCCCTGGCAGGCGATTTGACTGGACTTGCAAGCCAGCACTGGATCATCAACCATCAAGCTCAGGTGAAAATCTTGGTATATGAATTATATTTGAGTAAAATATAGTCACCTAAATGTAATTAGAAAATATATTTTGGTGTGTAGGTACCTACTCAGCAGGCATTGCACTGCAGTTGGTGGCAATGCATGCAATATAGGTATGGTGAATTTTAGCCACCTGGTGGTTTAAACCATGGTTTAAACTGGCTGGCATAAATTCATTTAAGCCTCTCTGGCTTAAATTATATTTCTGGTATGGCTGGAGGGCAGTGATGGACATTAGTTAGGGAAGCATCAATTATAATTCCCAAATGTGCTACACTCCATTTTATTTGCAAAAAAACACTCCCTAGAATTCCCCAAAACTCTGTCTGGTTTCTGGGTATGCACTCCACAAGCCAGATGTTTACCCATTAGGTAGAGTCGGTCTAACATGTAGCTCCCTGGATGCTGGTAGTTAGAAATGGTATTTGTAAATACCAGGATTTTGACATCCGACTACTGGCATTGAGGGAGATAAGACATAAAGACATAAAAGATCAGTGCAACTATGAGCCACAAGGGCCCTTCTTGGTTGCACTCTGTAAACTGAACCAGTTGTCCACCAAAGGTGTTGATCAACTCTCCCTGGAATACAGAAAAACAAGCCCACTATTCTTGTAATGATTGTCTATGCTGTTCTTAAAGATGTTCAGTGTGTTGCTACTGACAATGGTTTCTGGCAGCTGGTTCCAGTGTTCTACTACCCTGATGGTGAAGAAGGACTGTCTTAACCTTGTCCTGCTGTGATTAACTTTAATTTTGAATTGATAACCTCCAATTCCATCATTTCTGTTTAATTCAAACAGTTCCCTGGGATAACCCTGTTCCTGACCATGTACAAATTGAAAGACCTTGATGAGATCTCCTCTTAGCCTTCTATATCTAAGTGAAAACATATTCAATTTCTTCAATCTTTCCTCATATGCCAGGTTGCCCATACCATTCACCATTTTTGTTGCCCTCTTTTGTACTCTCTCTAAAAGCCAACCATCTTTTTCATAACTAGGGGACCAAGCTTGGACACAATATTCCAGATGTGGCCTGACATATGTACAATAAAGCTTCCTGATGGCTTCCTCACTTTTGTATGATACATTCCTATTTATTGCCCCAAGCATTCTTAGTGCCTTCTTCCTGGCTTCTTTGGTCTGTTCTGATGCCCACAATTTTGTGTTCAAAATAACACCTAAGTCCTTCTCCTGCTGAGTCACAGCTAGTACTTGTCCACCCATCAAGTATGCAGCCTTGATATGCTACCTACCTACATGCATGATTTTGCGCTTATCAAAATTAAATTTCAGTTGCCATTTTTCGGACCACTTCACAAGCTCATCTAAGTCTTTCTGCAGCAAGATTCTGCAGATAATATGTAGCAAGATACATATTAGACTGACTGTTCATAGCCATTTGATAGCTAGGCACCTATTTTATGTTAGATGAAAATGGGCGCTAAATGACCTTGTAGTCGGCGCGCCCTTAAGCCCAAATAATCAATCAATATGTTAGATGAAAAGTGACTATTTGAGACACATCAATTTGTGCTGTTTTTGGCATATTTTTCCCATTGTCTTACTGATAATAGTATGTATATGTAGGTAGGGATGGAAAAAAGCTGGCTTGAATTCAATTTATGGCAGCCAGTGGCTTTTATTAATTTAAGCCAGTTTAAACTGGCTTATTATTTAATCCAGCTTAAATTCACGACACTTCTAAGTCCGACACTTCTAAGGCTCACAAACCATGGGTGCATTGACAGTGTTGGTATTCAGCACAATACAAGTGTAAAATACCATACCTAGAGAGAGTACAATGAAGGCCTACTGTGCATGACCAGATGGTTAGTGACAGTTTCTAGGCCAAAGCATGGACACTAGGTTGATTCACCTATCATCTAATGCTTTGAAGCTCATCTAATGCTCATCTAATGGATCTAATGCTCTACTTCCACAAGTGTTAGCGCTAACAGGAAATAATGTGCTACCATACAATGTCATGAAAGGTGTGCAATAGTTGACAATGTGTGCAAAATGTGCAATAGGTAGACAGATTGCTTACTGTAGCAAACAATAAGCAAACAGATTGCTTACTGTTATCTATGAATATGGGTAGGTAGGTACCTACCTACATATACTATTATCAGTAAGACAATGGGAAAGCTATGTCAAAAACATCACAAATTGGTCTGGCTCATATAGTTACTTTTAAGCTAATATAAAATAGGTACTTAGCTATACAATGGCTAGGTACCCAATTGGTAAAAATATGAATTGTGGAGTGCATACCTAGAACCCAGCCAGAGTTTTGGGAAATTCTAGGGAGTGTTTGTTTATAAATAAAATGGAGTGTAGCACATTTTGGAATAATTGATGCTTCCCTAGCTTTTGTTTGTCACTGCACTCCACCATATCCGAAACATGATTTTAGCCAGGGTGGCTTAAATTAATTTATGCCGGCTGGTTTAAACCGGTTTAAACCACCAGGTGGCTTAAATTTGCCATCCCTATATGTAGGTAGGTACCTACCTACCTATATTTAGGGATGGAAAAAAGCTGGCTTAAATTGAATTTATGCCAGCCAGTGGCTTTTATTAATTTAAGCCAGTTTAAACCGGCTTTTATTATTTAAGCCGGCTTAAATTCACAACACTTCTAAGCCCTTGTATTATTAAGGCTCACAAACCATGGGAGCATTGACAGTGTTGCAAACCATGGGTGCATTGACGACGCCGAATTGCCAAAAAGGAAATTGGCGGCAAGATATTCTGTATAAAGGTAATCGACGCAATTTGTTATAGGTCCAGAAATCACAACCTTTTCGAGCTATCATTACCCCCTTTGGGTTAGGCCAACCTCGTGATTACCCCGTATCAAATTCAGAATGCCTCGTAACCAAAGTTCATTTTCAAGGTTGAGAACATGTAGTATTTCCTGCCGATATATGTGCACAGGTTTTTGGCAAATGTACACAGTACTCTCCATACTCGAGGTTTGACGAAACCCCGCTATAACCCCACCCCCACCCCTCCACAAGCCAGCGCATTACCCCAGGTTGGGAACCCCTGTTCCGGGCCATGTAGCATAATGTTATCGTTTGCACAAAAGGTGACAACCACCAAGCCTATTCCGGATTTGGACGACAACCACGAAACCATTTTTTTGAGCCCTGGGTGTACATTGCATCGTTCCGCATAATGATTTCTCAGTTTCTTAATTTGTGTCATGTATGCTATTTGCATGTATGCTAACGATAAACATGGTAAACTAAATGTGGCTGTTTTCGATTGCACATCGTCGCATCGTGTTGTTTGTTTGTGTGTGTGTGTGTGTGTGTGTGTGTCGCTTCAGAAGTTCTCACCTGATCTCTGAAACTTAGACTAGGGACCGAAGATGTCGCAGCAAGATTCTGGAAATGCACGCGGTACGCTGGAAATGTACGCTGTGCTGGTAGTGCACACTGGAAATTCACGCTAAGAATATGGAATCGAACCATAAAACCATAAAATTAAGAACAAATCTATACGAAAATTATCCGATGACCCTTTCGGATCTGAAAAATTCCGCCATGGACTCGACAGCTGTCACCGGGGACTCACATGTCGCATCGGTAACATATACAGATGAAGCCAGGGCACCGAAGCGGCTTTACTCAGAATGATGCCATCGAATCAGAAGAAAAATATCCTGGAACAGTCGCAATGGCAACCGAAGATGGAAATGCACCCTTCCCCTCCTGAACGGGTTGGCTCCCAAATATCGCGTGGCGATCCCCAAAAATCGTGCTCGGGAACCACTATTTCGTGTCATGGCCCCTATAATTCGCGCATGAACTCTAAATGAACGCAGCGGGCAAAAAAAAACTATCGCCGGGGCGGAAAATTTCCAGCAGGGCACGCCAACACCACGCTGAGGCCCAGCTATCACTCACGACCTGCCGCGGAGTCCACAAAATATCGCGCTCGGGACACCACATTGCCGTCGATAGCGACACACATTCAGGTCTGGGAATCAAAAACTCCACTGCCCGTTGCCCCAAATTTTGCTCCCTTGTCTCCAACTGGGCTAATCATATCGGGACACGACAAAAGAGCTGATTCCTCCGAAATATGAAAAGATTCCAAAAAGTAAATGTTCGAGCGAAGAAATTCACTCTGGAAGCCTAAACGTACCAGCAGCTGCTGTAAAATAGGACCGACTCACGACCCGTAAATATATATATCAGAGCTGGAAGATTTCGCATCGGAACGCAAACAAATGCACGAAATTCCCGGAACATCAGGGCCGGGCTTTGATTTTAAAGCATTTAGAAGAATTCACCAAATATTGCGTCCAGCCCAGAAAAATGGCGTCGGGTCCCCAGGAATGACGCACCCGAGCCAGAATAATCACGCCGGGGACCGGATGAACTATACCGGGAACACAGTGCTCGGGTCCAACAAATATGCGTCAGCCTTAAAATATGCGTAGCAATTCAAAGTAAATACACCGGGAGATCTACAAGAGCACAATGGATGCCCTCGAAGCACAACAGGTTCATGATACCCCAAGGGGCCCTGACAAATCGGTTGATGTCCTCAAAAAGCGCCATGGTCCTAAAAATGACTAAAAAGTCCGGGTACTAAACAATCTCATAAGTGTGTTCGAAAACGCGTCGGTGCTACGAAAATATACAAAGGAACACCTGACCTCGGTTGTGAGTTCAGTGCCGCCGTTATCAGTAGTGCAGCGTCGTTATCGTCGGGATCAGTAGTGTATTGTCAGAGCCCCTGGTACCAGTAGCTCAGTGTATTGCGTATGCTGGGTGGAAGGATATTACCGGAGAACGGTGGACTGCGAAGGGCACCTACAACCTGGCCGCACCTGGAATACGCTCCAGCGGCGTCGAAGTCTCAGGACACCCGTGTGAACTACTCACCGTGAGGAAATTCGAAAAATCCGGTGTGAAGTCGACTTCCGATTCACTTCCCAGCGAGGAGCTGGTAGCGCCTGACGCATTCGTCCTCGCCATCTGGTCACTGCAAAAAGTTAGTCAAGTTAGCTAATCCGGCATTAGCCCCCAACATGAATACTGTAACGCACTAACGCAACAGTACATCAAACAATGTGCATTAGCGTGAGTGTACAAATGTAACTTCTCCCCTCCATAACCGTGCGAAAAGTTGTTCTTTGTCACGGAAGAGGATGCAAGCAGTAATGAACAGGACATGCAAACCTTTTTCGTTTATCGAGAAATGAGAGATATAGCCGGACACAAACTATGACAAATGAGAGAGATAGCCAGTGACCGTGACACACCACAGGACAAGACAAGCCACGGGACTATGTGGGGGTTGTCGATCAGCTCAGTCGAGGGCGTATTCCACAGATTACCAATAAACCCGTCCAGTCTCGGGGTTCTTCAACCGCCCCCTTTTTGGAGGGTGGACCTGGACCATACTCGTCGAGCACTTTCCGATGACACCACTTTCGTTTTCGTGCAACGCTTAGTTTATATTTTAGAGAGGGTGTCTTGAACCGCCCCCCCCCGACACGGGGTGTGATAATTTTACCGGAAAGACGGCGCGAATTAAATGCTCATTCGAACTCCCAGGAATCGCGTTGGCCTCAGTCTTCCTAGTATTCCTAGTAGTCCCAATAGTCCCAGCAATCTAAATATACGAAGTACTTCCAATAATCCGAGCACTCCCGATATTCTCCGTATTCCCAGTAGTTCAACCATTCCCAGTACTCCCAATAGTTCAAGCATTCCCAGCACTCCCAGTAGTCCAAGTAATCATAGTAGTCCAAATAGTCCCAATTATCACAGCACCAACATTGGCCACGGTGCTCCATGTAGTCCCAATATTCCTGGCAGTCTCAGTACTCCAACCAATCCCGGTATTCTCAATAGTCCCAGCAGTCCCAATATTTTAATACTACCAGGATTTCAATTGTTTCAGCCTACAGTGCAAACTTCCTGATGACCTGACAATTCATAGTCCAAAATGAGAATTGTGATCAGAATGGTATCAAGTTCACCTTAACCCCAGGTGTCTGATATGACACATCAAGGAAAATCCGAGATACAAGCTTTGGAAACACTGCACAAATACACTAAAGTAGCGAGATCCATTCCACAATCTTATCGTGTGCATGATTTATGCATTCTCCAAGAACATTGGCAGGTGGTCCTCTTTGCACTGAGTTCGGTATATATTCCTACATACCTGGAGGTGGAAACTTGAACTTCAGACGCAAACAAGATCACACACAATTATGTGCCCCAGGTTTCCGATCCATAAAACCATAAACTCGGGCCGAAAACCGCCCAACTCCAAAATAGGACGGCCTTGTGCACCACTCAAGACTTGTGGTATATGAGGAATGAAGCGCCCAGCGTTTCTATAAAACGAGCCCTTCATAAACCTATTCAGCATTCGTTGTGATAGCATACTGAAGACTGAAAACAGTGAACCGACTTCTTTAACTTCAACGCGTACATTCAAACATGATGAGAACAGCCATCACACTAACCCATTGCTCACCAATGCTCGGTGGCATGTGACTACTTACGTACCATATTGTCGACTGGTAGACAGATGATCACAGCAGCAGTCACGTAATACCGAGGTGCTGCTCACTCCGTCAGAGCGGAGGGACAACTGAAACCCTTCTCTTGCGCATTAGGACATGGAAGGTACGAGGATAATCCCGCCATACAATGACAGCGCCCTGGTGGGTACCCTCGGAAGTTGAACTTTGAGGGGTAAATCTTTCCAACTCGTGGTTTGAAACGTCGGCAGGTCCCTCTTTAGAACTGACTGTTTTTAGCATTTTTGCCGTAAATTCTTTCTCAAGGGGCAAAGGATATTTTCATGTGCCAGGACAGGGAGAACGGGGCTCGGGATGTGTGTTGGGGGAGGGGGTGGAGGAAGTGAGTGGGGACGCGAGGATTGTGTACGGCCACTATCTTTCTGGACTGGCGTTCAACAATTTGAGGACAAGAAGTTTAAGTTGTTTCTTGTCAGCCAATCTAAGATATGCGTTATTTGTGTATTCAGTCTATCCTTGGGTACCTCTGCTTGGATGACAGGTTTCGTTTGCCTACTGTCTGTGGCGTATGACCGTGTTTGTCTGTTTGTCAAGGTGTGGTTGTGTGGTGGGGATATATTGTGTATAAGCCATAACATTCCGGTTGAAACCAACTTGGCGATGGATCAAAGGCCTTCGAATTTATTTGGAACTTCTGAAGAATTCTGACTGGTTGCAAGAGGGTTGCAACCTCACAGTCCTTACTTGGCTACCATCCGAGGAAACCCGGCTCGGCCTCAGTAAGACATACCATTTGAGGAAACCTGGCTACCCTCAGTAAGACGTCCCATCTGAGGAAACCTGGCTCCCCTCAGTAAGATATACCATCTGAGGAAACCTGGTTCCTCATCAGAAAGACAATAGGGGATGTTCTGCCTGGGAAGCACTGCAGTCACTTGGTTACCCCTCTGCTCCACCCCTCCTCTCCCCTCCCGTTAACATGCCCAGGACTCATGATTAGTACGAGTTTGATGTGACCACTACCGAAATGGAGCAAGACAGACCCAACAAATCCAGACGTCTGAGACCAGCGACCGAAGACGGCTCCAAAACCACTCCAAACCACTACGACCACCGACTCAGAGACAACCCCCTATAATCCCCCGCAACTTCTCATTTCCCTCTTCGAGAGACAACCAGAAACGACCTACTTCATGCTGTGTGATGTGACGAACATCGAATATACAGTGTGTCCCCTTCCCCGGTCCCCTTCCCCGGTCCCCTTCCCCGGTCCCCTTCCCCGGTCCCCTTCCCCGGTCCCCTTCCCCGGTCCCCTTCCCCGGTCCCCTTCCCCCGTCCCCCTCCCCCGGTCCCCTTCCCCGGTCCCCTTCCCCGGTCCCCTTCCCCGGTCCCCTTCCCCGGTCCCCTTCCCCGGTCCCCTTCCCCGGTCCCCTTCCCCGGTCCCCTTCCCCGGTCCCCTTCCCCGGTCCCCTTCCCCGGTCCCCTTCCCCGGTCCCCTTCCCCGGTCCCCTTCCCCGGTCCCCTTCCCCGGTCCCCTTCCCCGGTCCCCTTCCCCCCGGTCCCCTTCCCCGGTCCCCTTCCCCGGTCCCCTTCCCCGGTCCCCTTCCCCGGTCCCCCCCGGTCCCCTTCCCCGGTCCCCTTCCCCGGTCCCCTTCCCCGGTCCCCTTCCCCGGTCCCCTTCCCCGGTCCCCTTCCCCGGTCCCCTTCCCCGGTCCCCTTCCCCGGTCCCCTTCCCCGGTCCCCTTCCCCGGTCCCCTTCCCCGGTCCCCTTCCCCGGTCCCCTTCCCCGGTCCCCTTCCCCGGTCCCCTTCCCCGGTCCCCTTCCCCGGTCCCCTTCCCCGGTCCCCTTCCCCGGTCCCCTTCCCCGGTCCCCTTCCCCGGTCCCCTTCCCCGGTCCCCTTCCCCGGTCCCCTTCCCCGGTCCCCTTCCCCCGTCCCCTTCCCCGGTCCCCTTCCCCGGTCCCCTTCCCCCGTCCCCCTCCCCCGTCCCCTTCCCGGTCCCCTTCCCCGGTCCCCTTCCCCGGTCCCCTTCCCCGGTCCCCTTCCCGGTCCCCTTCCCCGGTCCCCTTCCCCGGTCCCCTTCCCCGGTCCCCTTCCCCGGTCCCCTTCCCCGGTCCCCTTCCCCCCCTTCCCCCCGGTCCCCTTCCCCGGTCCCCTCCCCCGGTCCCCTTCCCCGGTCCCCTTCCCCGGTCCCCTTCCCCGGTCCCCTTCCCCGGTCCCCTTCCCCGGTCCCCTTCCCCGGTCCCCTTCCCCGGTCCCCTTCCCCGGTCCCCTTCCCCGGTCCCCTTCCCCGGTCCCCTTCCCCGGTCCCCTTCCCCGGTCCCCTTCCCCGGTCCCCTTCCCCGGTCCCCTTCCCCGGTCCCCTTCCCCGGTCCCCTTCCCCGGTCCCCTTCCCCGGTCCCCTTCCCCGGTCCCCTTCCCCGGTCCCCTTCCCCGGTCCCCTTCCCCGGTCCCCTTCCCCGGTCCCCTTCCCCGGTCCCCTTCCCCGGTCCCTGTGTTTCTCATGTATGCCGAGTTAACGTCGTATTCGCGTTCGTACTCAACGACGAGTTGGCCAGATGCATATTTGTATTTGCATCGGCATTCAGAAATTGGTTTATGATCGTTCGAATTAATTACCACGAATGATTGAACTGAAAACGCTGAAAGTAACTGCATAGGTCTCACATTACCACTTTAGCGGAGAAGGATCAACGCAAACCAGTTTCGGCCTCTTACAATTTTTCTTCTGTTTTCACCAAAACCTGTCCACCTCTGGTGTCAAGAATGTCCCGTGAACCATTCTGCAACTGTCCAAATCGGTACATGTTGAGGTAAAACCTGTATGTTAAGTTTAGCTTCATTAGTTAGATGGCGATATTGAAGGGATGTCGATCGAACGCGAGGTTCGGTTGGTGTCGCTTCAATTTTTATCCCACGAGCGTCATTCGACGTGGCTTGCTGTACAGTACCAGAAAGCTAAGCAATCAGTTTAGTTGTCAAGAGCGAAAGCCAAGCTGATCCTTCGGTTGCCTATTTTGTCGTTTTCTTGCACACCTACCCAAATCTTGTTTGAAACAATAACCAGTGGTGAACACTACAGCATCATTTTAAACAGGGACATGTTCAGGTTTGATCGAGTTCTTCGATGGCTTCGCGTTTCTTAGCTATGACTTCAATTTGCAGAAAGTTGCTGTCATTCGTGTGGTGCCATTCATGCTGTCTGATGCAGTATCGGAAAGTTGATGATACCAAATAATTTTGACGGGTCAAAATTCAAGCTGAATTCTTCGGTCGCCTAACACCTACTCTTTCCTTCTCCCAATCGTACCAAGATTTACTATCAAGCGATAGACCATGGTGAACCCTCGAGTAACATATTTATACCGGTATATGACAAGGTCAAACCTCAAGGTCCAAGTCTAGTTTGAATTTTTCAGTCTTCGAGATTCGTCGGTATGGGTACAGTCTGCACGAAGTGGGTGTCATTCGACGTGACTTTCGCCGTATGATAATGCTACTAAATATGACATTTTTATAAGGTCAAAAGTCAAACGGATTTCTTTGATCGCCTCGCATTCTTCGCCCTACCCTGCCCTTAGCTGGTGTTAAGCAATAAATAGCCTGTGGTGCACCTCGAGTAACATTTCAAACCGGGACATGTCAATGTCATACCACAAGACCGAAGGTGAGCTTAAATTGTTCGAAGTCCTCGCGTCTAGTCGCTATGTCTTTAGTTTTCATCAAGTGAAGTCATTCGACGTGCCGTGTGGTAACTAGCAAACTGTTCATAAATGACACTCATTTTCAAAATCGATGGTTGAACTAATTTCTTTGGTCCCCGCTGTTATTCGTGTTTTTCCAAAACTACCAAACGATGCATGCTATCAAGAAAAGCCCGTGGGTAGACCTCGAGTAACATTTCAACCCGAGACATGTCAGAGCAAGCATGAAGGTCAAAGGTTAGTTTAATTTTCACCATCCTCGGATTCCATGGCAATGGCTTCAATATGCATTATGTGGGTGTCATTCGAAGTGGCTTGCGTATATTATCAGAATGTTGACAAATCGAAGTAATTTCAAAAGTGTAGAAGGTCTTGCGTGTGTACCATGATTGAGTATCATAGGAATAGGAGGGTCAAATATATATTTATTTGCATTCGTTGCGATAGTAACCACTCGTATCCTATATGAATAGGGGTCACCCAATAAATCTGTCATAATTACTCAGACGGTAATCTCATCGCTTTGTTTATAATTTACGATGCCACATTGCTGTTCCGAACGTATGAGATATAGGACAATAGTTTGTGTTTCAAATTGTCTGCTTTCCCCTTAATGGTTCAATTGAATTTGTCAAGTTTGCAAGAGAAGCACACGTGAATGCGCACAATTGCATAACGAGTCCACAACCGCGAGATAGCAATGTTGTCATGGATACTGCGCGGCGACGAGGTCGGGAGCGGGATGGGTTTGAAGAGGGGTGTTGTCTGTGGGATAGGTGTCAGGTATTGCGGGGGGATTGTCGTGTTATGTCTAGACGAGGTGGGAAAGAAGTGACGGTGTTGTCTGGTTAGGGTTTTGTCTGGCTCGGTGTTATTCTGGTAGGGAGGGCGTCTGGTAGGGGTGTGGATGGTAGGGGGTGTTTGGTTAGGGTTTTGTCTGGCTCGGTGTTATTCTGGTAGGGGGGCTCTGGTAGGGTGCGGATGGTAGGGGGTGTTTGGTTAGGGTTTTGTCTGGCTCGGTGTTATTCTGGTATGGAGGGCGTCTGGTAGGGGTGCGGATGGTAGGGCGTGTCTGGTTAGGGTTTTGTCTGGCTCGGTGTTATTCTGGTAGGGAGGGCGTCTGGTAGGGGTGCGGATGGTAGGGGGTGTCTGGTTAAGTCTGGAGGGGAAAGTGAGATGTGGTTGAGAAGGAGTTGGTATGAGGTTGCCTAGTTATGTCTGGAAGTGGAAAGTGGAAGGCGGGTCATAGGGGATATCTGGTTGTCTCTGCAAGAGGGAAGTGGGAAGTGGGGAGGGGGATGATAGAGGGATATCTCGGAGTCACTGGTCGTTGTGGTCTTAGAAAGGTTTTGGAGCTGTTTTCGGTCGCTGGTCACAGTCGTCTGGGTTTGTTGGGTCTGTCTTACTCCACTTCAGTGGTGGTGACATCGAACGCGTACTACGGCGCGGGTTGAGGTTTCCGCACGGCCGCCGCCGCCTACATAGCAAACATGGCCGCCGCCCGTCGGCCATGTTTGCTGCACCCACGGACGCTGGGTGGGTGTTCTCCGGTCCGTGCCGACCTCGTTTCCGGTGGGCCGGCTTCCCAGCCGGTGCGGCCCACAGTGAGCGGTGGCCCGCCAATCCACTGTGTCGTATGAACGGTTATCATTTGTCATATAATCATGTCGCCGTGTAGTCAAGTCCTCGGCGGCCCTTGGCCCGCCAATCCACTGTGTCGTATGAACTGTCATATATCTTATCATCCTGTCGTCGTATAGTCAAGTCTTGGGGTGGGATGGGAATGGGAATGGGAAATTCCAACCTGGGAATTTCTCACCTGGGAATGGGATACACTGTATGCGCTATGTTCGTAGATGGACTCGAGCAGATAAGATAACATGTCGGCGCGCTACCCTACGCCGACATTTGGTGTACCACTGTGTGGGGGTTGTCGATCAGCTCAGTCTAATACGCTCAGTCTCAGGAATACGCTCCAGCGGCGTCGAAGTCTCAGGACACCCGTGTGAACTACTCACCGTGAGGAAATTCGAGAAATCCAGCGTGAAGTCCACTTCCGGTTCACTTCCCAGCGAGGAGCTGGTAGCGCCTGACGTATCCGTCCTCGCCATCTGGTCACTGCAACAAGTTAGCAAGTTAGCTAATCCGGCATTAGCCCCCAACATCAATACAGTAACGCAGTAACGTAACAGTACATCAACCAATATACATTAGCGTGAGTGTACAAATGTAGCTCCTCCCCCACCATAACCGTGCGAAAAGTTGCTCTTTGCCACGGAAGAGGATACAAGCGGTAATGAACAAGACATGCAAACCTTTTTCGTTTCTCGAGAAGTGAGAGATATATCCGGACCCAAACTATGACAAATGAGAGAGATAGCTAGTGACCGTGACACACCACAGGACAAGACAAGCCACGGCACTGTGTGGGGGTTGTCGATCAGCTCAGTCGAGGGACGTATTCCACAGAATATCAATAAAATGATCATTCGTACTCCCAAGAATCGCATTGGACTCAGTTTTCATAGTATTCCTATTAGTCCCAATAGTACCAGTAATCCAAATACACGAAGTACTTCCAATATTCCGAGCACTCCCGATATTCTCTGTACTCCCAGTAGTTCAAGCATTCCTAATATTCCCAGTACACCCGGTAGTCTAAGTAATCATAGTAGTCCAAATAGTCCCAATAATCACAGCACCAACATTGGTCACGGTGCTCCTTGCAGTACCAATATTCCTGGCAGTCTCAGTACTCCAACCAGTCCCGGTATTCCCAATAGTCCCAGCAGTCCCAATATTTTAATACTACCAGGATTTCAATTTTTCAGCCCACATTGCAAACTTCCTGATGACCTGACCTGAAGATCCTTCACGGATGTCAAGCAAATTGGATAGTGAAGTTCTTCTAATCCTGCATGCATTCCAAGCTAAAGATGATACTAGAATATAATTCACATTCCAAAATGAGAAGTGTGGTCAGAATGGTATCAATTTCACCTTGATTTCAACATTTTCACCTTGATTTCAATTTCAACCCCGGGTGATATGACACATGAAGTAAAATCACAGATACAAGCCTTGGAAACACTGCACAAATACACTGAAGTAGCGAGATTCATTCCACAATCTAATCGTGTGCAAGAGTTATGCATGCTCCAAGAACATTGGGAGGTGGTCCTTTTTGCACCGAGTTCGGTATATATTCCTACATGGGAGGTGGAAACTTGAACTTCAGACGCAAACATGATCACAGACAATTGTGTGCACTAGGTTTCCGATATCTAAAACCCTAAACTCGGGCCTAAAACCGCCTAACCCCGAAATAGGACAATCTTGTGCACCACTCCATGAAGCGCCCAGCGTTTCTATAAAACGAGCCCTTCATAAACCTATTCGGCATTCGTTGTGACCGCATACTGAAAGACTGAAAGCAGTGAACCGATTTCTTTAACTCGAATGCCTAAATACAAACGTCATGAAAACAGCAATCACACCAATCCATTGCTCACCAATTCCCGGTAGCATGTGACTACTCACGTACCATATTGTCGACTGGTAGACAGATGATCACAGCAGCAGTCACGTAATACCGAGGTGCTGCTCACTCCGTCAGAGCTGGGGGACAACTGAGACCCTTTTCTTGCGGATTAGGACATGGAAGGTACGAGGACAATGCCGCCACACAATGAAAGCGCCCTGGTGGGTACCCTCGGAAGTTGAACTTTGAGGGGTAAATCTTTCCAACTCGTGGTTTGAAGCGTCGGCAGGTCCCTCTTTGGAACCGACTGTTTTTTGCCTTTTAGCCGTTAATTATTTCTCAAGGTGCAAAGGGCACTGTCATGTGTCTAGACAGGGAGAACAGGAGTGGGGATGGTGCGGAGGAGGGGGGGTGAGTGGGGGACACGAGGGCTGTGTACGACGGTTATTCTTCTGGTACTGGAGTTCAACAAGTTTAAAACCAGAATTAAAGTGTCTCCTGTCAGACCTAGTATCGCGTTATTTGTGTGGTGAGTCACCGCTGCATTAATGACAGGTTTCGTTTGCGTACTGTCTGTGGCGTATGACCGTGTCTGTTTGTCAGGGTGTTCTTGTGTGGTGTGGATATTCTGTGTGCAAGCCATAAAATTCCTGCTGAAACCAACCTGGCGAGGGATCAAGAATTCTCCCTGTGAATTCGGGCTCAAGAATTCTGATTGTGTTGCAAGTGGGTTTCAACTTCACGGCCATTACTTGGCTACCATCTGAGGAAACCTGGCTCCTCTCAGTAAGACGTCCCATCTGAGAGAACGTGGTTCCCTTCAGTAGGGTATGCCATCTGAGAAAGCCTGGTTCCCCCTGAGTAAGACAATAAGGGATGTTCTGACTGCGGATCACTGCAGTCACTGGGTCACCCCTCCCCCCCCCCCTCCCCTCCATCCCCCCCCTCCATCCCCCTCCCCTCTAGGACGCTAGAGGAGCCCAGGACTCATGATTAGCCATTACCTGTACCGGGCATGTTGCCTCTTCAATGCAAGATTGGTTATTGCAAACCCGTAGCGTTACCAAGCAATGCAAGCCGGCGAAATGAAACAAAAACCATCACGCTGCACGTGATGTAAACCCGCCATTGATATTCACTTCTTATTCTTCGGATTATCTGCTTTGTTCTTTGGTTTACTTGGTCTTTCCTCGGGTTTCTATGTTTATCCCTCCATTCATTCGGTTTGTTTCTGAGATATTTGGTGTATTCCTCAGTCTATTCGGTGTTTTCTTCCGTTTACATGGCTTCTTCCCGGGTGTTTTCGGTGTATTCATCCGTTTACTCAGTACATTCTGCATACTACTCGGTATATTCCTCGTTCTATTCAGCTTATTTGTCCTCTCACTTGGTTTATTCCTGGGTTTGCTAGTCTTATTCTTTGGTTTCTCTTTGTGTAATGTCTATTTGGATTATTCCTCGGTTTATTTGGTTCATTCCTGGGTGCACTCGGTTTACTCCTCGCTTTCTCCTGGTTTATTGGTCGGTTTGTCTCGGTTTGTTATAGCCAAAATATAATGTTGTTTACGCCCCTGCACCGGATGGACAGGATTTATGCTGCAAAAGTTATCTCTCACTTGCTTTTAGCCCTCCTTCCCGGCCGTGATCTTCAGTTGGCCTGTATCATCATACTGATACTACCCATGGCACCGCGCGATTCCTTCGGCGCTTGACATGAATGCAGTCAGCGTGGGTCCAAGCGAAAAATCCTAGTGTGAGGAAAAATACGGCTCATATTCGTGGGCAAGATTCTTCAATCTTTCAAATGAACCCGACTTTGTACCATTTCGATGGTATTTAAGATCGGAAAAATCGTGTGGAAAACACGGAAATTTCCCTGAACCGTCTACGGAACTGAGCAATTGTCCAGCCCATGTGATGTCATCGAGTGACAAACGACATTGGAGTGCCTCGACTTACCCTGCGCTTGTCATGAAACGAAAACGCACTATATGGCGATTCGTGCGAGAAGCTAGCTTCTGCCGACCGGTGATAGAACTGTTTGGTAGCTAAGTTGTAGATGATGTAAATGTAAATGAACTTCCATTTTCACCATAATTATTAGTCAATGGTGCATATTTGCTTAAAGTTTTTCAAGTTTGCTATTTTCCAGTGGATGAAAGAATCATTTTATGAAAATGACATACAAAAATACTTCCCAGCTCTACTCAGGTGTGGCACTGACTTAGTGCCTTACATGGGCCAACCGCACCTGGTGTAACCTAGCTAACTCTGACTGATAGTGATGCTTATATTGGGCATCAAATACTAATGTCACCTACAGCTGAGTGTAACTGACAGTGATAACTAAATTAATATGACCTCCAACTGCATGTAACTAACAGTGTTAACTACACTAATGCTATCTACAACTGTCTGCAACTGACAGCGTTGACTGTATTAACACGCGCCCTGCAGGGCCTCTGAAAATTACGCGCCATGGAGGGGGTGCGGATTCCCCACCCCATAAGATCTCGGCTTCTATTAAGGCTAGAGCAACAAATGTCTCAGGGTGGATTGGCACGGCAGTGAACTCTATTGTGTGCAAATGTCAGGACCGTAGGTCAATATCTTCAACGTAAATTAGGCCAAAATAGCAAAACTTTCTCGTTTTGCTTGGCTTGGCTTGTCATTGTTATGGATTGCTGTGATGGTGTCTAAGTGCTCCAAAATTGGCATTATTGATGTTTTGGAATTACTAATGATGCAATGCAGATGCCAGATCTGCCACTTCGGGGCGGGGATGGCCGAGTGGTTAAGGTGTCAGCATGAATACAGCATGGAAACGCTTAGGCACACGCAAACAGTAGATTTCCGGATGTGAAGGGAGTTACATGCAAAGTGACATCAATCGCATGACAGTCATTTGCATTTATGAAAACATTCCAGTTGACCAAGTTTGGTTTCATTAGCCTGCCATGAACTTGACCTGACTTGATCTCGGCGACATGACATGACTTTTAAATAATGTAGCATAATAATATGTATCAAACGAGTCGCCAGTGTTGTCAGGAACATTTCCCTTTTGCCAATATACGGCAAGCGCATCAATGCCGATTTTTGTGGTCTGGCGCTGCGGTTAAAATTTTTTTAACGGTCCCTAACTCTAACGGTCCCTAATTTTCACCGATTTTCATTTTTCTTCCTCTAAACAATACGCCGATTATTTCTAAGCAGACAGGCAAAAATGGCGTACATCGGCCGGTACAATATGGAGTTATGTACTAAAAATCGGAGGAATGGGCGGATTTCGCCCTCCCCCCTCCAAGGCGTGTGTTAACCTGTCATGACTTGCCCTGACTTGGCCTCGATGACCTGACATGACTTCGAAACAATGTATGGTACCTGCAACTGAGTGTAACTGACTGGTTTTTATAACCAATTTTTATGTCCGCCACCCAAGATCAGATGACCAGGAGCGCCCCCTCCCCTGACCCAACGGCTGCAAGTACCTTACATTAACACCATAAAATAAAAAGTAAAGTCGCGGCACTCCCAGCTAAGAGATGAAAAACAAATAAGCAAGCATACAAAGCATCGGGTATTAGAGCAGGAAAACTAATAATAAAGAATGTTGTTAGTAGTCACACCCAAAGGAGGCACATGACTGACCCTGGATCCATCCCAACAAGAAATTACGATCTAAACTATAATATTAGCAGAGCTGGTTTGTGGCCGGATGCTGGTGACCACTCCTGATTTGTAATCAGTTTTTTTAACTTTTGCTCCTCCCACAACTCCATCCAGCTAAGCATGGGCTTGTTGCTGGGGGAATGTGGGAGAAACCAGTGGTTGGGTGTTTTCAACTTTATATATGGTTAAGTGCAAACACACACACACACACACATAAACATACACATACACACAAATACACATACATCACATGATAACACCCCAGCACAACACACACAGCACACACACACACACACACACACACACACACACACACACACAAACATACACTCACATGCCAGCATCCCTGTACAAACATACACACCCAGAAACAATTAACTGCTAAGTATTTTAATGTCTGTCTTAAGAAGTACGTTAATGCGATTTTTTAGAACAGTATTATAATTTGGTATCTTTGAGTGCAGAAAATGCTTTGCTATGATTGAGTTTCAAAAATTGGGTCCAAAACATTCGATGGTAAAGAGACGACAATTTTTTTTAAAAATCCTATGCTGGAAGTGGTTTTGTAAGCTTGTGGAATATGGGGAGTGAAACAATTCTATGAAAAGGGCGGGTCTCTTTGCTTGTCGTCGCTTTTCATTTGTTCGAAAACACCAATAATACGCATAATTGTTCGAAGGCACAATTTTGTGTCGATTAGCATTTGACCGAGCAGCAATGATTTATATAGGAAGAATAATCATTATACAGTTTTAAAGGTGATTTTTCCCAGGATATATTTAATTTTTTATATAATTCTATGTACTATCATTTGAACACCAGGAGCAATAAATTTTCGTGTACGTACACATCAATGTATTTTACCGGATTCTGATGCAAAATGGAAATTCCATTGAATTCAATCTGGATATTAATATCTGTTTTGTGATTGTTGTATATCTGGTATACAGTTTTGGAATCATTTAATGACAAAAGATTTGAATGTAGCCATTTCGAAACTTTCGGCAAGGAATTTGTGATCTTATGATGAAGCTCTGTACAGTCAGTGCTTTTGACAAAAATGGCAGTGGCATCAGCATATATAAATGTCTCACGTTCTACATGTAAATTTACAATGTCATTTATATATATATATATATATTATAAAGAGTAAGGGGTCTAAAATTGAGCCTTGTGGCACACTACTTCCAATTTCCCTGAAAGTGGAGGTACTGTTATTTATTGTAGTATCTTGTGCTCTTCATGGTAAATATGACTGTATTATTTTAATTGCATTTCCATTTACACTATAATATTCCATTTTTGCACACAATATTTCTTTGTCAACGGTATCAAACGCCTTTCACAAGTCAAGGTAAGTTCCTACAACATATTCATCATTTTCAAATCCTTTAGTAATCAGGTTCTGTATTAACGCGCGCTCTGGAGGGCCTCTGAAGCTTACGCGCACTGGAAGGGAGGGGGGGCGGATTCCGCCCCTAAGATCTCGGTTCCCATTAAGTCTAGAGCAACACAATTCACAGGGTGGATGGGCTTGATAGTGAACACTATTGTGCGCAAATTTCGTGACCTTAGGTCAATATCTTCAAGGTCAAATGAGGTCAAAATAGCAAACTTTATCTGGTTTTGCGTGGTTTAGCTTCCTTGTTCATGATCGCTGTGATTGTGTTTGAATGCTCCAAAATTGTCATTAATGTTCCTTTGGGCATTACTTACTAATGATGCAATACATATGCGAGATCCGCCGTTTGACCTCAGTCCACCTATATAGGAGGACTTTATCAGGTCATTACCTGCTCCAGTTACCGGAACCGGGCTGCACCTGACTCGAATGACTGAAGGAGCCGCCCACCTGACGTTGGGCGGCTCCCACAATCGGATTCGCACATAAAGGAGTGAAATACATGAATAAAGTATAGAAACGCTTTGGCACACAATGACAAACCGTAGATTTCCGGTGTGTAAGGAGTAACTACAAAGTGACATCAATCGCATCACAGTTCCATTTATGACAACATTCCAGTT